>JANBXA010000731.1:24700000-24827500 GCA_030556225.1 Cricetiscus sungorus
TCCCAAGGGCTAGCGCTAAGCCATCTTTGAAGCTTTATGGCTTTGGCACAGAAATGGCTTCAGTCTCACAAGATAGCTCAGAAATAAATAGGAGGGGTGTTTCATTATAACCACAGATCCGTAAGAGTGAAATCCAAAGAGAAAGGAAAATGAAAATAGTATGTTTTGTTTGAAAGAGTTTGCCCTGAGGTCATTACCCATCATGATTCACTTTACCCAGCAAGGAAAGTTAGGGTACCCCTACCATGGGTCAAAAGGTTTTTCTTGTGGGTTCCTATGTTTTGAACATTTTATTTCTTTGTTTGTTAACGTCAGGTAATGGAACCAATGGAAATCAAGTTGATGTCATTACCACAAAATGAGGTTAAATTCAGGGCCTTCAACCCTTTAGGGAATATTTAATTTAAATATTTAATTAAAATTTTCATCTTTGTTGTTAATACATTACTAATGAAAGTCAAAAGCAATAAATGCTTTAAATCATTACTGAATTTTAATTTGACTGCAGACAAACTTAGTTCCAATTACATTTCCTGATATCACCTGAAACGTGTACTTTATGGAAATATATTTCTATAACGCATAGTGAATGTAGAGACACAGACCTAAAAAGGCCTGGGATAATATAAATGGGCTCACCAGGGAATTAATAAAAAATAATCGTTGAAAGTCCAACATCAGTGGGAACATTCTGTTTAAAATGCTATACTGACAGTATCATTCCTACTGGCCTTGAGTGAGCCTATTAATAATGACAATGCTAATCAAAGCAGTACTTTGCATTTACTAAGCATTTCCTGTAGTCTATTCAAAGATCTTAGCAAACTGATGTAGTCAATCCCAGGAACAACTCTAAGTGATGCCTACAATCCTTCTCCAGATGAGGCACTGGTAAGCCTAGAATAGTCCATGGCAATTAAAAATTCAAATATAGGCTGGGCATGGTGGCACACACCTTTAATCCCAGCACTCGGGAGGCAGAGGCAAGAAGATCTCTGTGAGTTCAAGGCCAGCCTGGTTTACAAAGTGAGTTCCATACTCTGTTACACAGAAAAACCCTGTCTCAAAAAGAAAAAAGTCAAACAAATTAATTGCACTGCCAGTGTTTGCTATTGTTACAAGTTGTAGTATAAATTCAGACGAACACAAGTTCTATTGCTGGGTTTCTAAATTGTTCTATTCTCATAATCAAGAATTTCAAAGGCATCACGATATACCCTAAATCATTCAGTGTTGCACATTGCTATTCACCTATACTGTATTATACACTGTACTATAGTAGATGCAGCAGCAACAACAACAATAAAGCATGTGATATGTTCTTAGCCTGTCAGGTTTTTATAATCCAACTGGTACGAAATGGGTACTCGAAGGAGTTCTTTGCTATCAAAAGAAAACATGTACTGGTTTTGAGGTGCAGGAGAAAGCCATTGTGGATTTAAACATGATCAGAAGGGTGTGTGCAGAAGGCTAATTGCGTATTAAAATGTTTTCCTCTTATGTTCCCTGACTGAGTTGATGGCAATATCATGTACCAGGTCTCTCAGACAGACTCCCAGAAGTCTAGTCGTTCTCCAAATTCTGCCAACATATAGACAAAGAAAGACCCATCAAGCCTTTTCTAGTCAGAACTGCCCTGTCTCCTGTAGACTAGGACCATCTTTCCCTTACTCCCAACTACCACACATCATACCCTATTCACTGAATTTGCTTCCTAACCTACTTAACGTCTTTGAACCACTCAAATCCAACCAACTGCCCACTATCTCCCTGAAGTTCACATCTGACCTGTCATCCACAAATGTTTATTTAGGGGTCACTTTCTATGAGACAGAGCTCAAGTGTTGCTTATAAAAAGCAAATGTAGTCTGTAAACAAAATAGAGACATTGTAGTGACAATTCAATTATTCTTATAATCAATACTGACTTTGGGTAATGCTAAATATAAATTGAATAGGGCCTCAGTTTACTCATAATTGAATGATGTAAGATATCTCACAGTGCTGTTAGAAGGATCAAACACAGTTACCAATCCACCTCAGCAGAAGCACAGAAATCATTGGAAAGTCATTGTTAAGGGGTAAGAGGAACTAACCATGTGGGAACAGATAAACCCTACAGAAGAGTTAGGCAGAGGAAAGTATTGGGGAGCCTGTGCTGGTGACTGGAAAAAAGGAAGAAAAGCCATTAAGGAAGCAGAATTTATTGGAGAAAGGACAGAACAAAGGGACACTACAGGCAGGGAAGTGTGTCTCCATCCCTCAGTGGTTGTTTTCCTCAATAGTCCTGCACATAATATCAAATGACTGTGGGGAAGATTTACAAGTTGTCTTGTGTTTTGCTTTTGGATGTATACCCTCACACAGCCAATAATAGTCCCCAGGCTTTAATGTGAAGGACAGAGATGTAAGTGCCATCAATTACTCTGAGAGATAATTACCCAGAACTGGTCTACCAAGTCTTCTGATGTGGTTTCCATGTGAAATGTGCCCCCATAGCTTCGTGTGTTTGAACCTTTAGGTCTCAAGTGTGGCTTTGCTTTGGGACATTGTGGGACCTTTAGAATACAGAGCCTCACTAGAGGAAGTGGGTCACTGGGAGCAGGCCTTGAGGTTTTATAGCCTGTTCCCACTTCCTGTCAACTCTTTGCTTTTTGACTTTGAATGAATTAGGACTAGTGACCTGCCACATCAGGGCCCTGCAGCCATGCCCTCCATGACAAGATAGACTGGATCCCTTCATACACTCCCAGCCAAAATAAATCCTTCCTCCCCCTCCCTCCCTCTCCCTCTCCCCCTCTCCCCCTCTCCCTCCCCCTCCCTCCTCCCTCCTCCCTCTCTCCCTCTCTCAATACTTCCATCCCTCTTTTTCTTCCTTTTGCTTTTGTTGGGTTTTTTGTTTGGTTATTTTGGGGGTCAGGTGTTCGATCACTACAACAAGGAAAATATCTGGTACATTTTGCTGGCAGGTACTTCTACTCAACTCAGACAAGATAAGTGGAAAGACAGGTTTAATGAAGGAAAGCTGTGAGTTTTCTCAAGAATATTTTAATAAATAGAGTTCTGTTTGTTTTGTATTTATTTGACGACACCCTATTAGGCCCAAAGGAGTATCAATTAACCCACAGGTCCTTCCCAAAGATGATTTCAAAAATATCAAGGATCATTTTATTAATACGCACACTGGACTACATAACTAGATGACAATCACACTGTCAACTTAAGTACATCATCACCCTGCTGACTTTTATTAAAATCACTGCCTGTTGGATCCACTGAGCAGAAACATTGCAAAGACAGTGTTTATGGTGGTCTCATCTGAACCTTACTCTAAGTCAGCAGAGAAACCTCAGAACTGTTACCATCATCGTCCTCTGTATATGGTCGCTCTAAGAATGTATCCTAACTTCAATTGCTAAATTGACCAACTAAGGTATTGGAGTCCTTCCTTACCTAGTGCTCAAGCTGTCTCAGCAATAGCCTTCTATTTAAAGTTCCACAGTCCATTTGAACTGCTTCCCCATAGTCCAAATTATCCAGAACTGACAAATAAGTGCGTGTGATTTTATGGATGATTTACCTTGCAGTGAATGTTTGCAGATTCCCAAAGGAGGAGTCTGATGCCTTCGCCTGTTCAGGACACATCTGAAATACTACAACCAGTTCTGAATACCCATTTTTCGGAGAAATTATAATGAAATGAAATCCTATTTGCAAAGCCTAAAACTTGAAGCCATTTCATATGAGGGACAGTTAGAAAATTTGGGCGATTGGGTCTAGAGAAGAAATTATATAGAAGACAAAGGAATACTCTCACCTAGCTGAAGGACAAAGATGCATGTAAAGGACACCAACCTTGTTATTTGGCTTCAGAGAAGTGAAATTGGGGCTCTGGGCTTCACAGACACACACTGTGCTGAGGAAGGCAGAGAACCCTGCATTCCCGCAGGAACAGCTCACTGCTGACTGGTGGCAGCCAGAGAGCTCACTTGTGAACTCTGCTTCCTCACACACACGAGGCCAAATATTACTGGGAGCTAGAGTTCACCTTGATATGCAATAGACAACCTTTCTAATGACTCTGAGGTAGAAAGATCTATCTCATGCGTATTGCTGAGGTCCAGCCAGGCCCTGGGTGACCACAACTGAGATGCCATCGGCATGGCTATTCAATAGCCAAGGCTGCTCTGAGTGAGTGGTTACATCCTGTCTGGATGTCTGAGACAGTGTCTTGATATGTAGATATATATCTCTCAGGCTGCTCCGAAATTCTCATCTAGTAGGCCAGCCTGGCCTTGAACTTTGAATCTCCCCATCTGAGCCTCCTGTGAGCTGGGAACCGGGGTAACAGGCATGTGTCACAACTTTCAGACTCTAGGCAGAGTAATTTGTGTAGTGTTGCTAAAGATGTCAGCTTTGGCTGGGTGTTGGTGGCGCACCCTTTAATCCCAGCACTCAGGAGGCATAGGCAGGGGGATCTCTGTGAGTTCAAGACCAGCCTGGTCTACAGAGCAAGTTTCAGGACAAGCTCCAAAGTTGCACAAAAAAACCCCTGTCTTAAAAACCAAACAACAACAACAAAAGATGTCAGCTCTGATCATTGTCCCTTACAAAGAAGTTAGTTGGTAAGTGGGACAGAAAAGGAAGCAGGAGGATTAAAGACCTCTGTCCATCTAGAGAGCTAGGAAGTGACAAGTCAATTACCTTTTCCCAGAAAAATCCCTGAGCTGTCTTAAACAGTGACTATACCGGAAACACTCTAATACTCGCTCATTATGCCTTCTTTTTGCTGTCTTGTGAACTCTCAAATGTGTGAGCAGTTTGACATGTGTTGACCAAGGAGGATAAGAAACTATAAATGACACAAAGATCTGCAATAAAGAGGTGAGATTGTGGTAGCCCGAGGGAGGGGCTGGGGCCACCACACGTTCCCGGGAGAGGGGTGCCGAGAAATGAAGGGACAAGAAGTAACGTAAAAAGTCTCTCTGTAAAAGCGTGTCACTGCTTTCTGTCAATCCACACTCAGTAGCCAGCAGTATGTTTACTTGAGGCAAAAGTTCAAAATCACACTTAAATTGTGAAAAAGAAACAGGAAGAGAGATAGCACCTTTTCATGTCCTGGGTGAGCCAATTCTGACACTGACAGGGAACAAGCTAATTCATAATAGGTCCGTTGTGATGGGAAGCCAGTACTGAGACATTGGTTCCACTTGTGGTTTGGCCACGTGAACTCCCAGGCTGGAGAGTGAGCACCAGATGTGGGGCCCCAGTTCACATCCTTTCCTCCCTAACACAAGATGTCTTCATCTGTACGGTGTAACACTCCCATTTGAGAAGAAGGGATGAAGTTCAAGGGTCTGTGTGTCTCTTTATCTGGGTCTCTGGGCATAAGAGAGGAAAGCTGTCAGCAGGACTTTTTTCTCTTTTTTTAATTAATTCTTTTTTTTGTTTGTTTGTTTTTTTGAGACAGGGTTTGTCTGTAGCTTTGGAGGCTGTCCTGGTACTCGCTCTGTAGACCAGGCTGGCCTCACACTCACAGAGATTCCCCTGCCTCTGCCTCCTGAGTGCTTCAATTAAAGGCGTGCGCCACCAACGCCCTGCTCCTCAGCATTTTCTCAGAGTTGACATTCAAGTTAAGCTTCAAGTGACCAGAAGAAAATCTCAAAGTCAGATGTGACACACAGAGATCAGGCAGGGTGAAAATGGATTGATACCTCAGACACAAAAGATTATGCTCCTGTCAGAAGAGCAGCTAGTTTGTAAAGTTGTGTGTGTTCAGAAGAAGCCATGCTGTAACAGTGTGGCTCGCAATATTTCCAAGACTATCAAGTGTATCCTCAGTGTCTCCATGACTGAGCACGAGAGGCCACTGGACCTGAGCACTGGCTGGACACACTGCATACTCTGGCTAAGGCTAGAGCCCACAACCAGACCTGTGGTCAGGTTATATGGCCGAGGATTGAGAAACAAAGAGAAAGAACGGGCTGGCAGAGTAATTGCTTTCTCCTTCTCCACTCAGACAGTCCATGTCTAGATATGTTCAGGCAGCCTCTTGGAGAGACCTCGTGAGACCGGTTGTGGTGCTTAATTCTCATTGTTAACGTGCCTAGATTTACAGCCATGCAGGAGACGGACTGGTCAGCACACACCAGGGTGCCAGAGAGGACTAACTGAAGGGGACTACCCATTGTGAGCGTGGGTGGCACCGTCCGGTGGGCTGAGAAGGGGTGGATAAAAGCAGGGAAAGGGGAGCGCTAGCTGAACACCAGCATTTCCTTTGCCGGCTTTCTGCTGTATGTGCACTGTCTGTCTCTGCCACACTCTTACCACCATGATGCAGCAAACGTTCTGAAACCATGGGCAAAGCAACCCTGTCTCCTTCGTAGTTACCAGGAGAGGTGATCAAGGAAACACGGGGCACTGTTTCTGACCCACAAGGGTTTGCCTGTGTCCCCCAGATTTTATGGGAGGAAAACTTAGTTTTCAAATTCATGTTCCATTGCCTCGGGCAGTTTTCTAGCGAAGCTTTGTCAAGGTATGTTAAGTAATTCACTGCATCGTCAAAGAAATCTGAAGAAGTGGTATGCTTATGTTTCCCCTAATGTAAGTACCAAGCAGAATAGAGCCTGCATAAGTACTATGGTTGACCCGGGTCCTGAGGGTGGTGAGAAGACCAGCCGAGCCCACTGGGTTCTAAGAATTCGTTCCCAATTCAAGGTCACACAGACAGCCCTAGTTAAATTCTGTGGGGGCACTGACAAAACCAAAACTTGAAAATAAGGGAAAGAGACGGGGGATGGGCCTGGTAGTAGTGGGAGTGGGAGAGGAACTAGAGAAACCGGAGAGGGTGGGGAGAGGGTGGGAACACATTGTATATACCCGTACATTTGCCGAAGAACACAACTAACCAATGAACACACAAAACAGAGAAAGGATGCTTCTACAGGAACGATGAGCTGATTACTCAGAATGCAGTGGCCCTTTCTTCCCATCTTTCGGAAGAGGTCATGACGCATGCTTTTATGGCCTCTAGCCAATGTTTTTGAGCTTACTCTGTTGGAGGACATCAGGCCAAGCAGTCCCTAGTCACCAGAAGCTGGATTCTTCACTCATTCAACAGCGGTTCCTCACTGAGTCAGTAGGCCAAGCTGTCAGAGATGGAGAGATAGAAACACAGCGACAGAGGGACCTGGGGCCAGGATGCACTTGCCTTAGGTACCATACTGAGTAATCCTGAGAAATCATCGATACAGTAACTGTAAACATCTGCATCAATGTAGAAAATGTCATAGAGGTTAGGAATAGCTGCCATCCCAGCACTAGGGAGGTGGGTGGTAGCAGGGGGATCTGAATTTCAAGGTCAGTGTCAGTTGACTGGACTATGTGAGCCCTTGCCCGTAAATGAATAAATAAGTAAATAAAGGGATTGGACCGTGGTTCAGTCAGTAAGGTCCTTGTTGTGCAAGCTTGAGGACTGAGTTCCCTCCTTAGAGCCCAAATAATGAATCCAGGTGTCAGGGCACCCACTTGTATTCTCAGGCAAAAGTAGGCAGATCTGAGCGGCTACTTTATAATTAGTAAATCCCAGGCCAATGAGAGACCCTGTCTCAAAAAAAAAAAAAAGTGGGTGACACTTGAGGCACACCCCCAGAGGTTCACCTTTGGCCTATATAAACATTAGCACACATATGAACATACATGTCTGCGCATAAAATTGTGGGGCAGGAGAGATGGCTCCATGATTGAGAGCACTTGCTACTCTTGCAGAGAATCCAGGGTCACTCTGAGCACCCATGTGTTGGCTAACAACTACCAACATCTCTGGTTCCAGGATATCTGACAAGCTCTTCTGACCTCTAAGGGCACCAGACATACGCATGACAAACATAAGACATGCACCCACTAATATATGTAAAAACAAAAAAATAAACCTTTAAAATGTTTACATGTATATGGTATCATGATGAACAAATACCCAAATTTTATCGATAGGGTCGGTTCCAGCGACCCACAGCCCTACTATGTGGTGTGTATTACCTATTAGTAGTAACATCAACCAACTCCTTGCCCAGCTCTATCAAGGGAATAAATGATTGAAGATGCGTGTGCCCATTTCTTTGACCCTAGGACTACACTATATCCCAGAGAGGAACCAATATTCGCTTACAAACACAGTTACATGACTAATAAAGAATGTAAAACTGTAGCATGTGACCAGCAATATATTTCCCTAAAGGCATCCTGTGAACATAAAGTAATACTTCTCAGAATTAAAATTATCTTTAATTGCAGCTATCTTTGAAAAATGGGGGGGGATCCCCATGATTTTTATAATAATGACTTCTTGAAATCTTAAAGCCAAAAAGGAAATATAATCACAGGAGACAGAAAATGCTAGCACTTACTAATATTAGCAATGGTCAGCACATGAGGAGCCTGAAAATGAGATATTTTAAACATCCTTATATTTTACTCTGATTTGTTAGAATAAAGAATAAAAATACATAATACTTTCAGCCTTAAAATTACAAAACTAAATGTAAGACTATATGATTTGTTTTTTAATTTAAGATTACAAAATTGGTCTGAGGCACAGTGATAGCATCTGTACATAGCATTCTATACAAAGTGCCACCATGATAAGACATAAAATAAAATTCTCTATCTCCATAAACCCAGACTTTGAGATAAACAGATGGGAAAGTCTTCTGCTCCTATGAAGAACAGGCCCCAAAGACATGAGGAAATGATTCTTTGAAGTAAGAAGCTCTGCTTGAGCTGTTGTACTGTATTCGGTGACCTCAAAAACACACTGCTTAACCAGGGATCCCACCAAAAGGAGTCAGGCTTGTAAGTGAGCTGTTCCCAGAGTTCTGGGGCAGGTGGCACAGCAGGAGAAAGGCAGGGAAATTCCCACCTCTGGAGGGGAGCAAAAGGGAACACCCACAAGAACCTGTGATAACTTGGCATAGATGACTTCCTCTTCCTGAACTTGCTGAAACAGTTTTTAAAGTCAAAGTAAGACACAACAACAACAAAAAGAGCTTTTTCTTCTTTCTCCCGCAGAGGAACAACAGCGATAATTGTGAGACGGCTAAACCGTACTTTCCCAGCCTCTCAGGCTGTAACTTGATTTTAACTGCTCTCGTACTGGGACAGAGAGAGAGAGAGAGAGAGAGAGAGAGAGAGAGAGAGAGAGAGAGAGAGAGAGAGAGAGACAGAGAGAGAGAGAGAGAGAGACAGAGAGAGAGACAGAGAGAGAGAGAGAGACAGAGACACAGACACAGACACAGACACAGACACAGACACAGAGAGACAGAGACAGAAACAGAGAGACAGAGATAGAGACAGAGACACAGAGAGAGACCGAGAGAGACAGAGAGAAAGAGAGAGAGAGAGACAGACAGACAGAGACAGAGACAGAGAGAGAGATCCTTCTGTTTGGTACTGTAGTTTATAGACAGTGTGAAGTTCCTTGGGTTTCCCTAACCCCTTTATAAGCCATGTAGTGACAGGAGCCTTAAGTGTGCCAAAAAGATAAACCCTCTCCTCATGTTAAATAATGGTTAGGGGGTGAACGTCTTCCTTCCTTTCTTTCTTTTCTTCTTTCTCTCTTATATATTTTTAATTTTATTAAAATTATGTGTATGCATCTGTGCGGATGTGTGCAAATGAGTGTAGATGCTGACAGAGGCCAAGAGTGTCAGATGCCCTTATGAGTTGTGAGCCACTTGAAGTGCCGCTGGGAGCAAGACCTGGTCCTCTGTAGACCAGCGGGCCTCGAACTCACAGAGATTCTCCTGCCCCTCCCTTCCCAGTACTGGGATTTTAAAGTGTACACCACTACCACCTGGCACATGCTTTTAACTGCTGAACCACCTCCCCAGCCCAAGGGATGAACTTCCACATGACAAATCAGGATTAACCAAGCAATACAGCTCCTGGGACTGGATTCTGCTGTGCAAATTAGAAAGGTTTGCTAGTCAAAGCCTGGAAGAAAGAAAAAAATAAAAGAAATAAGGTTTCACTAGTATGCCTTCAATGAAGAGCCTGGTCGGTGTAACTATTTCTTTAGGTACCAGGCAGTGGGCATGGTCCCCATGATTATATTCTCAGCTGCTACTCCTCTGCATACATGCCCTTTAGGAAGGAGGCAAGAAAACCTTTAAATCTCAATTTAGATTAACTCCAAAACTTTTCTAAGAGTCTTTGTCCAGAAGATGATTCTGGAAAGTTTATGAGCATGGATTTAATTTTGAACATTCAGATCTTCCCCATCTCCAGTCTTACACGTCCACTCTTCAAAAAAAAAAATTAGGGATGCAAAATTTTAATACATTTGCTGATTCTTTCAGTGGTCTAAAAACTGGTAATTTTTTTTAAGCCACTAAAAGAATTGGTATGCCATAATCAGTCTTTCCATTTTAAGGCGACTACATATCCAGCAAAATCTCATATTTTTGGGGGCTTTCATCATTTGAACACAGAGCTTCTTCAGGAGTTTATATTTTTAGTCAAGCTTCCATTTATGGTGATGTTTGATTAATCTATATGCCAAAGCTCTATAAATATTTTGCTCTGTGAAAAGTCTCAAGCAGAGTTTAACAAACCTTCAAAACTTTAAAACGTGTATAATAAGTAATCATTTACATATTTCAAGCCAGAAAACATAATGCATCTACAAAAAAAATGGTTCATTAATGTTTATGGCAGCTTTATCCTAACTGCCCAAACTCAGTAGGCACCAAATGTCCTTCTACAGGCTAATGGACAAATAAAGGGTGAGGCCTCCAAAAGAGTGGTAATGTCCAATGCCAGCAAAGGGATCTCGAGATACATTGCATATCGTTAAGGGAGAGAAGCAACGGTAAAGGCCACAGACTGCCTGATTGCAACTCGATGGCATTTTGGGACAGAAGTTACCAGGAATCACAGGTAGGAGGAGGGATAATGATGCCCCCACAGAGGACTTCTGGGAGATGTCACTCTGCATCTGACAAACTCATAGATCCATGACACCAAGAGTGTGAGCCCTAACATGAACTCTAGGCTGATTGGTAATGACATGTCAGTTGTAACAAATGCTTCTCTCTAATACCATGGACAGTGTTACAGACTAAGCCCACGTGGAGTCAGAGGGTGGACTAGAACTCTACTTTTTCTCTCAATTTGCTCTTAAAAAACCAAACTCAAAAAGAAAGTCAAATAATTATTATAGATATATAATGAGACAGAAGTTATTATAGATATATAATAAGATATAATAATAAGACAGAAGTTTAAAAAATCAGCTTTGAAAACTATCTTTAGCCCTCTCCTCCCTTAAAGAAATTGTTTCTCATGTTCCAACAACAACAAATTGCCAATTATGCTCAGTTTATGATCTGTAAATTTCATCTCCCCAAATGTGAACTGGATGTACAACAGATGGAATGTATAAGAAGGGAAAAGAAAACATAAGTTAATGTACCCCGCCACAAAAGGTGAATATACGTCATGGAATTCAGACATCTAGCAAAAGGGACCTTGTTAGGCCTCAGAGATGCTGTACAATCTCAGATCAGTCAATATTCATTTCTCCTTTCATTCTCCTTTATTTGATGGAGGAGTTGTACACTGCTGTACTTGTCCACTCACTTAATAAACTAAGTTCAGAGTGTCACATGCCTTATAGAAAACTTTGAGTAAGTTTACAACTTTAAAAACACAATAAAATTGGTTAACTTTAGTTTCTTTTTTTTTTTCTCTCTCTTGGCAGTTATGACTCAGTGAGGCAATGGACTGATGTCTATGTTCAGCCTAGGAATCACATGCATTAAAGTTCAAAATACCTCTTGGAGAATTTTTTTTCTAAAACAAAACAAAAAACCCAGACATGCATAATATTGTTTGGGAGTTGGGTTTTTGCTACTATTGTGGCTTCTGCTCTAAAGACACTAGTGAGCAGAGAAGAGGGATTTCCGAGTGTCATATAGAATTCCTCCTTAATATTCTCCCCTAATCTAGCTTGTCGGGGTTGGGTTGGTGTTGACGCTGTCACGGTAAAAACTTGGACATAAACAGAAGAAGAACTGCTTCATGGGAAGATACAAATCCATGGAGACAAGGAATGCCATCCTGTACTCCTGCTCAGTGCCAGCTTGTACTTGGAAAGCTCCAGAAAACACGGAGTTCATGAGCTCTGCTCGGGAGCCCAGCCCCAGTGGCACTCATGCCTGGTGACAGTCACTGCATCTGGTGGTGAGGGCTTATCATGGACACCACAGGCAGTGTAGGAGATGAGGCAAGAGCTCAGACAGGAAGGAAATGACAGCCCTGTGGCAGTGAGATACTTGTTCAGGGTCACAGGTGAGGCCTTCCAGTGTGGCCCAGGAATTATGACTGTGTCTAAGTTAGGGTCATAAAATAAAAGATGTGACAAAGAATCAAGGCCGTGAGGACGTCGATTTACTTTTATTGGATTGAAATCTTTGACTTCAGATGAAGCAGGAATAAAACAATTTGAACTGAGTCCAAACTGAAGTAAATTTAAGTTAAAAAGTCCGTTGGTGATCTGCTTTCCTATTTTCATTCATGGATTTTGACATAATGGCCATGAACTCTGCCTCTGGGACAGTAATGGGATGTGGTCTTTCTTCTCAGATGGCATTCCTTGAAAATGCACTGCCTAATCTAACTGGCCACACACCTCTGATATAGTACTTTCCTTGTGTGTTGTCTTGTGGCCCAGGCTAACTAGATTTGAACTGTTGATTCTCCTGCCTCAGCTTCCAGAGTACTGGGATTGCAGGCCTCAGCCACCATATCAGTTCTCTTGTTTTGTGTTAGGAAAAAGAATTAACTCCACATGGTCCAACCCTCATCCAGTATCACATAGACAGCCCACAACAGAAGGGGGTGAACTCAGTGCTCTGGCTGAACATCCACGGCTCCTCGCCCAGCTGCCTGATCTGTCAGACTCGGGGCTGACTATGGGAAACCCTAGGAGGAACCCTCTTAGCTGATGCTAGCCTTCTATTGACCTTGGGAAAGTCACTTAACTTTCTATTTTATTTCCTCACATGGAAAGTGGGTTGGGGAATCATAACTCTGGCTCCACCCAACCTTACTTGAATGTTACGAGGAGGAATTAGATAATGTCTGCCCTGAGTTTTGCTCTCCTTAGAAGAAAGTCCCTATAAAACACTCGGCAGAAATTGAGCTGACTTTACGAGGGCCGATGAGATCAAAGCCAGCAGCCAGGGCCTGGGCAGCTTTCTCCTGCGCTGAGGGCATTTTCTGCGCTGTACTCTAATAACATTCCTCCCTCAAGATCCTACCGTGATTTGCAGACAGTCATTAAGTAACTCTTGCTGCCCTCCAGCAAGGTGTAATTTGCACCCTAACAGCCTAAAGCTTCATATAAATGAAACCTTGGGAACAGCACAGGGGAACCCTAAAAACAACTCTGGAACTATGGTCTTTACTTCTGTTTTCTAATCGCTTACTCCTATAGCCACAAAATAGGATTTATATTTAATACATAGCTAAGTGGCTCCTTTAAAGTAGATCCCTTAGGATCCTTTGTACAAATGTTCTTAAATGCCAGCAAGATGTGAACACTTTGGGTACATCTAAAACTTTCTACACATTCCTGTATTTGCTATCAGCATGAACTAAAATGCATGTCCTTTCTTCCAGAAAGCCATTTAGGTCATCAAGCCAGAGGGAAAAAAAAAACACTGTTTGGGGGAATCCGTCTTCCCCATCCTTTAAGCAGGTCTTGAGGCGTTTGCAGGATGTTGCATAACTTGCTTTTCTGATGTCTCAACTTGACTGCATTTCGTTTTAATTTGTTAAACTCTACTGGCAGAGTCTCAGAGTCAAATGCTGTGCTATCTTATTTTTTAATCTACATGTTAATCATGTCTAATTGGCCTTCATTTCCATTTGCACAGACCGCTGGTCTTCATTTCTGCAATTAGTAGATCAAATTTCCAAACCCAGCCCCAGTCATGACCTTGTGACGCCCATGTAACTGTCTCCAAGTTCTGTCCAAGCCTTAAAATCTAAGCTACCAGCATAAGCAAGGACTAGCTGTTCAAATTATGAATTTGGGCATTTCTTCTTCAAACTAGATATGTGGAAAGACAAAGCTTCAAAAGTCCCAGAGGCCCATTATCCAGGAAAGATGGGCACGGCCTGCGTATCTTGTTTTGTGGTTTTAGATTTATTCCAGAGCACTAAGAGATGAACACTGGGTCTACTATTGGTGGGCAACACAGGTTTAAAACAAGTTGAATAGGAGCCAGCAATAAACTTTCTCTCCTAACACCCCCTCACCCCTACAAAGGTTTTACGTTATTGGTCTAGTCTTAAATGGAGAAGGGTAACTAACTCCTTTTTCTTCATTCTTTAAAAAAGCAATATGCCCATTCATATCTGTACTTCTCTCTACATATACCATAGTCACCCTGTAATGAGAGCTGATTTTGACAGAGCCTGATTCATTAGAGAGGGGCCTCCCCACGCCAAAGAAGACTCTGTTTCTGCTTCTGTTTGGTCTCCAGGAAGAACCCTTCAAGAGAGCCATGTGATCTTAAAAGAGTCAGGGAGGCCCCCTTTTCCAATTTTATTTTTCTGTTTCCTTTAACTTTGTGATTTCTCCAGGTAAGTCATTTCCTCCAGTGAACACAAACAGCTCTAGGAAGGGTGACAGGCTAAATCTTATCTATTGAGCAGGTCTGTGGAGTTTGAGAGGTGACTGAAAGCCTCGGGACATCTAGACGCTGAGGGAAAAAGCTGTTGAATTTGTTCTGGCCATGTATTTTCTTAAGAACAACATAGTCTTCATTTTGTTCCCCTGAGCCACTCTTTTATGCTTTTAATGACCTAAAAAAATCTTGTCTTCAGAGCCTCTGCGCGCGCGTGTGCGCACAGACACACACACACACACACACACACACACACACACACACACACACACACGGGGACATTTAGCAAGGAGAGGAAGAGGAAAGGGAAAACAGAGAAAAGGAGGGAGAGAACAGGAAGGAAAAGGAGGAGAGCAGAGAAGGAGGAGATGGGGGACTGATCTTAAGGTTCAGTCTCCTCAGTGCCCAGGAGGGCGGGGCTGAGAACAGCAGGCTGATGGGCAGGAAGCCTGCAGCAACATGCCTGTGTCCAGGGTTCCAGGCCTGGGCCCGGGAGGATGAGAGTGTCTCGTTTTAATTAAGCCAAGGAGTCAGCCCTGGAAGAAGGAAATCTCAGCAACACCAGGTTGTAAAGTGAACTGGGCTTCGTCATGGCAGCAGGAGGGCGGCTGTCTCTCTGCCTTCTCTGCAGCAGCAGACCTGCCACGCTGAAGGAAAATCACGGCTGTAAAAATGAGGCAGAGTGAAAACCCAAGACAGGTGTGCTTTCACATGCAGTCTAAAGTGAAGCAAAATATAATTTCAAGGGTCTTCAATCATCCTAGTGCTGAGGCTAGTCAGCCCCTTGCCGCTCTTCTACTGTCATTGTCTTTCTCTTTTGGTAAGTAAAAGCAGAGCGCGGCCCGCACGCCGCATTTCCTGGACTTCTACCTCGTTCTCTGATGGCCTCTTGATTGAAGTCTTACTGGGATCTGAGTCAGTACTGCACTTGCCCTCCTGGAGGCCCTGCCGTCTGGTGCTTGCCTCTGAGTCAGTGCTTTGCATGCACTCTGCATCCCACAGCCATGCTGTCCGTCACCTATCCCCTGCATCACATAGGTCCCTCATCTATCCCCTGCATCACATAGGTCCCGAGCCATCACCAGGCCCTCACCCACCTCCCTCTCCTCTCAGAGCAGCACCAGCACCAAGCACTCATACCTAGCTTGAGCTTCAGGCTTGCCCTCACTGCTCTAAGCCCTTGACTTGCTGAGCTCTCCCCTAAGGCTCTACAAGCCCTAATGTCTACCCTTTGCATCCCGGTGTCTGTAATATTATCGAGGAAGCAGAAAGGAGAATAACGAAGAGTAAAGCCAGAATACCAGGTGGCACCAATCAAACTCGATTGGCAGTCTGATAATTACCAGAAGCCAGGACTTTCTCCCCATGTATATCTCTTCCCTGTTTCAGATCTCAGCTCTAGACCGTGTCAGATACTGATTCTAGAAATAGCTCCACACTGTCCAATACAGAATAACTGACCCAGGAGGGAGGGGTTGGCCATTTTTTTAATTAAAATTTTTCATTTTTTTACATCCAGAACACAGTTTCTCCTCCCTCCTGTCCTCCTGTGCCCCCCCACCCCCAACCCATCCGTTTCTTCTATGCCTCCATTCAGAAAGGGACAGGCTTCCCATAGGTGTCAACAAAGCATCGTGGTAGCTCATGCCTTTAATCCCAGGACTTCCGAGGCAGAGGCAGGTGGACTCCGGTGAGTTTGAGGGCAGCCTGGTCTACAGAGACAGTGCCAGGGCAGCCTGCAAAGGAATACAGAGAAACCCCATCTCAAAAAAAAAAAAAAAAAAAATAGAGCATTTGTTAACCATTTTTATGATGTAAATAGATCCACCCAGCCAGCTAGCTTCAAGCTACAAGCTTAATGTCACTAAAAGTGGAGTTGGGAAGGCATGAATGTAGACATAAATACGAGAAATATGAGGCGTCTCCAGTACACAAGTGGCTTAATCCATTTATTCCACGCTGTCGCAGGCCTGGCCACCTGGCCTTCTTTCAATTCCCTTTACTGGATCTGCTTCCTCGTGCAACAGGCCTGTCACACTTTCTGTTCCCTCTGTTCATCCCTTCCTTCTTACCTAGTCAATGACTGCCCGTCCATCTGTTCTAAACGCAACTGCGACTTTGCCGGGCCAGCTTCTTCTGACCTCCACCCCGAGGCAGGTCAAGTGCCTCGCTCTAGACTCTTGTTGGGCCCTGCCTCTTTCCTTTGTAGAGTGTCATAGGTGTAATTTCACACTTGTTCAATTGATCATCTCATTAATGTCTGTCTCCCTTCCTGCATGACAAGCTGCAGCAGGTCAGGCTGGGCCTGCTTCTTTTAACGCTGTGTTCCCAGCACTCTAGCCTCACAAATAACCTATATGTGGTGGCGACTGTGGTTGAACAGAGCATCACCCATCATTCTCCAAACCCGATCCATCGCGAGCTAGAAGGGAGAAACCGTGTTTCTTCTCTAGCAGTACCACAGCCAGGAGTGCTTGTCAAGAGGCATTCTCTTCCTTTGTTTTCTGTGGCGGGCACTCAGGACCCTGCCTGCTAGGCAAGCATTCTGCCACTGGGACTCATACTCAAACTTTAAGAAGCAGTCTCTTGATCAGACTGAGCAGACCACGAATCTGCAGCAAAAGCTTCACATTTAAAGAAACACACACATCATATGCCTGAAGAGGTTTTGGACATCTTAAGATACATAGCAGTACCTTCCGGGGTCACTGGAAGCATCTTCATTAAATCACCATATTTTTCTAAATAATTTTAAAACATTTGCTTCTTTGTGGCCCGCATGTGTATGTAGGAGAGAGGTGTGTGTGCACACACCCATGCTACTGTGCACATCCGGGGCTCAGAGGGCACCTTCTGAGAGCCAGCTCTCTACTTCTGCTTCATTTGAGAGGCAGGGCCTCTTGTTTCTGACCCTGCACTATGTATGTAAGTTTCCAGCAAATTCTCCTGCCTCTGCGATGTAAAGTGAGAATATGGGATGTGACTGCATATGTGTTTTTCCGTGGGTCACAGGGACCACAGTCAGATTGTCAGTTTTTGATGGCAAATGCATGGACCTGTTCAGGCATCTCCCTGTGGTGATGTTGTTGTTGTTTTGTTTTGTTTTTTGTTTGTTTGTTTGTCTTGTTTTTTCTTTCTACATACTGCATCTGCATGATCTGTGATTATGTGATTATGAATACATGAGCAGATATACCCAGTTAAAAATCAATGTAATCTAGAACAGAAGAGAAGAAATGGAACTTTCAATGCTACACATGCAATTTACCATCCTCAAATATTAATGTACCACCAATGAAAAAAAATCAACCATTAAATAATGGTGTGATATTTAGAAATCTGAAAGGTCTTACAAACAAACAAACAAACAAACCCTGTTAAATAATGACCTTCATAGAATACCTATATACTAAGCCCCCAGGCCTCTATGAAGCTCATGGTTAAAACCAGAAATAGCAGAGGATTGGAAGGCCTGGCCTTGGACAGTGGTGCCCATGCTTCTAATTATTAAGATCTACAGCCTAAGGGGAAACTATCCAATGCAAAATACAGGCCCACCCAGTCTCGGGAACCCAAGGTGGATAAAATTCATGCAAATTAAATTGGTAGAAGGCAAAAGGAAACTAGAAGAACCTCTCTGAAGGTTTGTTTTCAGCACTTAGATATTGTCTTTAAAGATTGTTAGACTATTCTATTAAAAACAACAAAAGCAAACAGCACTGTGCATCTCTGGGTCTGTGGGGAGGCTGCTCATATGCCCATACGCTGTCATTAGCATGTCGGTCAGGAGACTGAAAGGGAAAGGAGACTCCAGTGCATTCTGCTCCCATCATGTGAGCTGCACCTTGGCCTAGTCATAGTCGTAGAAGCACCGCTTGGCAGTAAAACTGCAGTTAAATTTGGTTAAACTGCTTAGCTATGCATCACAAGTCAAGAGTTGACTATGTGGAGTTTAATATGGTTTTATGAAAGAAGGCATTAGCAACATAAAGGCAGACTCCAACAAAGCTTGAAAAGCCAGGTCAAAGCCGTTCACTACAGTTCCTTCTCTCCCTCAGTATTAGCTCTGCCTTCTCTGAGAACTTCTGGGCTGCTGCTGACACCAGGCTTGGGGCTAAGTGCCAGGGGATCAGGTACTTGATTCTCCTCAACCCCCCAGGTGTCTCTCATTACCGCCCTCATCTTAGAACTCAGAAGTAAAGGAAGGAGCTGAAGTTGACTGAGCCAATGAAAAAGAAAGCATAATTCTGAATGAACTTACGTCTAGCTGATTCATTCTACAATTCTATTGACGACTACTCAGAGTAAAGAAGGAATTTTTTTCAGTTCCAATTGGCTACTGACAGGATTTGATCATGGTGGTCATGTCAATTCGTTGAATTTCTTTCTTTAAAAAAAAAAACCCTTGTATTTAATCATACTCCAAGAGCTTTTTCTTTGTAAGAAACCCAATGATACAATCTCTTCGCATAGTAAGTGGGGAAGGAAAGGCTCTGAGCAATAATATGCCTCAAAAACAGCATTGCCATTTTCACCCTTAGAATAGTCAAATCTTCCTGGCAATTTTGAAAATGGGCTTCATCCAAACTTTTCAGTTTGGACTTCTTAGGGGCAAGGGCTGCACTTTCATGATTATTAAAAACTCCCATGATTGGCCACGCGGTAGTGATGCACGCCTTTAATTTCAGCACTTGGAAGGCAGAGGCAGGCGGATGTCTGTGAGTTCGAGGCCAGCCAGGTCTACAAAGCGAGTTCTAGGACAGGTTCCAAAGCAATTCAGAGAACCCCTATCTCAAAAAACCAAAACCAAAACTAACCAAACAAAAGACTGCATGATGAAGTGTGTCCTAGAGCACGGAGCCTGTTGCATGTCTGTGCTCTGAACACCACAGATCTCTTGGGCGCCTTTTCTGCCTCCTCCCCACCGAGCATGCCTAGTAAACACAATGTTGCTTGTACAATGAAAACAACGGCAAAGCTCTGTATTTAACAACATTTCTCTTAATGGGCTTTATTTGCCAGTGTGTACAGCAGCATCTAAGGATCGTCCTCTGCCGCTGGGATTCTACGCTGGAGCCATACCAAAAGACAACAGTAGGTGGCTCACCTCTCTCAGCGAGAAAGGAAAAGCCCAGCCTTGTGTTTGAAACAGAGGAACCAAAGTGTCCCTTGTGAATGAATAAGGAGTGCTCAGGGAGAAGCAAACAGAATGAGCTGCTAAAAATAGAAACCCCGAGTTTCAGAGAACAAGTGAGGAGAGGAAGAAATAATCACTTAAAAAAGAAAGCCAGGAGGAACGAAATGTGTGATATGATCCCAGGATAGAGCCTTCCATAACGACAATGAAAGTGGTGAAAGTTAAAACCAGGAAGTTGACAAACCATAAAAGCTAAGTGCCAAAGGTCCCCCTAATTATGGACCTTTCCGGAACCCCTCTTTTTGGGTGAAAGTGGAAATGGAAGATTTGGGTTGATGTGGACATCTGTGGGGAGGTTTGGTTAGGTCTTCCCTGGCCCCCGATGTGCATCGTGCAGAGGGACCAAGAGGCCAGGGATTTTCCATTGCAGCAGGTATGCTTAAGCTGGCTATCGTTTACACTTTCACCACCTGTAGCGCATGCTAGAGGTGTCAAGTGAGCATCCCCCCCACTTGGAAATTATTGAAAGCAAAAGTCCAATTTATAGGCTACCTTCTATATAGTCTATCTTTTAATATAAAGAATTTGTCATCATTGAAATGGAGTATAAGGAAGTTGTACTGTTATTTTAAAAGTGTAACTCTTAGCCAATAAAAATAAGCATTATCAATAATTTCTCACGACAATCTTGGTGCACACTGGACAGATCCCACCCCTCCCCCTCTAAGTTCTCTTACAAGATCTTACCTGTTCAGCCTTTGGCTGGTCTCAAACTCACAGACTTCCGACTGCCTCTGGCTCCCCAGTGCTTTAAGGGTATTCACCACCACACTAGAAGGTAAAGAGATTCTTATTTTCATAAAGTTCCCGGAGAGCTTCAGTTCACAAAGAAATGAGTTGAAGAATGGACGAAGATGAGGTACCAAAAGCATCTTGTGAAAATTGTCTCAACATCGAAATCCAGACTTCTGCTAGAAAAAGGTGACTTTTTCCTACTAGCCTCATAGAAGTTTGGGGTGACATTTTCATTGCTAGGAAAGGTTGTATTCTAGTTTTAAGACCAGTACCATCTAAAATTTCAGGGTCCAATTTTAGTTGTTAATTTCAACTTGTGATCCCAAAATCAATCTAGACCTTTGTAAAGCCAGAGATCCTCCAAGATGTGTGTGTATGTGTGTGTGTGTGTGTGTGTGTGTGTGTGTGTGTGTGTGTATGTTATATGCCCCCATTGACAGGTTCTTACATGGATGTTATGTTTGTCTAGATGGGGGGCAGAGAACATATTCTTTTGCAGAGTTTATGCCTTGTTCTATTTGATTAAACAGTAGGATAAAGCATGTTCCCCCATGCACAATGCGGTAAATCACCAAAGTCCAAGTTTAGTCTTAATATCTTAGAAACATATTGAGTTTTCCCTTAGGTACAGAGTTGGTTTGTGCAGCCATGACAGTTCATTGTGCCTGCCCAGAGCTGTGGTGGAAAATAGTGCTGTTTTTCCTTCACACCCCCACATTACCAGACCTCATTGAGTAGAGAGAAGGGGGTGGTAGGGGTGACCTAAGGTAGACAGCCATGGCCAGAACAGTATCAGAAGCCACGATCACAGGTAGGCACAGATTACAGCTTAAACACATTCTTCTGAGATGAAGTCACCCCAACTCTGACCCCATCTATATACACATAAATAAAAGGAAAGCCACTTCCTGGTGCACTGATTCTACCTGTGAATGACAAATTTTCTCTGTTTTGGTTGTGGAGAGCTGGAGATGGTATCCAGGGTATTGTACACAAAAGACATGCACTGAACCACTAAGTTTACCCTGGCCTCTAGTGCTTGGGTTTCCTTCCTTCCTTCCTTCCTTCCTTCCTTCCTTCCTTCCTATTTTGTGAAGGCTGGATTCTTCTTTTTTAAAAAAATTCAGAACTGGGGCTTCTAGAACACCTCCTATTAATAGGATAGTTTTGGCTGATTTTCCCATTTAGACAATAGTATGTGTATACCCATGTGGTGGTAGTTAGCTCAGTGAGTTCTTGAGAATACGTCACACAAATTACAGCTACAGACAAATAGCACTTACTCCTGTGCCTACGCCCCTATGAATATATATTTAATATATACTTAATGTTTTAAAAAATAAAAACGTAATTACTATCCATGTTTTTCAGATGTTAAGGCAAATTCAATTATCATATATGGTTTTTATTGTAACATAGAAATTGTAGAACTTTTGTAAAGTGTCTCCAAGATTACCTCTCCAACTTTGTCTCCTACCATTTTTCCTTGGGACATACTTATCTATTACCCAGAACTAACCATCTAAGAGTGATACTGACACAGAAGGCAAGTTGGAAGCCAAGCATACTTTATTTGGGCCTTTTAGTGTCTGTGAAGTTTTTAGGGCATTTTACAGAACTTCTATATTCTTGTCAAAAATGGAAGTTTGCTAACACTGGCTAATATTTGTGAATGGCATCTTCCAGTGACAGATAAGCAATGATTGTCTATTTTCAGAAGATATAGGCTCTAGTTCTCATAGTGCCCACCCCTTTCATTTGCATCACTTCCTGGCCATTCATATTCTGGATCTGACTTATCCCTGTAAGGACACTTACACATCCATATTGTTCCCTCGAGGTAGCTCCTCACCAGCAAAGGGTCTTCTGAGTTTCATTCAGATAGTGTCTACCAATGCCAACTCCTTCTCTCCAGCAAGCTCCTTCCTTTGTCTCCTTCACTATTGTTCTCTTACACACATCACAATTGGTGACACTAATCATATATATTTTAATACAGGTTTCAGCCCCTTAATTCCAGACTCCCAACTCCTTGAACTTAAGACTCTGGTACATTTACCTTGATCCTGCCAATGTTTGGTGCATGCTGATGAATGAATAAGTACTCTAAAGAGTCATAACACAAAAAAATGAGCTGATCCCCATAACAAGGAAGGGAGAGTGAAATTCTTTTTTCTGAGTTAGGCATCAGTGCATTAAGTGGCTGAAAGCAGGGCAAGAAAAGTAGGGTAGGCATGCAAGAAAGTATGTAGAACCCTTGCGTAAGGACAAATTTAGAAATCAGGACACAAATTTGTATATACCCTAAAATACAGATGAGTGGGGGAGGAGGAAAGAGAAAGGAGAAGGTCAAAATGAGTTGGGGAAAATGTGAAGGAAACCTAGAAGAGTGTTTGTGTTTGTATTTTCTAGCTAGAATAATATCTGCATGCAGGAACATTGCTCTTCCAATTTAAAAAAAAAAAAAAAAAGGCAGTTTCAGGAATTGTGTGTAAACTTATCTATATCTTAAGAGTTTCAAACTACCAGATATGGGTATTGGAGAAAGCCTCTCCTCCCTCCCTCCCTCCTCTCTCTCTCTCTCTCTCTCTCTCTCTCTCTCTCTCTCTCTCTCTCTCTCTCTCTCTCTCTCTCTCTCCTTCACCAAAGAATGGATTAGGGAAAGAAAATATTGAGGTTATTACCATTTAAAAAGTATGGCTTATAAGTAAGCAATAGATCAACTGTGCTTCCCCAAAACAGTAGCTACCATTACATGACCTGAAAGTCTCTCCTGCTTGTGTCATGAGTTAATTCTAGTGCGCAACAAAAATATGGAGAAATGAGCAAGCGGTTGCTGACTGAACATATAAAAAGTAAAAAGTATTTACGCAACTGTAGCAACAAAACCAAAGCCCAAGCTTGTGAATAAGAGCTTGGCCTGTAGACAGGAGGGTTTGTTGTAGCTGGTGTTCCTTTAAGATGTGTTCGCTCTCCTGAAACCATTCTAGCCTCAAACTGAACTGTGACAAATGCATATTCACATTCAAAGTCATCTTTATGTCGCCCACTGTCAACCAACTCCCACTTCTTTTCCATTATCTGCTTAGAGGGAAAAAAAAAAAAAAGAAAAAGAAACGTTTAGAAATTGACCTAGAAAGACAAAGTGTCATTTTTTAAAAGGAAGCAGGGTGTCTGGAAGGTGACAGCGTTATGTGGGAGGGTCTTTTGAGTGGCTCTAGGGAGCCTCCTGTTTGTCGAGTAGAACATCAGGTTAATGGTGTGCTCCTAATTTCTTATAAAACAGCTTCTTTCCCTCTTACAAAACACTTGCTGAAGAAATAAAACATACCCATCCATGTATGAGATACTAATTTCCTCAAGCATGTTCTACAGAGTTACAAAACTGATGATGAAATAACAGCTTCTTCAAGCACTGTGTTCAATATCTCTGACTTCAGTTTGTTCCGTTAGAAGGCCCCTGCATCAGCTTACCCTCCTCAGTCCCAGGCCCCAGACCTTTCTGGGCAAACGGGGGTAGAAATGTGAACAGGAAGAGGGAAATATCTTCTGGGAGGAAGAAAGTATGCCTCTATGTTATCATTCTGAAACATCAATGACCATAGTCATATCCCTTCCTGTCACCAGCTTTTAAAGCTAAATGCCTTGTTTTTCTTCAATGAGCCAGAAATATGTAGAAATGTCACAGACTTCTCCCTCCCCGTGTGTGTGTGTGTGTGTGTGTGTGTGTGTGTGTGTGTGTGTGTGTGTAGCATGCATGTGGACACATGTGTACACATACACATAAACATCTTCTTGAGCTGTTTTGGGTCCAAGGGAGTAAGTTTCTTTTGGGGGGGGGTGAAACTGGCTAAAAAGTCACCAAGATAGATAAGACAAAGCAACATGATTGCAAGCTTCTTGTTTCCTACTTCTGTTCTTTGACATAACCTTTGACTCTTTGTTTTGTCTTGTTTGAGACCATGTCTCATGAAGTCCAGAGTGACCTCTAACTCACTGTATAGCTTAGAATAATCTCAAACTCTTTGTCTTCCTGTCTCTACCTCCCAGATGCTGGGATTACAGGCATGTCTCACTATAACTCAATCTTTAAATGTGTGTGTATATGTGTGTATGCATGTATGCATATATACATGTGTATTTATGTTGGCTTTTGTGCATGTTCATAGAGATGTGGGTATGCATGTGAGAGAGCAAAGGACAACCTCAAGTGACGTTCCTTAGGTACTATCCACCTTTTTATTTGATGGTGTTTCTCTGGCCTGGAACTCACCAAGTTGGAACAAGGACTGGGGTTACAGGAGCATGCCACTTTGCCTATTATTTTTACGAAGGTTTGGGGATTGAACTCAGGGCCTGATGCTTGCAAAGTGAGCACTTTGCCAGATGAGCAATCCCTCCAGCCCCTTGTCCTCTAACCCTTGAGAACACTAAGTTCATTATCTCCTTTTCAATAAATTAGTCAGCATGAACTCTTGTCCATCATCTGACATGCTATGAACCACCTTCTAAACACAATGGTGTCTACTACAGCTCAGCTTACATCACTCAGCTTGTTTTCAACAGGATGCTTTAGTATGCCATTGAAGCTTCTCTCAGTACTTGGACATAAGACATTGTTGACCATTTGGTTCCAAACTGTTTGGAAGTGGGTCTCGTGGATAAACAGCAAGTAGAGAGCTTGTATTTTAGTGAACAAAGAAAGGATTGTGAACATAAAGAAGTGTGACTATATTGCACATTAGAAAGCAGTTAAGTCCTGACAAGAAAAATTAAGCAAGGAAGGGACACTGGGAATGTGGTGGTAGGGGCTGAAGTTTCCACTGAAAGGGGAAGTTTAAATGCAGACTACAGGAAGTAGAGGAGCAAATCTTGTCAATAGAAGGGGGAATGTGCAAGCAGAAGAACAAACAAGTGCAAATAGATCTTAGGTGTGCAAAGCTTAGTGTGTTCCAGGACTGTAAATGAAAACTAAAAGTCACAGAGACAGATATTGGGGTTCAAGCTCAAGCCGAAGACCAGAAAAACAAAGCAGCCAAACCATTAACTCTTACCTCTACCTCAGACAGAAAGGGCTGATCCTGTCTCCATGAGCTCTCACCAAGCCTCAGATGGCTGCCTCTCCTCATTGTGGCTGGAGACTGCCAACTCTGAGACCCTGTTCCTGTCTTGAATACTTCTTACAAGTCTTGGGATTAAAAGAGTATGATCCCAAGTGCTGAGATCATCTTTGTGTTAGCTGTTTCCCTTTAAGACTGGATATATTTTGTGTAGCTCAGTGTAACCTTGAACTAAAAGAGATTAGTCTACCTCTGCCTCCCAAGGGGTGGGATTAAAGGTGTGAACCACCACTGCCTTGATGGGAATATGTTTCTCATACTGGTTAATGTATAAAGCACTGTGGCCAATGGGAAAGCAAGATAGGCAGGGCTAGTAGACAAGGAGGAAAGAGGAAGTAGTTAGGAGGAGTCAACATGGAGAGCCCGGAGAGGTAGAACGCCAGTGACGCTCTGGCCGGTAAGATGAGCCACATGGAAATACTTAGAATAGTAGAAACGGGTTATAATTAAGACAGAGCTAGTCGATAAACAACAATAGTAACTGGCCAACAGGATTGTATCAAATACAGAGTCTCTGAGTGTTATTGGGGGCTGGTGTGGCAGCGGGGCAGCAGGACCAGGCGGGCTGGCAGAAAACATACATGCTACACTGCCTGGCTTCTATACCTAACTGTGTGGCTGGCTTTGCAAACTGAGCTCCAGTGACTTTATTAGATCATAGACAACATGTCAGCACACAGGGCCAGTCCAATATCACAGAGATAGGAATGGCCTGGGCAAAAATAATAGAGAGTCACAAGGTTAAAAGGTCCTTATGGAGGAAGAGAGGGAACCCAGTCAATAAGAAAACAGTACATCATCACAGGTAGGGATCTTGAGGCTAGACAAAGAGCAGCAAAGGAATGGTGAGGTATGACCATACTCTCAGTAACTTTTAAAGGTGGAGCCAACATATTGGTGAATGATGAAGGAAATCAAAGAATAACCAAGAAGTTTTCTAACTGGAAGAATTCAATTACCATTGCCAATTAAAGAAAGACATAGAAAGAGCCACATTAGATAGAAACATTGGGCATCTAGAAATCACCTATGTAAATCTGGAACCCAGATAGGAGATACAGTTTCAGAACCATAAACATACAAAAAAATACTAATGCAAATGAAAGAAACTCTAAAAGCCACAGTAAAATAAGCACTGCAAACAGACTCGGAGTAGAAGAGAAGGACACAACAACATGTTTTTAGCCATTGAGAAATCTCTCCAGCCCCTAGAAAGAATATCTTTATCCACCTGCTTCAACTGCCAATAAAATGTCATGCTCACAATTGCCTTTGTTTGTGTTTGTGTGGAATCTTTTCTAGGTTAATATGGTGGATCTTTGAATAGTCCATCCCCATGGCCTAGGGGACCTGGAGCTCCAGCCTTTTCAAACCATATTGTGTTCTCCACTACCTTTTCCTTTCTCACCCCAGGAACTCTGCTCTTGTTTGCTCTTTCTGCATATTCTCTTGGAGAAATTAACACTCCATATGACTTTCATGGTATCTACAACTATTCCTCATATCTCATTGCTTGGTGTTACTCCATTCCATGAGATCAATGCCTCACTAGCCGCCTTCATCTCTCACAGGTGTCTCAAAGGCCACACTTGTCCCACACGTGTCCAAACATCATTTTTTCTTTCCAAACCCTTTTCACAATTTTTTTTTCAGAAATTTCCCTCACACAGAAATGTTGTCATTGGTGATATCTTCAAAGTCAACAATCTAGGAACGGCCTGATGCTCTCTTGACTTACCTCCCCTCAGCCCATTTCCCAGGTAGTATTGTTCATTCTATAGTTAAACATCCTACATCCTTTTCTCATTATATATCACAAGACTTAGCAATTATTTACTTACATGCCTATGCCCCCTATAGTCTGCCAATTCCCTAAAACAGTGGTTCTCAACCTTCCTAATCTTGTTACCCTTTTATGTAGTTCCTCATGTTGTGGTGACCCCCTAGCCATAAAATTAATCTTGTTGCTACTTCATAGCCATACTTTTGCTACTGTTATGAATCATAATCTATGTTTCCCAGTGATCTTAGGTGACCGACCCCAGTGAAAGGATAATTCAACCTCCAATGAGGTTGCAGTTTCCAGAACTTTCCATGGATGTGATATAGATATCGGTAGCTGTAGGCATTTGGACAGGAATGAGATGTCCTGTAGCATCTCATTAAAAGCCTTGGAAATTTGTTAATAGATGGTGGCCATGCGTATGCAGAGGTCCTGACTAAATATACTTAAATCAATGAATGACAAATTATTGAAAGGTTGATAAGTGTCTTAGGGTTAGTATTGCTATGATGAAACACCATAACCAAAGGCCATTTGTGGATGAAAGGGTTTGTTTGGTTTATGTTTCCTGAATCACAGTTCATTGAGGGAAGCCAAGACAGGAACTCAATCAAGGCAGGAACCTGGAGGCAGGAGCTGATGCAGCAGCCATAGATGCATGCTGCCTCCTGGCTTGCTCCTCATGGTTTGCTCAGCCTGCTTCCTCTTGCATCCAGCACCGCCACCCAGAGGTGGCATCACTCATAGTGGGCTGGCCCTCCCCCCATCAATCACTAATGAAGAAAAATACCCTACAGGTTCCTTGACAACCTGATGTTACAGAGGCACTCTCTCAATCGAGATTCTCTTCTTTTGGATGTTTCTGGTTTATGTTAACTTGATATAAAATCTCACCAGTATTATAGAAATAAGACAGGGAACATCTGTCAGCATGATAGAAATCAGACAGGAGGTAAAGACGTACCAGACCCTGTGCCTGTGGTAAAGTATTGTCATGCAAGCATATGTACCTGAGTTTGATCCCCACTACCCATATGGAAAAGCCAGGCAGGGCACAGGACAGACTGACAAAGGCAGATTGCGGGGACTCTCTGGCCAGCCAGCCTAGAGTTCTAGGCCAAATGAGAGACTTTGTTTCAGAAACAAAATTAGATGCCATTTGTGCATGACACTCAAAGTTGTTCTCTGGACTCCACACATCACACACACACACACACACACACACACACAGAGAGAGAGAGAGAGAGAGAGAGAGAGAGAGAGAGAGAGAGAGAGAGAGAGAGAGAGAGAGAGAGACTGATTCTCATTAAGCTGAGAGTGTAGATAGAAGTAGACAGGAATACATGACAGTATAGGCCTGATAAATTTACAGTCTAGTCCAGGTGTGCACAGCCCACTGACTGCATGTGCCCCCCCCATATCTATGAATGTAGTCCAACACATCTGAGATGATAATGTTTTGTAGATGATATTGCATTGCATTGCCTTCAATCTCTGGTCTTGACTATGTCCTGGAAAGTCAAATTCAATGAAACTAGTGAAAGGCTTAGCACAGGGGCTGAACCTAGCAAGGGGCGTAAACAATCCAGTAGTCGCTGAGCTTTAAAAAGATATGAACACATAGATTTGAGACTATGCTCATGGGACAGTTGAGGGTATGGCTTGACTGAAGAGGTGGGGGGAGGTGGAAAATGGGTTAGAACAGGAGGAGACTGGAAAGGTAGGAACAGGATGGATGTACAAGTCTATAAGTCATTACTTTGAGAGAATGCTAATTAAAATTTGACTCCATATTCTCCCCAAAATTAGTATTTCTTTGGGTCCACTTACATTTTCTTAGGTCTTTTTTTTCCCAGAAGAGAGCAATGGCTCAGATCCATCCACCAGAGTAAAGGAAGACAGCATGCCTGATGCCAATCCATAGAGACACTGCAGCAGATAAAGGGTTAGAGTTCTTCACTTAAAATGGAGGTGCTTACTTCCTCCTAGGGAATGATTGAAAGGACCACATTGGAGGGACACGAGTGGTGGGCAACCAGAGAGAACTCCACAGTGGAACATCAATCACGGCTTCCAAATTGTGCTGAATGCTGGAGCCCTGGGGACTGACTGGTCCAGAGGAACATCTTGTGCATGACAGTGATGGAAACAGAAGATGCCAGATCAAGAAGAGGCGAGAAAGGAAACAAGAGAGAGGCATGCATGCGGTTTGTCAAGCCTTTCCCTAGACACCATCTCCAGTTCTCAGCTAAGGCAGTGACACTGACCCACATGACACACAGCTCATCACGAAACTCCAGCCCGTGGTGGGGCAGGATGAACAATTTGGTTGCTGACGGAACTTCATTTTGCTGCAGAACTTGAAGAAGGAAGACAATAGCCACCAGACCTGTGTTGCGTGCTGCTCGGCTTAGAGGAATGAAATGCAGGGAGTGTGAATCTCTCTGCTGAAACCCCAGAAGTAAAGGTTTGCCTTCTATGCGCTTGCTTACACGCTGATCCACACCAGACTCTAGGAGATATTTTTTCTGTAATTTGTTGTGCATTATCAGCTATTTACATAATTACTCTAATTAAGCTAGTTACAGCAGTTCCTGTAAATATGTGAGAGATCACTGAAACATGTAATTATGTCCTTATATCATTAATTAAACTCTATCAGCTGGGAAAATTACTCTAAATATGTCTGGAGGTGTCATTAGTCTGTGTAATGGAGACACAGAGGTCTTTATTGAACTACAATAAAATGCTCAGCATTAATAATCCATTTAAAACACCATTTGTGTTTTTTTTTAAGTTCAGGATCTCTGTGTAAATGAAAGAAATACATTTATCTTTCCCTCCTCCTGGCTTGAAACACTGATTTTGGGGGTCGGGGCTTCTTTTGTTGCTGACTTAGGGGACAGGAAACGGTCAAGTGTATTTTCTTCCCTAGTGGTCATCCCTGGCATTGCAGGAGTGGGCCGTAGGAAGCTCTTCCCTCCTCCCTTTGGATGGTGCTCAGCTGGGGCAAAGACAGGAGAACCCACAAAGGACACAGCAGCCCTTGACACCGACAATACACAACTGTTCCCTCCCTGGTTCTCATTTCCTACCAGGCAAGCTTTTTGTCTCTTTAAAGTTTATGCCCCAATAGCTCTAAGCCAAAACATTATAAACACAAAAGACTACTCTTCAAAAGACAAAAGGTAAAAAGGTGGGAAAATCACCACAAAATATATTTTGTGGGAGGTAAATGACTAAAGAGAGACCTCCAGGGCGGGCATGACAAAAGGCAGTTGAGAATCAGCACTCCGCCCCTTCAGGTCAGCTTCTGCCTCCTCCTGAGGTACCAGCAGCTCCACAGAGCCAGACACCAAGAAAAGTTGCCCTGATTCAGTTAAGAAAAAAATGTGGATGGTTCTCCCAGGAGACACAGAGCCCTTGTTGATTCAAAGATGTTCCAAGTAAAGAAAGGCTGCCGCGGGGTGGGTGGGGTGGGGGTGGGGGTGGGGGTGAGAATTGGAGGAGATCCCCAGAGCACGCCAGAGACACACAGGAAACCCCCTCCTTCAGAAAATAACAGAAACCTTTCAGTTCTTCAAGTGCAGAGAGAGAAGGGCTTATGACTAGAACTCTGATTCTCTTTAGCTGCATCTGTATTTCTGGGAGTGGAAAAGGTTAACTGTTCTTATGTAAAATTACCTGCAAGACCTGCAAGAAGCGTTCTTTCTTTCTTTCTCCCTTTCTTTCTTTCTTTCCCCCTTTCTTTCTTTCTTTTTTCTTTCTTTTCTTTCTTTTTTTTTTTTTTTTTTGGAAATCAACATTTACACTTTAAAAGTAAATTCTTTGAAGTAGACATTACTTTTGGAAAAAATAATATGATTTTAATTTAATTTAAAAACTCATAACGTATAATAGTCTATGTGATTTTTATTTTTGCATGTAACCAATACTAGACCTTAAAAATCAGTGGCATCAGAGTCATTTATGAACTAGGAGTTATTTAACAACTAGGTTTGGATTAGAATTTCTGCCTTTTAACTTCATGAAGGGTAATTAAAGCTAAGTTTAATCCTCTGTCTAATCACAAGTAAAAATGCACATAACAACCAGCCACAACTTCTCATCCCACCACTGATTTCATGAACGAATGGCCACTGTGGAAATGGTCCTTCTTAAACAATGGAAACTTGCACACGTTTATTGTATTTTATACAAGTTCAAGCTTTCCCTAAAATCTCCTCATAAAACCATATTACCCCAAAACACACTCTTGATTTATATTAGATGAAGAGTGTTCTGAGTCAGGGACTCTGGGATAAAATATAAGTTAAGCAAACTCTTCTTTCTCTCTTTTCTTTCTTTCTTGCTGTGTTTTGTCGGTTGGGTTGTTTTGTTTGTTTATTTATAGGATCTTGTCATGTAGCCCAGTCTGAACTCTTGGAGCTCACCCTCTTCCTGCCTTAGACTCCAGAGTGCAGGTATTAATATTATGCCCTGCAAACAAACATAATGAATAAAACATGGCTGATACCAACATGCGATACAGAATGTGACAATATTTTGAAGTAAATGCCATTCAGGAAAATAGACCAAATTATAGTATGCAAAAATACATGGACTGATGGTTCCATTTCCCATTTTCCTTCTTCACTTAATTGTTATATTCAGAACATTTTGTGTGTGTATGTGTATGCCTGTATGTATGCATGCTTGTGTATGGTGTGAGTGAGTGTGTGTGTGTGTGTGTGTGTGTGTGTGTGTGTGTGTGTGGCGTGTGCGCGCGTGCACTATTTTCCACCAGATTCCTTCAGTAACCTCATCTATCTGGCCTGGCAGCACCACAGCCTTGCTTTCCTAGGAGTGCCTTAACCCTCCTTTTTGGCAGCATGAAACAGCCTCAGGAGACCCATTACCAGGCATATATTACCAACTTCTGTCTTTAATTCAGCATCAAATTCCCTCCAAAGAAAATCTTATCATCTCAAAGTGGAAGGTTACTCATAAAACAATCTGTCCCTACCGCAGCAGAAGCACAGGGGACTGTGGAGAGAGAGAAAACAAAGACTGGGGGAGATCTTCCCTTAGACCCCTAGCAGCTGAGAACAGCTCCAAGTTGTAACTCACTAAACAGACACCTCCCCTGGGACACAGCATAGCCCACCTTTGAGACAGAACTTGGTTTTCTGGATGTACTGTGGTTCTCGTCTGGTGATAGCCAAACCATGACCCGCTTTGGAAGCCTTCAGTTGAGCTGTTGGATGCAACTGTCAAAACTTAGCAGTTTCCCATCTCTACAGCAATGGAGAAACAACATGGCCACTGCTTTCGGAATAGTGTTCTGGACCTGGATTCTTCTAAGCAAGTCATCACTGAAGCAAATCTCCAGGTCACCAGAGTAAACGGACCTTTAGAGTCACAGGCATAGCTGCCTGTGGAGTCCATCCCCAGAGATGGTGTGACAGAGTACCTGGTAAGAATCAATGGCTTAACCCACTTAAAAAAACAATAGTCCAAATAGATTTATCTCGACTGCTCATGATAAAGAAAGTAACAATCTGATATTGTAGTCATAAAGACTTCAATGATATTGAAGGAGTATGTGTTTTGAAACATTTTACAATGCTTATGTAGAGTTTTTCCTGCAGACAGAGTGAAATGGAAACAAAGGTTAATTTTTGGCCACTTCCTAGTGTATAGGATACAGTTGCTTGGATTTATCTAAGGCTAAATACATTATTTCATGCCGTTGTCTAATCTGGACCTCTTCACCACCAAATTCCCAACTCAAGAATGGACGAAAGCTCAAAATGGAAGTGCATGCTTGTAATCCCAGTACTAGGGAGGCTGAGGCAGGAACACTGTGGCAGGAAACTTGAGCCAACACAACCAATTCTAAGGCAACCTGAGTTCCAAACTGAGTCCCTGCTTCAAGAAGAAAAGGGAAAGAGAACAAATGAATGCATTATATTAATAGTAGATAGGTCATGCATTAGCTTTAAAAGCGATAATTAGAAGGACATTCTGACTTTCCTTTAGGGTTATTGTCAGAGAGACAGAAACAGTCTTTCTTTAGGCTGTTTGTTTTCTGTTACTGTGGTGAAGACCAAGGGTCAAAGCAACTTGGGGAGCAAAGGGTTTATTTTGTCTTACAGCTTACAGTCCATCATTAGGAAGTCTGAAGATGGGTTTAAAGGAGTCCACAAAAACCCAGATAAAGTCTTAACAGATATTTACTTGGGGAGCACTCACACAATGATGGTAAATACCGCAGGTGTCTTCCCACTCCTGAAGATGCAGTCTCTGCGCTTCAGGATGCTCTGACCACAACCAAGAGAGACTGAGCCAGCCCCTCCTCTTCCTTATAAGGGGTCACCTCTGCACACCTGAAGTCATGCCACCACCTCAAGTGGAACAAGATGCCACTACAGAAGTCAGAGCAGGAACTTAAGGCAGGAACCCAAAGGCAGGAACTCAAGCAGAAGCCATGGACGAACGCTGGGTTCTGGCTTTCTCCCCACAGTTTGCTCAGCTTTGCCACCCAGGATCACGTGCCCAAAGTTGGTGAGCCACAGTGGGCACAGCCTTCCCACATTAATCATTAATCAAGAAAATGCCACCACAGACTTGTGTATAGGCCAACCTGGTGGTAGTAATCCTTCAATTAAGGCTCTCTTCCTCCTGATGATTTAGAACTAACCAGAACACTGCAGAATGGGTTATAAAGGGCAAGTCATTGTTCATGTCTTAGCTGGTTTTTCTAGAGAATTAAACACCCTCATCTCTCACACATCTTTATACTTGAGAATGACACAGGCTGGTCTTCCCAACTGAGCACCCTAAGACCAGAGACTTGGCCACGCAATTTTGCCTTACCATCTCCTTATAAATGTCACATCTACATGACATGACCACATAGCAAGTCCCAAGATTGAAGGTTGAAGATTTGCTATCAATCTCCAACAAAGTGATCAATTGCTTTGTGTGAACACAGCCCACACAGCACTATGTTAACTGCAAATCTTTAGGCAGGGTAGAATGGATAGACAAAGTCAATTTCAATTTCTGAAACTGACTGCCTCCAACATTTGGGGAATATTTACAAAGTGCAAGTGACTTGTTGCACAAAGGTTAATTAAACCCTGCATCCAGTTTTCTAGGGCACTTACAGTCAAGTACAAGGGTCAAGTGCCCCTCTATAAACCCTTCTATCAGCATCACCTAATTCTGTTGACAATACATATCCCCAGATTTCAGTGAGGTGTACTGAATCAGACTTCTATACATTGACAAGGTATGCATGACAGATTATAATTTTAGTTCATTAAAGCATGTACCACTCTTCTAGAGGTTAGCGAGAGAGACACCAAGCAAACGTTGGACATGAAGCTGGGGTTCTGCCAGACACTGAAGAACTTAGTTTTGGAAGAAATTTTGAGCAGCAGGCCTCTAGTTAAGGTTAATACAATAATCAAGAATTAGTCACTAAATAAGGATGGGCAGAGGACCCAGACAAGCAAGGTAAGCTGGGCATGGCAAGGCATGCCTATAAATCATAGTACTTGGGAACCTGAGGTAAGAAGTCCTTGAGTTGAGTTCAAGGTTAGAGACTAGGATGAACTACATAACCATATCCTGTTTCAAACAAACAGTAAGTACCAGGGCACAGAGCTTTATGGCATTGGGGGGATATTTTATTAGCTGTGGCTTGAGACCTGTGCGGGTATGCTAAGAGATTTTAAAGAATCTTAGATGCAAAGAAAGGAGTTAAGATCTGCCATCTTTACAGCAATATAGAGACTGGTTTTTAAGGTGAAGAAAACATTGGTGGAGGCTTGTTAGTTTGCAAAGTTCCCACATCAACTTGATGCTGTGGTCGAGTCATCTCTACAGGCAAGATTCTAGGCAACTTGAGTCTTATGACTAGAAATCTTTAAGACCTTTCCCGTGTGACAATGTCTGAGAGAAAAATTTCTGAGAGGAGTAGCTCAGCATCGGGTAGTTGGTAAGAGCCTAACCTGGAATAGTTGGTAGTGGGGGTACAAAAAAGAGAGACACTACTGTACAAAGTTTAAGGGGGTAAACTTAGCAGGCCTTTGTCCTTGATTGGGGCAGGGAGAGTTTAGGGTGGCTCCAAGTTCCTGACTTGACTACAACTGAAAGGGTGGTAATGCCACTTGTTCAGAGACAGTACCTACAAGCCAGCCCACTGCAATTTCAAAACTCTACTTGGAATGATCTGTTCAATGAGTCATCTATGCAAAAGCTGTTCATAGTCTTGAGAAATGACCAACGAAGAAATAACATGGCACAAAAATCACAAACCACCACACAGGAGTGTCACCAGCTTTTGCTGTCATAAACTCTGCCTTGTGCTTAGATTTTTGGCAAAGGTCTACTAACTGCTTTGGGAATCTTAACCACATTGTCATCATAAAAAAGTCCCATCTCTACACACTGAACGATACCTTTAAGTGCCTTACAGTAAGATTTCTACCTGTGTTTTTAACCTTAGCAACATCTACTTCCTATATCCACAGGTATGTCACTTTGTTAATTAAGAAGAGTATAGTTGGCATGGTGGACACATTTGTAATCTCAGCACTGGGCAGACTGATGCAACATAGTAGTGAATTGGAGGTCAGCCTGGGCTACACATAAAAAGATGCACTGATAATATAATGTTAAAAGTCAATGTCTTTAGTAAACCATTCTGCATATATATTGTTCTTTAATATTCAGGAAGATATCATTAACTCTTATTTTAAAAGAATGGAACATATCAAAGGATTTTCTTTATTTTTATTTTTTCTCAGGTGTGCATATATGTGTGTTGATGTTTGCAACTGTGCCAAAGCACATGTGTGGAGGTTGGACCTCCCTCAGGGGTTGGTTGGTCCTTCCACCTTGTTTGAGATAGGGTTTCTCTTTTTGTTGTTCACTACTACATATGACAGGCAGCTGACCTGAGAGATTCTGGAAATTCTCCTGTATCCACCTCCCATTTTGCCTGAGGAACACTGGGATTAGAGATGTGCACTATTGTACCTGGCTTTACATGGGTTCTGGAGATTAGAACTCAGATCCCCAAGCTTGCAGAGAAAGCATCTTATCCACTGAGTCATCTCCTCTGCTCATCTAAAGCTTTTTAAAAAATTAAAACTAGGTAATATAGACTAAAACATAAAAAAAAGTCTGTACATATGTTGAAATGCTACTTCATACCCCATAAATATATCCAGTTATTTACCAAGACTAATGGTATTGAGGTAGAATAAATAAATGAATTAGAACTTTTATATGGGAACTTTGTTGGGCCTGTAATTTTTTCAAACAAAACATTACCTTTCCATGGCGAAGTGTATGTTGGGCTTCGAATTACAGCTTCTCATGAGAGTTAGTACTTTAGGACTTTTGTCTAGGTTTTCATGCAAAGGAAAGTACTTTGATACAGTCTCTCTAAGACTTTTTTATTTACAAAAGTAAAAGGCTTGCTTAACATAACCACTTTCACTTAACATAAATACTTACAAAACAAGATAATTCTGGAAAGAGGTTTTTTTTCATAAGTTGGTTATGTTTTATTAAATTGCATCACTACTGTTACTTAGAAGTAAGTTAAGGTGGTATCTACAGGCATCACAACTTTGTGGTACTGGCTTCACATATTGGAAAACTTTTTGTATTTCTACTAATAAATTTAAATCCAGAATAGGGTGATATTCCTTATTCTAACAGGGCTCACATTTAAATTATGTCATTTACGTAATGTGGAGGGTCCAAAGTATACATAATCACTTCCTTAGGGCTACTTCCTTCTTGGGTTGTTTGAGTTAAAAGCACCATGCTTTAAAGACTTTGAATGAAGAGCAGGAGGAGGAACAGAAATAGTGCCCACAAGCAGTTAGGACAAACTAGTAATTAGGAAACATGCAAGTTGACCAAATGGCTTACAACTGAGAAACCTTTCTTCAGTTGTTGGATTCAGACATTCATTCCCATATCAATCTTTGGAACTAGCTTCAAACGGATGGCCACTTGACTATACATCACAGTACATTCAACATTACATAAGATATGTTACAATAAATAAATGAGAGAAATAAAATGCAGAAATGCAATACAACAAACGACACACTTAAAAGAAAAGCCTTTCTCCACCACACTGTCAAAGGACAGCACTCTATGGACAGCTGAGAAACGGAGAAGAGCTACTTATATCAACTGTGATGCCGTGCAACCCTCCAAGTTTACCCACCTTCACCCGAGGAAAGTATGGTGCCCATCTGTGGGCCCCACAGTTTGAGAGAAATTGCAAGAATACATAAGCAACGCAATAAAAGTTGGAGGTTCTCATAGAGCAGTGGCTAGAGTTGAGGATTTAGGTTAAAAATCCTAGGCTCTCACTCTAGCCTGCCATTAGTATCTGAGTAATCCAGGAAAAACACTCAACTTTCTCAGTCTCAGTAACCCCCTATAAAGATAGAAAAATAATAATCACAATGGTGGACTAGGCTATAATTCAGTGGCAGAGTGCTTACCTAATATGTAGAAAGTCCTGTGTTCAACTCCCAGCACCACACAAATAAACAAAGCAAAGCAGAGGGAAACGGGGAGTAGATGGGAGAAACAGGACCTGACCAATTAGATGAGGCAGTATATTTTCAAACCTGTGGCAAAGTCTAAAACCCGAAGGTAAGGAATTATTGTGTTTTAGATAGAACTGGACAGATGGCTTAGCAGTTAAGAACATGTACTCCTTTCACAGAGGACCCAGGAGTAGTTCATAGCACCTATGTCAACTATCTTACAACCTCTGTAACTCCAGCCCCAAGGTATCCAACGCCGTCTTCTGACCTCCACAGGTAAGAAGCTCCCATGCACAGCTCCCATGTATACACACATGCATATGTATAATTAAGAAAATAGTACAAATAAGGGGTTGGAGAGATAACTCAAAAGCTAAAAACACTTTTTGCTCTTGCAGAGGACTCAGGCTTAATTCTCAGGGCCTACATGATGTGTCCCAACAATGCATAACTTTAGTTTTCTCTGACGCCCTCTTCTGAATGCCACAGGCACCAGGCATGGATGCGATACATATATATGCATTCAGTCAAAACAATCATTCACAGAAAATAATAAAATTAAAAGAAAATAATGAACAAATAAAGTCCTTTAAAGGAGTGTGTTTAAAATAAACAAAACGTGCAAGCAGTCCCAACTAGTTCCCCATCAACTGTCAACAACACAACAAACATTTGCATGCAGACTTAAGGTCAAGTTCAGGAACTAAGCCACACAGAGAAATGAGTAGATAGCCTCACAAAGAGGCAGGAAGGCTGGAATATAACTGAATTGGTACAGTGCTTTCCCGGCATGCACATGGGCATTTGAATCCCCGGAACAGCATAAATTAGACGAAGGAGAGGCCAAAAGATCAGTCTGGGCTACATAGACAATGTCTCAAAAGCAGGCTCTTGTGTGTGTGTGTGTGTGTGTGTGTGTGTGTGTGTGTGTGTGTGACACAGGATTTACAGCAAAGGTAGGATTAGCCCAGCACTCAATTGTGGGCTATAGAAGTTCTGAGAAGGCTTCAGTAAGACTAAGCTTTAAGGAATGTGGATATTTGAATGAGAAATGTCTCCCACAGTTCCGAGTATTTGAACAATCGGTCCCCAGCTAGTGGCACTGTTGGTGGGGAGGCTATGGGACTTTAGAAGGTACTAACTTGCCAGAGGAAAAACATCAGTAGGGGTGGTTTTAGAGTTCGTAGTCTCTCTACTCTTTGTGTTTTCACTTGAAGATATGCTCTCTCCGATTCCTGCTTTGGCCTCATGTTGCCATGGCTCCCTTGCTATTATGGACTCCCCCTCGAGAACCATAAGCAGAAATAAACTTTTTTTTCAATAAATTGCTTTGGTCATGGATGAGCAACACATATGTAAGCAAAGAGGAGGAAGGTTTGCCTTTCCAGCTGGAGGCATCTGTAAGCGAAGGCCTAAGAGTGCCAAGGCTTTTTTGTTGTTGTTTTGATAGGGGATTGCAGAAACATTTGGTAGGAGTTAAGGTTGGAAGGTAAGTTGGTTGTGAGGCAAAATGGCATTTTGCCAGTGTCCCCAGAGGAGCTTTGCAGGCTGTCCACAGCTAAGCCCCTTTTGATTGGCTGGTGCATGAGCCATCCCAGTTATTACATACCATCACCCCTGGGGGTAAGGTTGTGTAGGCACGGAGGCCAAGCAGACTCGAGACAGGGAATGCCAAGTTAAGGAGTTCAGATCTTATCTTGTCAACATTAGGCAGCCAGTTATAGGTCTTTACCCAGATGACTAAGTTGCTGAAAGTGCTTATAATGAGATCCATCAAGCATTGGGCTACGGGCTAGATGGTGGAGGAAGAAACCATAGGGTGGGGATAATTAGGAGGCTGTGAGGTAGTTTGAGGATGGAAAGGAGGTCGTGTGTGTGTGTGTGTGAGTGTGTGTGTGTGTGTGTGTGTGTGTGTGTGTGTGTGTGTGTGAATTATGTAACAAAAGACCAGTTTCTTTTCCAAAGTCTATGGCTGGTACAGTGTGGAGTGTTGAGTACACACTCTACATGTGTTTATCAGTGATAAGGAGTTATGGGAACACCATCAGGTACACAGAGGTGAAGCAAGGACCCATGAGTTTCATGGGGAGAAGGTTAAAGGCTAGAAACACTTGTGCTGTTGCATTAGTCACCTTTCTGTTGCTGGGATAAAACATCACGACCAAACATGACTGGAGGAAGAAGGGGTTATTTTGACTTCCAGTTTCTAGAGTGTTCAGAGTCCTTCATGGTGGGGAAACATGGCAGCCAGCAACAGGCATGGCGACTGGAGAAGGAAGCCGGAGAGATTATATCCTTAACTGTGAGCACGAAGCAGAAAGCAAATTAGAAGTAGGGCAATGCTAAAAGCTCCCAAAGCCAGCCTGCAGTGATAAACTTTCTCCAGCAAGGCCACATCTTCTCAGCCTCCACAAACAATAACACTAACTAGAGACCAAGTATTCCAATACTGGGGCCTATGGGAGACCTTTCTCACTTAAGCCGTCAAGACTGCAGCATCCTCAGGGTTTGAAGGCATAGAGTATATGGCCAATAGAAATTCTACTCTGTTTTTACGTATGATGGGCTTGACTTAGGAAACTTGTTTTCCTTGTTCACTAAGCCCCCTAAATACCATTTGCTTTTTCTGATGTTGTTTCTATGTGCAGTTCTTTCTTTTTAGAAGTTAATTTAATGTGTTTGAGTGTTTTGCCTGGATGTCATCAGATGCCCTAGGTCTGGAGGAATAGATGGTTACAAGCAGCCATGTTGGTGCTGAGAACCAACCCAAGGAATCCTCAGGAAGATGAGCCAGTGTTCTTAACCACTGAGCCATGCTCCTCCCCCCCCCCAGCCCTGTTTGTATGTCTAAGAGCAAAAGCTTGCATTTCATTGACTAACTGAAAGCTGCTATTTGACACTGGTACTGTATGTGAGAGATTTGTAGAGGAAGAACAGACAAAGAGCAAATGGAAGGAGGGATAGGAGAGAAATTATTTCTGTAAAGTGAATTTTAGGGTTTTCCTTGAAGCTTTGAAGAGATTGCTTGGTCTTAGCAAAGCAGAATTACTGAAAGAGATAGAGGTACAGCCTTCATCGACTGCACCATGCTTTCTAAACTGTAGTCCACCATCTGTAAACAGGGAAGAAAAGCAATTAGGGTTCCTAAAAAAACATATATAGACAAGCAGAAGACAGTTTATGGTGCTAGGAATCAGCATGTTTTTTGTTTTGTCTTGCATTGTTCCTTTTTGTTGGGTTTGACCTGAAAGTCATTAAGTACACCAGGCCAGCCTGAGCTCAAGATTGTTCTCCTGGGATGACATAAGTTAACCACAGAGCAAGTACTCTACAGCTCACCCACTGCCCACAGAGCAAGTACTCTACAGCTCACCCATTGCCCTGGCCTGAATACTTATTTTTAAGTGTGTGTGTGCCTATAAGAATGGGCAGAAGTTATGTTCTTTTTAAAAAAGATTTTATTTTACTTTTTTATTTTTATATGTGTGTGTTTGTGGGTGTGTACCTGTGTGTATATAGGCATGTGTGTGCAGACGTCTAGGGAGTCCAGGAGGGGGCATCAGATGCCAGGGAGCAGATATTACAGGCAGTTGTGAGCCAATGGATGTGGGTGTTGAGAATCAAACTCGAGGCCTTTGTAAGAACAGTAACTCCTGCATCATCCCAAGATGTATTTCTTATGAGAAGTTAAAAATATTGGAAGGTCACTCACTGCCCAATAATATCTTTTTCCTCGGAGCGAAGGAAAGTCTTCTAAAATCAGTCAACAAAACTGTATTAAATGAAAAAAAAATTGACTGGTGATGTAGCTCAGAGGTAATACACATGCCTCATCTGTACAAAGCCTGGGTTCAATCCCCATTTCATATATATATATGTGTGTGTACATATATATTATTATATAAAATGCTACATATTATATATCATATGATACTGCATATTATATATATGTACATATAATATTTATTCTTACCAAACATCTATTTCTCAGTCTCAGTCTCTCTGTCAACCTTTTACATATTCTCTATGACTTTCCCTTGCTCATTTTTGTGTACATTAGGTTTGCATATTAGCAATTTTGTGAAGTAATTGTGGCCTTCATATAAACAAACTGCTAAAAATAGCATTGCTGAGTGTAGTGCTTGTTTAGCAAATATTAAACCATGAGTTTTCCAAAGGAAGCAGCCCCTGCTTGTAGAAGGCGCTACTTCCTGTGGTATGAGTACTCTAGCCATAGTCAGTTTCAAACTAAGATATGTCACTCAGTGCAAACTTAGGAGACAGGATACTGTATAGTATTTCCATCATAGAAATGTATCAGATGAAAATGTAGTAATATTGGAAGTGGTGAGTTTTAAATACTATCCTTTAAGTGAGGCTTACTTATGAGTTACTTACTTAATTCTTTTTGTGGTAGGGATGTGACCTAGGGCTTCACATAAGCAGGATGAGTGCCTCTTCACCGAAAGGCACTCCAGCACTCTTTCATTCAATTGTGTCTAACGACAGGTTGGTGAAATTTAGCTCCAACACAGTACTGTCCTGGTTCACCTTCTCCATCATCCCTCTGTCTCTACTGCCTGCTGGACAAGTTGCTCCAATCTGATGTGAGAAACCACAAACTCAAAAGACTGAAGCTTAAAATACTTTCCTGTCTGAAATTCCTTACACGCAAGTCTCCTTCACCATTTCTATTAACTGTGTCTCCAGCTAACTCAACAAGCTAGGGACTCTTACGGGTCTACATATGCAGTGTTCCCTACTCTGCCTCCTTTTAGTTTCCGTTGGATTATTGGCCTCCTTCAGACTCACTAACTGGCCTCTTCTCATTCAGGCTCTTTTCACTCCAATCTATCTGCCAATTATTGTGTCAAATTAATATTTCACATGCACAGCTCTAATAATATACTTGTCCATTCAAAACACACAGAGACAGACAGACAGACAGACACACACGCACGCACGCGCACACACACACACACACACACACACACACACACACACACACACACACACACACTCAGAGAGCTGTTCTTCAAAGTTCTCCTCAGGCCCAGTAACTGGATATCTTGGAGCATGTCCTGGGATTCAGTTCTTTGGCCCAAATCACTCTTCCCTTTCCTGTTCCTAGAAAGACTCAAACCTTTGATTCAAGACTTGATTCAAGCATCAATGAAAGTATGTGTGTTGGTTGTTATGGGGATATACCAGTCAGCTGAAATCTGCCAAGTAGAAACAAATATGCCTAATCCAGCAATCATTTAAAGATAACAATACATTTGATCACCACCCTTTCTGGAGGCCCCATAACCTATAGTGCACCAAGGCAGAACTTGCTTCATTGTTACAATTAAAAGGTTTGCTGGGAGTCAACCTGGGATTTATCTCAAACCTATGGATTTCAATTATACATGCCACAGCTGTTCTTCATTAACTGACAGGACCAAGAATTGTGTGTAGTTTAACCATTTGGTATTTACTGTAATTATTTCTCTTTTAATGCTGTGAGCAAATTGGGTTGAGGGGGTAGGAAAGGCGGTGGTAGAGACCTGGCACCCCTGGACCCAGGGCGGTGACTAACATTGGTAACGTTCGCCTTTGAGATGCTGATTCGTTGTTAGAGATCAGAAGCAAAGCATTGGGAATTCAGACCTTCTCTACCCATGTCTTCCCTTAGCCTCCCTCCAACATGGAGAGTAAACTAAGGGCTTCTGAAGCTTGTTTTTGAGAGGGAAACCCACAAAGGCCTGCAAGGGACCAGCAGATAAGAAGCTAAGCAAACAGGCTGGCACAGCCCTCTTGGTCACCGACACTAACATCCCTATGAAGATGAGCTGTGGAGAGCTGGACCAATTAGCCCAGGGAAGATGAAAGGCCATGGGAGCGTGCCTGCAAAGGTAAAAGCATCTGGAGTCAGATGAGATGGTCACTAGTGGTCCAGAGATTTCTCCCAGGAACACCATTTGAACACTTGTTGAAATGTGGAGTGTTCGGTACTGCCCCAAACCTACTGAATCGGACTTACTATGGGCCCTGTGTTTTCTTGGGTGTGGCCAGTGCTTCGGATACACATTCAAGATTGAGAGTCAGCACATCCTGGGAGTGGACAACAAACTTTGGGTTTAAAAATTTAAAAATAAGGTTTTGTTTTATTCTTACATTACTAGGGTTTGGAAAGAAAGAAGAGAAGGCAGAATGGGAGGAAATGGAAGAAAATACAACCCAGTCATAAAGTCTGAAACATTTCCTTTTAACATTTTGTCCTTTACAGAAACATTTTCTTACCTGTGAGGTGCATCCCAACAAAGAGGATGCATCTGAGCTTAGTTCTAATCCTGTCCTGCAGCAGCTAAAATACCTGATTTATGAGATTATAAAATAAACAAGTAAATAAAAAGAGTGATGAAATAAAAAGTTATTATCTAAAATCAATTTACTACTCTTATGAGTGGAGGGAGGAATGTATAAAATCAGTCACCATAAGCATTCTGCAACATCTTTAAAAATACTTTTTCACCCAGATGGAAATTTTAATAATGACATTTGAATATTATGAATCTCCAAAGCCACATATATAAAAATGTACAAAGGCAATAAATAAAATGTAAAATAAGTATTTTTTGTACTTAAAAGTGTTTTTTTTTTGTTTGTTTGTTTTTAAGGAATTATAAAGAACTTTGCAAAGGAGGTGGTGAAATCACTACAAGGATTCAAAGACTCAGCAATGGCAGCTGTTCCAGTCAGATGGATAAAGTAATGCCAAGCCAGACTACAGTTCCTTTAGGGGTAAGCAGCTCCTAGATGTTTGCCATAGACTTGTAAATGTTTATTTTTGGTGTGTAGAAAATTCATTATGGAGTCTATAAATAAGTATTGACTTCAAATGTGTATTAACTTGCAGGTGACTTGCTGTGGTGAGCTCTTGGCTGAAGCTTCATCTCACAACAGCTTTCTTCTCTCCTGAAGAAAAGATAGCAAAGCCTTTGGAGCAGCTAAACTGCTCTGAAATGTTTTCAGGAAGATTAAGCTATAATACCCAATTTTAAGAAGCAACGTTTCAAACACCAGATAAAGTCTTGAAACCCAGCTTGCTTCACCATGTAACAAAATTATGACTCATTTCAGTAAGAACGTGCTTTTTTAGTAAGAAAAAAAAAATGCTTTCTGAGCTAAGTTTGAACAGCTAGGGCACTTGGGACACTCACAAACCCAGTCAGCAGAAGTCTCAAACTCCTAAAAGATTAAAGGCAAAATAAATTGGTGTGCATAGAGAATAAAAAGAAAAAAAAAAAAAAAAAGTCCCCAAGGGTACTGATTTATAAACAGAAGTAACGCTAAAACTCCCCTGAAATCCCCCAATCAACAATCCTTACAAATTCAACGCTTCACACTTTGCTCCTTTGGGAACCTGTAAGGAGGTAGCAGGAAAGCCTTTGCTGACTTACAGCTGGTAAAACTTCAAATGTCACCCCCACAGCACTGACCCCATGTAGCTCAATGGTTCTTAACTTTCCTACTGCTTGCAACCATTTCCTACAGTTCCTCATGTTTTGATGACCCTCAACCTTAAAATTATTTTCATTGCAATTTCATAACTGTAATTTTGCCACTCTTATGAATCATAATGTAAATATCTGATATGCAGGATATCTGATATATGACCCTTGTGAACGGGTTCTTAGACCCACCGGTTGAGAAACGCTGGCTGAGCTTTAAAGGCACACGTGGTAAGGTGGGGCTTCCTGGGAACTGCTAGGGTCTGGTTGTTTGGGATCCCGTGGGTCTGCTCAGCAGGTGTGTGAGGCCTGAGTGCACTGTGCAGGAGGCAGAGGTGTCAGTGGTGGGCACCGCCTGAGTGGGTGGGGCCAGTGCGTGTGTCTAAGTGAAGGAGGAAGGGCCTGTGACAAAACCTAGGTAGTGTGTGGGTTGCAGGATCTGGGAGGGGAGTGAAAAGGAGCCCGGGGGGGGGGCCGATTTGTCAAGGCTGCAGCTATAGGTCAGCTTGTGTTTTAGTATCCTTTGCCACTTATTAGTGATTTTAAGATGTCCCTTTAAGACGAAAAGTGGAAAGGTAAACCCAGTTAAACATCTTTGGGGAAAAAAAAAAAGTATGTTCCCATTCTCTATTCAACCGGTCATCTTTCAATCGCCTTGTTGGGGGGGAGGGTAAACAGTTTAAACTCTTCTCCCTGGCAGCGGGTGGGGGCAGTTTAAACCTGTCCGGGGGGGGGTGAGGTTCCAACCTATAACTCAGGAGTTTCCCCCACCCATTCGGGTGCCAGTGAGTGGAAAGAGCCGCGGGTTCAGCTCGGGAGCCCTGGAACCTGAGGAGTGGAGCGACCGCGTTGCGACTGCCGCAGCCCCCCGAAAGCCGCATCAGCGCGACCGGGCGTGGGCCGGGCCACCCGGACCAAGGAGCGGGGTTTGCACAGGAAAAGGCGCCGTGGCGGCCCGGGCTACCCCTCCCCAGTTCGGGCTCTCTGCCCGCCCGCCCGCTCGCCCGCCGTCCCAGCCTCGCTGCGCGCCAGGAGCAGCACCGCGGCGCGAGAGGCGACTAGGAGCGGCGACCAGGCGGGCTGCAGCTCGGGCGACCGCGGAGGCGGCGGGCAGGGCGCGTGCGCACTGCAGGGGCGCCAGATTTGGCGGGAGGGGGAGTGTCCAAAGCTCTTTGTTTGATGGCATCTGTTTACAGAGTTACACTTTAATATCAACCTGTTTCCTCCTCCTCCTTCTCCTCCTCCTCCTCCGTGACCTTCTTCTCCTCCCCTTTCTCCTAAGAAACTTCGCCCCGGCCGTGCGGAGCGCCGCTGCGCAGCCGGGGAAGGACTCAGGCAAGGCGGAGGGCAGCGGGAGGCGGCAACCGGTGCGGTCCCCGGGGCTCTTGGCGGAGCCCCGGCCCGCCTCACCATGGCCCGGAGACCCCGGCACAGGTAACGGGGAGCTGGGTGGGCGGCCTCGGGCAAGGGCGCGCGGGGACCCAGGCACTTGGGAGCAGGTGGGAATTCCATCCCAGATCGTTTGCGGGGTTGTCAGTTGGTACCTTGATGGCAGAAGCCACTCTGGAGAAGGATGAATGGAAAACTGTGGCGAGAAGTGCACCGGCACAGTTGGAAGCACGCCCAGAGACTTTTTTTCTTTTGCAAGTTGCATGGGGATATGTTTCTCTTTGGGGGAGAAAAAAATTCTTTTTTTAAACTGGCACGTTTTCAGCCAAGGACAGAACGGTTCCACCAGACCCGGGGAACCCACCAGGTGTTTGGCTTGATGCCCCGAGTGTCGGCGAGGGAGTAGCAGCCTAATTGCTGGATGCATTGAGATGTTTTTGCACTTGGAGTTGAAGAGCATATGGCAGATATAGGAAAAGGCCGGATTGTTTAGTGACTGCAGGTAGTTCATTTAAATTTCATTCATTCATTATGGAGGCAAGAAAGGTGTCAGCTGACAGGCTGCTGCAAAGATTTTAGGGGGGTAAAATGGGTCTGCAGATTGTTTCAAACCCTGTTTTTGAAGATTCGAGTACTTGTTCTGGGAAAGGCTTTTATTTCAACTGCAAACATTACACGCGCCCGCGTCGCACATGTCACCGCACTCGTCCGGGTGATGGGTGCAATCCTTTTCCTTTTTGGCTTCATGTTTGGGAAGAGAGATTAGAAACAGAAGGGAGCGCTGGTCGGAACTGTCAGTTGCTAGCAGCTTAGGACCTGCGGGCCCCGGGATTTCCCGAGGACACACCGGGGCTCCCAGCGAGCAACGGATGCAGGGGGTTGGCTCGGTGGCGGTCGTCGCTGGCGCAAAGTGCTGGAGGCCAGCGGCACCCAAGGCAGCTGCAGCGTCCCCAGGGCTGCTTCGGCGCGGCTCCCCTCTTGGCTGGAGAGAGAGAGGTCCAGGCGCCCCGCTCACACGTGGACGCAGCTGAGGTCGCCCCTGCTCCCGGCACTCTGCTCCTTCAGCCTTAGGTAGCCCGCCTCCGGCAGGGCCACCGGACGACCCTAGAGAAAAGACTCTGGCAAACAGACACACACACACACACACACACACACACACACACACACACACACACACACACACACACACACACACACACACACAGTCTCCTGCCTTTCCACGGGTGGTTTGATTTTTGCTAAACTTAATCTGTTTTTTTTTTTTTTTTTTTTTTTTTGGAACCAGCAGGTACTGGCCCTGCGGGGCGCGGGCTCTGGGAAGTTGCAGAGATCGTAGGCGTGGGCCCTGCAGCGCACCCTCGGGCTGGGCCAGGCGGGGAGCGGCAACCACTGGGCGTCGGAACAAGAGGGGGGTGAATTGGGGAGACCTTGGATCTTGGCTCCCAGTGCCTGGCCCTAGGCCTGCTAGGCCGGTCCAAGTGCCACCCCTTAAAACGTTTCGCCTTTCGCTTTTGGGACCTAAACCGACAGCACCCGGGTCACCTGTTCCATAGAAAGCTGAAACCTGCTCCGGGAGGAGGGAGTTGGGAAAGGGGTGCTCCTAGGAGGCGCGGTCCAGGCTTGGTGTCTGTACGGGGCGTGGCCGCGCAGGTTCCCTGAGGCTCTCAGGTAGCCCGAAGGGGAGGCGGCAGGAGGGGCGGGAGCCTTGAACTTGACTCAGGGGGAAGAGAAACCCGGCTGCGGGCTCCGAGCCGTTTCTTGCAGGGCGAGCGTCAACTCGGCAGGGATTATTAACCAGGTCAGCGAAATGAGTCTGAACTCCTTTTCTAGAATCATGTAGCGGTCACAGGCACTTCCTCCCGTTCCCCTCCCTCTTCCCAACCCCCAGCAACTCTTTTTCGTTTTTTTGCACGGTTTGTTTCCTTGATAGAATGTAATATTCATAGTTGTACTCTTGTAACCACACAGGCTGTCGCAGGTGGAGGAATTGAGAGCATCTAGCCTGAAATCAGCCTTTGAAAGTCCTTTGACTGTTGGGTCTGAGATCTTGTCAGAGCAGATAAAGGAAAAGTTATTTCAGGTCCTTTGTCGAAATTAATCATGCTACTGAGGCGACCAGGTCATTTTAGAGCAAGGAAATCGCATGCAAAGCTCGAAGGCGAGCCCCTTGCCAAGACTGGACTCGCCCTACTGCCTCTAATAGCCCTTCAGGAGCTGCAAGAGTCACATGCCACATTTCACCCCCAAGACCTAGGCGTAGCGCATCGACTCAGTGCTGGCTTTTTAAGAGGCACGGAAGACAGTGGAGACATGCTCTCTGGAAAGTACCTTATAAAAGAGAATCCACGCCCTAATGTATAAGACAAGATCCACGAGAGGGAGCGAGATTTGTCCAGGTCAAACAACTGGATTCAGACAGAACTAGGGTTGACAGAGCTTTGCTTCTAGAACCCTGGTCCTGCGAGCCCAGTTCTCCCTCATCTGACTGTCGACTGCCCCCTGTGGGCGACTGGGTATGTTGCTTGTTTTTAGTTGAAGCTTTGACTAGAGAAAAGCCCAATTCCTTACTTGGAAAATGTCCACAGTTCTGAAAGCGACATCTCCAGGTCTTAGCAAACCCAAATGGCTAATCTAATGAGAGTTAAGTCTGTGGCTCCCCTTTCAGATCCCGTTGGCTTTCTTGGTATCCCTGATACCTCGCTGAAGGCTGCTTCATTTGGAAGGCTTTCCAAGGAGTTCCATAGCAAAAGGGAATTGTCACCCAAAGATGCTGATTTACAGTTCTGGGCTTATAATATTCTTTCTTTCTTTTTGACTTTATAACACCGTGTTGTAGATGAAGGGAGAATTTTAAATTATTGCTCAGGGGTTATTTACTGTCTCCTGTTTACTGTAGGAAACAAAACTGTTCTTGGTTCAAAGGACTGACAATAAGTGGAAAAAAAATGATTGCACATCATGAATACAATTTAGTGAGATTTGGGTATGTGTGATATTATTTTAAGGGTAAATTACATCCTGGTACAATGCAGCATGAACTATCAGCTTGCTTCCCAAAAATAATAGTTTTAAATGATGAGAATCACTATTATTCAGACATTTGGTAAACACTTTTGTTTAACTTGTAGGGTCTGGAAATATACATTCAATGAGTTAGTTCTGGAAGACAAAACCTATTATGAATATAACTTTGCTTCTTAAAAGCAATTTTCATATAGTATTGCTTTGCTCTTAAAAGTAATTTTCATATAGTATTGTTTTATATCATTTCATTGGTCTGGATTTGATAGGTTTTCAGGGTTTACACTGGTGAATTTTAGTGAAGTTGTTAAGTGTATAATTTTTCATATCTTAAGTTTTTACAGAGAATCATAACTAAAACTAGACTGCAAAATTATTCTCTTTGGTGCATGGTAAGTTTAGAGTTACTTCAGCAGTCATCAGAATTCACAGTGTTACTCAACTCAGTAAAAGAAAAGGCTGTTTTGAAAACAGTAATTGTTTTAACCTGTAGATTTCGTCTGGGGGAACCCCTTGGTTTTTAATTAGGTACATCGTAAGATATTTTAGACACCATTCAGTCAGAGATAGAGAAAACAAGAGTAAGTAGGATTCTGACTAGTCAGTACCCTAGTAATGTGCTTAGTTACTCTGGAAACAGTATTGTAAACACAGCCACAGGTTGACTCGACCAGACCCTGAGTTTTGAATGATTTGCTATTTATTAATTACAAAACAGTTTGATGGCTGTATCTTTCCCCCAGTTTTGAAACTTTTCCTGCTTAATTTTTCTCTAGTATTATGGACTTTAAGAAATGATCACAATTATACTTTTGAATGTTTTCTGTCTTGATTTTTTTTTTTAATTTTTATTTTAACAGAACACCAGCTCTGTCAGAACATAACTGACTGGTTAATTGTGTTCAGAAACTACTTAAATAATTTGACATATGCCAAAGAGTTTGAGTATGCACTTATATAAAGGACATGGGCTCTTGTTCCTTTTATTGTCCTTAACATTGAGCTTACACTTAGACGTCCATTGGTTGGGAGGGTGCCAGATGTGTAACTTGTCACTGGTCTAACAGTAACAGCAGGTTCAAACATGCAGAGCAATAGAAAGTGCCAGGACTCCTGGTGTCTCTGTGGATACCAGTAACAGCAGAACCAGTTTACAAACACTACAGCAGCAGAATGCAGAAAACAACCTCCTTGCGCAAGTTTGCAGAGTTTTGTCCTTGTAGACTTTGGAAGGCTCACTGCAGAGTTTTGGTGTGAGTTTCGTAATCCAGCAGTTCAGATCCAATGCTTTCAGCCCATGTCTGTCCATTCTTATCTCTGCAGCATATACAGTAGCGATGAAGACGATGAAGACATTGAGATGTGTGACCATGACTATGACGGGCTGCTTCCCAAGTCAGGAAAGCGTCACTTGGGGAAAACTAGATGGACCAGGGAAGAGGTAACTAATCAATTTTATCAAAACATAGAAAAAAAGTAGAGTCTGTAGTTGGTGAAAACAGAAATTTTAGTGAAGCTACCTGTGCTCATTTGAAGACTCTCAGAGGGTTTAGCCTGGCATGCCGAACAGAATGTTCCCCCTCACCTCTGCCAATATGTTCCTTCTGCTATCTGTTTCCAAATCTTTGCTGTTCTTTGAATGTTCTCAGCCTTCCTCTGTGTGCTTTGCCTGTTGGTTTCTCATTCCAGAGTCCAGCCACTTCTTACTCTTTTCATTGTTTCTGAACACATCGTATGTTCCATAACACTATTACTTGTTGCCATCTGTCAGGTTGGATGCGTACCCGTGTCACTGAGCGCATGCTTGGCTTTCTTGATGTTGTTTTATGTGTGTCTTTCACGCTGCAAATCTCTTGATCTTTATGTTCCTTGAACCCCAAAGCACTTGCTAAAATGTAGGATAGTGACAAATATTCTCTGGATAAATTAATTAGACCTATGTATATGAAAGATTATTCTAAAGACATCCAGTCAAGGGTGAGGATATGCCCACTTCTTTCAAGAGCAAAAATATTAATGTGAAGTATGATCGTAAGTTATGGAGAAAGGTTCCTTCTTTACTGAACTATGGAATCTGTTGTGTTCTAAAACTGGGAATTCCTGAGAACAGGTGGGCAAGACTGGGGGTGGGGGGCTGGGAAATGCATGGTCCACCTATCAAGATCAGGCACTTGGCTGCTCCTTTGGGATATGGAAGTTCTGTTGATAACCATAGTTTGCCCGTTCCCGTCTGTCTTGTCATTCATTGTGTGTGAATGGCATTTTTGCAGAAACCTATGAAAACTGTTTATTAAGGAATGTGTGATCTGGTAGGTGGTGACCAGTGTCTGAGCTGATGGAGCCAACTGTCTGACAATAGTGTCCTCTAGATTTTGATATATTTGATCATTCATAAACTCTGAATGAACATATTGGTACAAAGGTTGAGCTAATGGGAAATCATCTCACTCACAATCTCATTTCTCGCTATGGTTGAATGGCAAGTAAGTTTAACATTGGAATTCACATTCCCCCATTCAGTAAAAATGTCAACAGTTACCATCTATTAAACGCTAACACATGCCAGGCTGCACTGTTTTGCATAATGGTATTGTGTAATCTCCAGATAACCCTGTTGATACTGCCATTCCTATTTCACAGATGTTAATATGAATCTGTTTATATAACTATTCAACAGCTGTGTCAAAGTAAAAGCTTCAGTGTGCCTGTAAATGAATTTATGCTCAGACCAGTGTATTACATTAATATTGGCTTTATTTGGGTGCTTTTGGAAGCTCTTTTTTTTTTTTTTGGATTGGATCATGAACTTGGTTCCTTTGTTCATTATAACTTGGGCAGAGCTGTTCAGTAAAAAACTGATATCCTAGGATTGCCTTTAAATGCCTTAGGATGAAAAGTTGAAGAAGCTGGTGGAGCAGAATGGAACAGATGACTGGAAAGTGATTGCCAATTATCTGCCTGTAAGTTAGCTGTTATTTGTTTCTGGATTTAAAGAAAAGTTCTTGGAGAGTTTATTAAAGTACTGTGTATTTGTTCATGTAGACATAAGGGGGAAAGATCATCCATACTTTTTATTTCTTGGCTACATAACATATAATTAAGGTTTCTAAATATACTATCAAGAGACTTTGTTTTTTTTTCCAAAAATTGCTTCTTGTTTTGTTTTAAGTCACCCTGATAACATAAGTTAACGTTCTGACGGGTTGCTACAGGGTAAAACTTTAAAGTTGGTATTTTCTCCAAGTTAGCTTCGAAACTCCCCATTTTTATCAAACCATATTTTTGGTATATGTATTTCAAATTTGAGAGTGCCTTTTGACTTATAGACCCTCATGAATGATGAGTGGGGAGCCTAGGATTCCTTTCTGTCCTTCTGGTCTGGCCTGACGCAGGGTGGCCCCCCTGCCCTCTCTATTACAATCGCTTCCTACCTTTCCATGTTCCCATCAGCTTCTAGAGCTTCCTAAACTGCAGCTCTTCCTAACTCGTGATGTATTTGCCTAGGGTGGCTGAGTCCCTGGGCTTTTGATCTCCTGCACCATATAAACAAACAACAATTAAACAAAGCCCCAGCAGTTTGATAGATTCTCACCCAGCAGGTGAACTGCCTTAACCCATACCCACAGTCTCTCCTGTCTGGTCTGAACTTACGGTTTCACCGTTCTCTCCCTGCACTGCCCGCTCTGTTTCCTACTTCCTCCCCACAAGCAGGTTTTGTTGTATTCATTTCTGCTTTTTCTCCTCTGGGCTTTTCTTCCTGGAGATTTCACCCCCGAGACTGTTTTTCTGTTTTGTTTTTCTTCTCTGGTTAAAAGTTCTGAGCATCCTCCAAAAGCCATGTCAAGAGCTCCTGGATGCCTCTGAACAAAGCAGTGTCTCATTTTAAGGGGTCCGTGTTTATCTTTTCCTTCTTCCAAGATTGTAAGCTCCTAGAAAGCGAGAAGCTTTTTATTGTTTTCATTCCTCTTAAATATAAGTGTGTGTGGCCCTGAGCTAAGCATCTCTTGGCTTGAATGGGAGACCCTTTAGTTCTTTCCATTGGATTTTCATGGAAGCCCAGCAATATGGAATCTCTAGCACATCTTAAGATACAAACTATCGTCTTGGGTTAAGTTGAGTTGGCATATATGTGTGCAATAAGATGTTGATTTTATTCACGTGACACACCTATTCCCTTCATGAGTCACAGACTCCAGTTTTAGATGGGATTTGGATATAGTCTTTAGTCTGTAAGCACTGTGGGATAGCTGGGCTCTCTGTGCATGCCTTTAAATGTTCTTGGATGTTTGCGCTATGTATTGTCCACATATAGTTCACATTGAACAAAGTCTACGTGTGCTCATCACATTTATCTTTGTGATGGTGCGTGCTTTGTCTAGAGCCGGACAGATGTGCAGTGCCAACACCGGTGGCAGAAAGTGCTGAACCCTGAGCTCATCAAGGGTCCCTGGACCAAAGAAGAAGATCAGAGAGTAAGTTCTGTTTCCATAAGATGTGTGAATTGTAGTTAAGACTATTTCTAAATCATATGTTCACCCTAAGGAAGCAATTTGAATGTACAGAAAGTAAAGGGCTTGATCCCACATAAAGTCCGGTGGGTGAAAGCTGATTTCTTTTTAGTTCTCTAAAGATCTTCACATTGAAGCTTGTGGACACTGACTCATTCTGTAACACTAAAACACAGATTATTTTTGTGTTTATCTGAAGGTGATAGAGCTGGTACAGAAATACGGTCCGAAACGTTGGTCTGTTATTGCCAAGCACTTAAAAGGGAGAATTGGAAAACAATGTAGGGAGAGGTGGCATAACCACTTGAATCCAGAAGTTAAGAAAACCTCCTGGACAGAAGAGGAAGACAGAATTATTTACCAGGCACACAAGAGACTGGGGAACAGATGGGCAGAAATCGCAAAGCTACTGCCTGGACGGTAATACTTTGTCAAAAAGACATCGATTGGGAAGAGCAAGGGGGTGGTCATGGGACATTCTAAGTGGGTGAATGAATTACCTTCTATCAATTATAATCATTTTGTTAGATAGACTAGAATCATCGAGTTTGAGAAATGAAAAAGAGATCTTGGAGTTTGTTTTATTGAGCACAGTTCTTGTCACCTCAGTAGTGAGCCTTGGGACAAGCCTCTTATCCTCAACCTTCATTTTTTCCATTGGCAAAATGAGTATCAAAGCGTTTGTGAGCTGAAGAACTCTAGATACCTAGATGGAAACCAGACACATAGAGTGGCTTGGTCCCAGCCTGGTGAATGGCCAGTAATCATTTTGGTCATTTCTCCACTGGAGTAATATCCATTTTCCTAACACCTCATTGTACCATTTGGTTACTATGTTCTCCAGTGACTACAAAGGGCTATACATGTAGAATTGTCATGCCTGTTTCCAGTTTTTATCTAATTTCAGTGTCATGCCTTCCTTTACTGAGCAAGGCAGGAAAATGGCTCCTTTGTGAAGGATAATTATGACAGCTTACCTTTGACCCATTGTCTATATTTAAATATTATGTATGTAATTTTGATCTATTTTTGAGACATACTTGCACTCTAAATTTTAAAATAAACACATATTAGAGTTATTTTTATTCTTGAGCTTCTTAGTCCCCGGGGTGGAGGAAGGGTTGTTTCAGAGATGGTTTATTTAGTATTTCCCATTGTTGCATCTCCCCCCACTTGTGGCTTGAGAGCCTCAAGAAGTCATGGATCTGGTCAAAAGACATCTTTCCTCCCATGTGGCCTCAGGATAAACTGTTGACTTTTCTAAAAATTAAAGGAGCACCTGAACTTCCTCTTTTTTTTAAACACACTTTTCCCCACCCCCATGGAAATAGCAAAAAGGAGACTTGAATGTTTTTTTCTTTTCTTTTTTCTTTTTTCTTTTTTTTTTTTTTTGACTGTAGAAACTTTTCCTGAGAATGGAAAAAATTTCTAGTAAACACGCTTTGCAATTTGAAACTATACTAGGCAGCACACGCCTGTAATCCCAGCACACGCCTGTAATCCCAGCACACGCCTGTAATCCCAGCACACGCCTGTAATCCCAGCACACGCCTGTAATCCCAGCACACGCCTGTAATCCCAGCACACGCCTGTAAACCCAGCACATGCCTGTAATCCCAGCACATGCCTGTAATCCCAGCACTCGCCTGTAATCCCAGCACATGCCTGTAATCCCAGCACTCGCCTGTAATCCCAGCACACGCCTGTAATCCCAGCACACGCCTGTAATCCCAGCACACGCCTGTAAGCCCAGCATACGCCTGTAATCCCAGCACACGTCTGTAAGCCCAGCACACGCCTGTAATCGCAGCACTCACCTGTAATCCCAGCACTCGCCTGTAATCCCAGCACTCAGGAGGTAGAGGCCCAAAGACCTGGAACTCAAGGCTAGCCCAAACTACTACCCTGTCTCTGGAAAATAACCCCACCCCTACCAAAAGACAGAAAATGTGCTGGACTAGCATATTTCATTTGGGATCCTGTGGAGGCTGGTGGAGCACGTCATTCCCACATCATCCACTCTCCTCTTTGTCTCCTTATAAGAATAATGGGAGTGGTTTCCAAAATTTATTAGAGATTTTTTTTTTTACTCAAACTTTGTATATAGAGTTATGAGAGGTAAAGAGCGGACACTGAGGCTTTGTCATTGCTGTTCCCATGCTTGGCTAAGTCCCCACGGTGGTACTTGACCCTGCTAAGCCACAGTTAAGGACTTTGTAACAGCTGGGGCTTTAAGTTATATTAAAGTCCAGGAGCATGTGAGGTCAGAACCTAGAGAAGGGTTATTATATTCAACATCCACCTTTATCAAGGAGTCAAAGTGCTAAAAAGAAAACAAAATTTGCAGAAAACTCAAAACATCCCAGATTGCAAGTAGGCGGCAGGGTAGAAAAGACAAGATAATTCAAAGCAGAAAACAGCAGGTAGTTAGTGGATGCACGGAGAAGATTTCTTTTAGAGACAATTTCCTGTCAGTTAAGTTCACCGGGAATTAAAACTGTGCTGACGTTTGTATGTGGCGTGTTTCCGCACAGGACTGATAATGCTATCAAGAACCACTGGAATTCCACCATGCGCCGCAAGGTGGAACAGGAAGGCTACCTGCAGGAGCCTTCAAAAGCCAGCCAGCCCCCCGCAGCCACTGGCTTCCAGAAGAACAGTCATTTGATGGGCTTCGCTCATGCCCCAGCTTCAGCTCAGCTCTCTCCAACTGGCCAGCCGTCTGTTAACAGTGACTACCCCTACTACCACATTTCTGAAGCACAAAATGTAAGCCATTCCCGAGGAGAACTTAGGGGGGGCTGAAAGATGAATATGTCAGGTCCAGGTCATAGAAAAACTTGACAGTTGTGTGCTTTCCTAGAAATTACGTGAGTGTGGTCACAGATGGACCCTCTGAGGGAGGTAAGGGAGGATAGCCTTGAGTCTGACTTAAGTTTCTGGAAACAAGAATATTAATCCTGAATAGAAGTAGTGATTTGATTCTAACTTTCTCTTCCAAATCTGACTCAAAGTTAGCTTTTGAACATGCATGTCCTTAAATATAGTAAGTGAATGCTGATAGATTTATAGTCCAATATTTTTCTTTTTTGAAATGAAAAATGGATATAATATTACATTTAAACTGCAAAGAGGTGGTAGCTAAGCTCTGAAATACAATAGGAGATTATAAATTTAATTCTGGCAATGATCTGTGGGAAATATGTTCATTTATACATTCAGTAAATGTTTACTTTTTTACTCTGAGTCAAGGGCATTGTGACATTGTTTCTGTGTCATCTTCCTTTATCCTCATTTGAACTGGCATCATTCCTTCCTCATTTCTACACATATCTAGGCAAAGAAATCCTTTATAATTGTGGGAGAGAAGGCTAAAGAGGAGGATGTCAGAGATGGTTATCATAGAACTAATGATAAAAATGACAAAACTTGCTAGGCATTGGTGGCACATGCCTTTAGTCCCAGCACTCGGAAGACAGAGGCAGGTGGATCTCTGTGAATTCGAGACCAGCCTGATCTACAAGAGCAAGTTTCAGGACAGCTTCCAAAGCCACAGAGAAACCCTTTCTTGAAAAAAGAAAAAAAAAAAGCAAAAAACACCAAAAAAATGACAAAACTTGGTGGTGGTGGTGGCACACACCTTTAATCCCAGAAGTTGGAAGACAGAGGCAGGTGGACCTGTGTGAGTTTGAGGCCATCCTGGTCTCCTGAGTGAGTTTCCAGGACAGCCAGGCCTATACAGAGCAGAGAACCCCTGTCTTAAAGGAAAAAAAAAAAAAAAAAAAAAGACAAGAATTACAAAGATCAAATGCAAATGTTATGTAAAACATATTCATGAATAGTTTTTACTTGGCTCTATCAGTTTCTTCAATTTGACTACAGAATTTCCAGAAAGGTCTCCGGTGAATGAATTATAAAAGTTTTTGTGCTTTTTATTAAAACTAAACATTATTCTAAGAAAACTATCCCTGGTGACAGACAGCTACTGGTAACCATGTCTCACAAAACTTCTTTCACACATCCATGCATACTTTTTTCCATTGTTCCTTTCTCTGGTTGAGGACTGCTTTCTTCTGTTGGGATAGAAAGACCCTTTGGCCTTCTTTCCCTAAGCTTCTTGAGCAATTTAGCCATTTTTAAACACCTGGCTAAATTTCAAGTTAGAGAAGTTTTGTTTTATTTGTTTAATCATTCAGTGCATTTTATGACCAAATTACTTCTTCCTGTCTAGGTCTCCAGTCATGTGCCTTATCCTGTAGCATTGCATGTAAATATAGTCAATGTCCCTCAGCCGGCTGCTGCAGCCATACAGGTGAGATTGTCTGATGGGTAAATCCATCAGCTGAGCAAGACACCACTTTTAAAGGATACTTTACTTCTTCCACATAAGCACATTACAATCTGTAATAGAAAGAAAAGCTAACAGCCAGAGTTGAGGACCTACTTTGGGCCAGCCATTCACCACTGGTGGCTTCTGGAATTTTTAGAAGCATCCATGAGCAGGAGCTCTGGCCTCTGCTTTCGTCTTACTGCCTTAAGTCTCAGAGTACCTGGTGCAAGTCGTGGTGGATTTTTAGGGGGTGGCTCTCTGGGCCGTGTAAGGTACCTCACTCAGACCTCGCCCTTTCCCTGCTTTGATTGTAACTCTAGAGACACTATAATGATGAAGACCCTGAGAAAGAAAAGCGAATAAAGGAATTGGAGTTGCTCCTGATGTCAACTGAGAACGAGTTGAAAGGACAGCAAACGTTACCAGTAAGTGTCTCCGTGTGCTGGGCACCTTGGTCTCCACACTCTTCTCCAGCCTGTTTCTCCTCTTCTAAAGATTGTAGTGGCCAAGTTCTGCGTATCCGTGACTCATGCTCGAACACCAGAAATTTCTGTTAATAAACGTATTAGTCTCAGAATGTGCGTTAACTGAATCAGAAGTAGCCTAGCTATTTGTTTTACAATAGAACCACGGTACCCACTTGTGACCATCAGCATTGGCTGTTTCCTTCATCAATTGAAAGACTAGAACAGACAAAATGAGTGAAAAATTTGCATTTCAGCAAAGCTTTATACACACATAGGGCCCATTTGGTTGAGTCATTTTCTTTTACTGTTATTTTCTTAGCCCGAATTTACATATTTTATAATCTCAATTTCAATTTGATGTATATTTAATATATACATGTTTTAAAGGGGATGTATACATAAGTCACTTCTTTAAATATTTTCTTTTGTTTGCATGTGTGAAAGCTGTGCGGCCTATTCCTATTAGCAGGGATTGTGTGTTTCTGTGTACACATACATGTTCCACGGGTGTGTGTGTGTATGTGTCCAGGCCAGAGATTGACATCAAGTGTCTTCCTTAATAGATCTCTAGACTAAAATTTTTAATTTAATTGTGTCTGTGTGAGCGTACATGCTCGTACACTCTTTTGGAGGTAAGAGGACGATTTTCCAGAATTGATTCTTTTTTCTACCATGGGCTCTGGGGACCAAACTCTTGTAACTGCCTAGCCATCTTGAGGGCCATCCACCTTATACTTTGAGACAGGGTCTCATGAAACCTCGAGTTTGCTCTTTTGGCTGGGCTCACTGGCCAATGAGCTCAACGTTCTATTGTCCTTACCCCTCCAGCATTGGGGTTACAAACTGGAGATCAAACTGGGGATCAAAGTGGATTCTTGTGCTTGCATGGTGGTCGGCATCTTTCAGACTGAGGCTTCTCCCCAGTACCCGTGCCCTTCCCTTTTTTTTTACTGATGACTGAGCCTAGGACCTCACACATGCTAGACAGCACTCTTCCCCTGAGCTACAGCCCTAGCCCTCAGGTGGGCCATTTCTGAATCCTTGATTAGGCAACAAACTATAAAGGCAGCTCACACTTTGGAGCATATGTAGTTTACCCAAAAAAGTGAGTGTGAGAGAAGTGATACCCAGTAGGGATTTTTTCAAGTGAAATTTCTTTTTTGTTGTTGTTGTTGTTAAATAATAAAATAACATGCATGCTCAACCACTTTTGAGCTTTAGTTAATATTTTGCAATTTCTCCTCTTGCATGATCATAGGGGACTTCTGTTAACTTGATCTACTTTCCTAACCACATACACTGTGCAGCCTCTCCTTGCATCAATGTAACCTGTAGCCCCCAAAAAGAAAAGAAACAGCAGGACATGTGCAGATAAAAGCCGCAGCTCTAACATCGAATCATTTCAATGGCCTAGAATGCAAATTGGATCATTGGCAAGTCAGAACAAACATAGGCAGTTTGCAAATTAAACTCAAATGGATTTCTAAAACACTCTAAGACTTTTGTATTTTCTAGCAGTCCCGAGGTTTTGCATTTGACTAAAATCCTAGCAACTGAAGCAATCCTGTATGAATTAGAGAGCTATTACGAAGCTGTCAAAAAACGAAACATCTTGACAACTGTCTGGCTGGAGGCTGAGCTTTGATGTAGCAACTACTTTTTATCTCGCCTCCAACAGTATCGGAGGGCCTTGTGCAACATCATTGCTAAGTTTCTTCTTCCTTTCTTCTCCCATGCTTATTTCTACACACCCCCTTCCCCAGACACAGAACCATACTTGCAGCTACCCGGGGTGGCACAGCACCTCCATTGTGGACCAGACCAGATCTCATGGGGACAGTGCACCTGTTTCCTGTTTGGGAGAACACCGCTCCACTCCGTCTCTGCCGGCAGATCCTGGCTCTCTACCTGAAGAAAGCGCCTCGCCAGCCAGGTGCATGATCGTCCACCAGGGCACCATTCTGGACAATGTTAAGAACCTCTTAGAATTTGCAGAAACACTCCAGTTTATAGATTCTGTAAGTAGAATTGCTAAGGCACGTTAATGTTTCTGGAAGAGGAATTGAGACGTGATAACATAAATCATTGCCATTTTCTATAGCAAATGTTTTTGGCCTACACTCATGCAGAGTGAAAGGACGTTGGTTTTGACCATTCAGCTTCTCTCGGCCGTCTGATGTCGTATGCTACCCACACAAAGGGCAGCTTTCTATATTTTGCCTTCCAAGTGGGAATTTCTTTACCAAGAAGGGCTCAGGAGAACAACTGTGTCTGAGCTATTTTTAACAGAATTTCTTGTATTTTGTTTACTTCTTTAGGGCTCTCTAGAAATCTTGATTTGCTGTTTTGTTTTTTGTTTGTTTTGTTTTTGTTGTTTTGTCTTTTTATTTATTCGTTCATTCATTTGGACTTCTGTTTCCTTGGAACTTAGGACAACCCTTCCAGGGTGGGACATAGCTTTCTCTATGTTCAGAATACTGAACATTGATTAACAATTTCATTGGTTCACCGAAATAAACCATCTTCAGTGAAACACATTTAAGTTCAGCAAACACTCAATTCCTTTTCTCTGTCTCCAAGTTGGTTAAAAAAGCACTTACTGTGTACACATGGGACAGGGCTAGCTATTGGCATAATGTATCTAGAAAGGTTTTCTGCTGGCTTTAAATTGCATGCAAAAGACAGTGCCTGAGCTTCAAGTCCAGCTGCAAGGCCACTGGGCCCCTGTGACCACTGAGCTAAAAGTCCAGCAGACAGGTCCAATGTTCCCTTGCATGCGACTCCTCGCTCAGTGCTGTGTTTGGGTGATGGTGGCACTCATCAAAGCTCTGTGCCTCCCACATCGTTTCAGGGTTCTTCATGGTGTGATCTCAGCAGTTTTGCATTCTCTGAAGAAGAAGCAGCTTTTTCACGTAGTGAACAGCACACAGGCAAAGCCTTCCAGCTTCAGCAGAAAGAGGGCCATGGGCCTAGACCTGCAGGGGAGCCTAGCCTGAGGGTGAACGGCCCTGGGCTGAGCCAGGAGGCCTCCCCTGGCCCAGCCAAAGTCTTTCCTCCTTCGAGGCACAGCATGGTTCCTCTGGTCATCCTTCGAAAAAGGCGGGGCCAGGCCAGCCCCGTAGCCGCGGGAGAAACTAGCTCCTTCCTCTTTGCTGACATCAACAGCTCAACTCCCGAGCGTTCCCCTGTCAAAGGCTTACCCTTCTCTCCCTCGCAGGTAGAGCATAGTTTCTGCACAGCTGCTACTAATTTCCAGCAGACACCCGAGCCTTAATAATTAGAGACTAATCTCCTGAACAAATGACTAACGACTGCTGTCCTGGCCGATTTAATGCTGCCTGGAATCCAGCTGCGGTGACTGCAGGTGGCCTCCCCGAGTTTTGGGCTGGCTGCAGGCTGACTGATGGTTTTGTCACCTCCCTTTCTCTCTCACTTCTGGTGGTTTGGAAGACAGATAGCTGCATGAGATGTGCTTTCTTTCCTTCTCCCTTGGAACTGAGCGTTTCTGTCCCTTCCTCTTCTCCCGTGTCATCCCTTCCTCTTCTAATTTTACCATGTTTTCTGCCTCTTGTCATTTATTACTAAGTGATTTACTGACCCCGGGGAGGAGGGAACCAAATTATGGTTACATAACATTTGGATTACAACTAGAAAAAGAAACCATTATAGCCGATCTCTAAGTTTAGGAAAACAATGAAAAGAAAATGCTTATGCAAAATAATTTCACATTTTCAGCATTTTTTCTTTTAAATTTTGCCAGGGCATTTTACTAGAGTACTGTTTGCCAAAGAATAGCCTCATTTTCATATAGCACTCTTAAGGCATGAATACTAGAATGTTTGCCTAGCAGAGACAAGTGTTCCCAAATTCTAATGAAGAGACAATTTGGCTCCTTAAAACATTTTCCCCCCAGTTATATCTGTTGAGGGTTTTGTGTTTTGTTGCACTTTACTGCCATATATATATTTTGTGGTTCTAAGACTTGAACCCAGGGCCTCGTTCATGCTAGGGAAGCGTTCTATCCCCGAGCTATACATATTCCTGAACGTGTTTTAAAAAGAATGTTACGTATAGACAGATGATCTTCCCATCCCCCAAATATAGATTTAGGTGTTTTGTTTCCTCCCGTATTTTCCTAAACTGCTCTGTGAAATTAGTTCTCAACACCTAGTGGATAGATCTCTCAAGGGGAAAAAAATCTAGATAGTAGAAGTTTGGAACACTAACTCAAGGTTTCAAAAGTTGTCCTCAGTAGAGTACCCCTCAGACTTGGATTTCTTAGTTTTTCAGTTTTTCAAATTGCAGCCAGAGTCTTTATACTGCCCCACTTGCCTGATGCTGCTGTGCTCGGGAAACCTACCTGCCTCTGAATAACTGACTAGGGGAACAGCCACTGTCCTGGCTCCCCGAGAGTTTTCAGGGAGCTGATTCGTACTGGGTCTAACCAGGAGTTAAGATCCATTATGTTTGCCAAACCTATTTTATCTTGAGACCATCAGGATTCTGAGAGCTACAGCTTCCTAGTGCTTTCCCACATAATGCAACCCTTATGTAACAATACTCTGGGTTACTAGGTCATTAGAAGTGAGATACTCTTTTTAGTGTTAAGAGTGCAAGTGCATCTCACTTGCCAATAAGCAAGTGTCATTTATGGGGATTTTTCTTTGAATTTTGCAAGGTTTTAGCTTATAAAGAACACTGCAAATTCTGGCTACTCCATTGAAGGAAATCAACACCCTCATCAACACTGCACGAGTGTTAGCGTTGTCATTATTTGGGGTCATGAGTCACTACAGTATCATTGCTTGCTGTCTGGGTTTGACTTCAAATTGGGATGAGCACAAACTCATTATTTAATGTAAGTTGTTTTTTTCTTCCATATTTAGTTCTTGAACACTGCTAGCAACCACGAAAACTCAGGCTTAGACGTGCCTACTTTAACCTCTACTCCTCTCAATGGTCACAAACTGACAACACCATGTCATAGAGACCAGACTGTGAAAACTCAGAAGGAAAATTCCGTGTAAGTCCTTACCTCAATAAGAAAAATGTTCTTTATTATTTATTTATAGTAGTGAAAATACAATCCCAGAAGTTGACCCCCTTGTATGTCTGTAATTCATCCGTTGTATGTACCCTAGTCATTCCCAGTGAATACATTCTGGGCATGTTACAACTATCCAGGGTAGAAAGAAGTAAATAGGCTAAATGATGTTTTCTAGTGTATTCTAAATGCACACAGCGGTAGTTTTCAAATAATATTCCCACCCAGTTTTTTCTTCTCACTATTTTTCACTGTCCTTTAAAAAAAGATTAAAGTGTTCAGAATATAATTGAGTGGTTTATAGTTTATATTTTTAATCTTATTATTTCTTTTTTTATAATATATACAATAGAATCTCTTTAGTCATAGGAATGAGAGAGAGTGTGTGTGTGTGTGTGTGTGTGTGTTCCAAAGCCCGGGGTGATTAAGTAATTAAAAAGAAATACATTCTGTGAAAGAAATGCATTCTTATTACTTCCAAGTAAAAGCAAAGTTTTAGACATTAACATGTTTTCTAGTTTTGGCCTCATTTGAGAGAGTAGATAAGACTGATTTGTAAGAGATACCAGATATTCCCAGTGCTTTGGATCATTATACATTAAACCTGTGTCTTCAGGACCATTCTCAAAAGATGGGAACTATTTTTTCTGCTCTTGGTGTTACAGGATAATTTTTTGAAATATTTGTAGCTCTGCGATATAACTTAATGCAGATCCACTATCCCCTAATGAATGCCATGGATACTGTCGGTTCTGTGCTTAGGGCGATGTAAGCAGTGCCTGTCTTTTTTACTGAGCCTTTGATTGCTCTCTTCTTTAGCTTTAGAACTCCAGCTATCAAAAGGTCAATCCTTGACAGCTCTCCGAGAACACCCACACCATTCAAACATGCTCTCACCGCTCAAGAAATTAAATATGGGCCCCTGAAGATGCTAGTAAGTCCCAGACAAGCCCTTAGATTTCGTGGGCTGATGGGTATAGACACTAAGTTTTCTCTCATCCAGAAATACTCGCTCTTCCCTTAGCCTCAGACACCCTCGCACTTAGTGGAAGACCTACAGGATGTGATCAAGCAGGAATCTGATGAATCTGGAATTGTTGCTGAGTTTCAGGAGAATGGACCCCCACTACTGAAGAAAATCAAACAGGAGGTGAGTCACCCTGCTTCCTTTGCACTTAGAACTGCTTGACATCAGTGCTAAGTGACAGTGGCACGTCACACAGACTTTCATGCAAAAGTAGTTGAAAAGCCATATTGTGGGCTCCAATCTTCCCTTTAGAAATTCACGTCTGTCGATTGTTTTAGACAAAAAAGGTGCAAGAGAGGGTAGAGGGAAGGTGGGACATAGCACGATCCTTGAGAAACGGATTGAATCGTAACAGGAATGAACCTAGTTTGCCTTTACCAGAAGATAGCTTTGAAGCCTAAGATAGAGGCAGGCCGCTTCAATAGAGGGGGACAGACAGACAGACAGACAGACAGACAGACAGACAGACAGACAGACAGAACCAAGACACAGTTTATTCTAAGATGGAGTGACCATGGCCAGAGAACATAGATTGAAGTTGCCCTGAACGGCATGATCCCTTAGAGAATAGAAGTTTACAGGCACAACAGAATGAAATTTTAACCATCAGTAATCAACGTGTTAGCTTATTGGGAAAAGCCGCTTCCAACTGGCTCAACTTCCTTTCCTGTTCTGCAAGGCTTTGTGTTGGGAAGACTGGGTAGAAATTTACACCTGAAAGCAAATGTTTCCTGTAAGTCTCTTCCATAACAGAGAACTTGCTGCTTGCTTTTAGGTGGAGTCACCAACTGATAAAGCCGGAAACTTTTTCTGCTCAAACCACTGGGAAGGCAGCAGCCTGAGCACCCAGCTGTTCTCGCAGGCATCGCCCGTGGCAGATACCCCAGTAAGTATCAGGCTATCCCCTGACTCCAGCACGCACTCACCGGGTTTCTAAACATTCAGACCCACATGATGCTTTCGCATTTGCTTTGTCTTCTAAATGTTGTATTTTCTCCTAGTTAAGCAATCTGTTGTTTGGTTCCATGTGGTATCTAGCACAGTGTCAGTCATGGTGTGTAGCAAATACTTGGCATTCTAGGCCCTCCTACCCTGGGGATCCTTCCACAGCCACAGGAGAATGGCCCCATACCAGCTGCTTGCATTCTTTAATTAAAATGGCACAGTATTTGCATATAACCCATGCAAACTTCTATGTACTTTAAATCGCTTTTGGCCGAACTCCTACCTCACACGGTGTGTAAATGCTGTGTGAACAGCACTTTTCTGCCTGATGTTTTGGTTGGTAAAGTTTTGTCACCTTGCCCTGGTTATTATCACATTCAAATAGTGGATAGCAAGTGTCTGTGGATAGCTAGCGTCTCCTACAACTTATGAATAATCAGAGCCATTGGAAACTGTTAATATTTATTCAGTGTGTACTAACTGGTGAGTACAAATTCAAGGGCTTTAAATGCATCCTCAAAATAATGTTGATAACATTTTCACTTTAATTAGGCCAACTGCTGAGTAACTTAGTGATTTAGTTGCTCAGTATTACAAATGTAGCTGGGTGGTGCTGCATTGGAACTTTAAAAGTGTGTTTGTAAATGCCACACTTTCACCATTGTACTGCACTGTTGATGATGTGTCGATCTCAAAAACTTCTGTGTCAATATATAACAGAATTCTCATTCGTACATCTCTTACTTTTAGAAGCATGGATTAATAAATTAATTTAGTAGCTAGATTATGTGTACATGCCATATGCCTAGAGTTAGGTGGGATGCTACGGCATTTTTATTGGTTTGGGGATGTTTGCAAAGATGGGTTGAGAAGCCAGTATAGAGCTGGCTCCTTTTAGCTCAGAGAGGAAGGAATTTCTGGCAGAACTTGCATTTTTTTTTATGCTAATGCATATCATCTCTTAGTAACCTACTCTCTAGAGTTAGGCTTATGTTCGCTCTTGTGTTATCCTACCTCATTTAAATTTCAAATGATTCCTTTCCCTTTAGAATATTCTTACAAGCTCTGTTTTAATGACACCGGTATCAGAAGATGAAGACAATGTTCTCAGAGCATTTACAGTACCTAAAAACAGGTCCTTGGTGGGTCCCTTGCAGGTAATGACTGTCCTAACATTTTGTGTCTTAAAATTTACTAGCTGAAAATCTGTTACCTTACATTGCTTTTACTGTTTTAGATACAAAGGAATGATGCTTTAAAACAGCTTCTTAGTGTCTAGAAGTCACCCTGTGGTGTTTTTTGTTACTACTCATGTGAGATACTGGAAATTCTCGTTAAATCAGGGCCCCTAAGCATGATGAAGTGAAACATTTTTTTTTAACTGTAACTGAGACTAAAATCATGTGTTACTCTAGACTGTGCTAGTATCTCCTGCTTTTAAACAATCTTATATATAGTTTTTTTGTTTCTGAATTTTATTATGTATGCTCTCTCTGTCATCAAGCAACCAAGAGATTAGAAACTAGCTTTCCAATGAAATTAGTTAGAAAATTATTGCAGTGCATTTGACTATGAGAACAAAAAGGCAGCCGCCAGTGCTGCATAGATCATCTGCGGTGGACCATCTGCCCTCAAGTTTTCATATCAAAAGAGATTTCCCTTGTAACCCTGAAGTAGTTGTGTATTGCTGAAATACAACAAATTCCAAATTAATCCTGAGCTAAGTGTAAATAAGAATGCAAATTTGTCCCCTCAAATTATTTAAAGCAGCTCCCGACATTAAATAGCCTAGCACCCAGCCAGCTGCATCTCTCTTCCTTTTATTCCCCCATTGTTATTGTTTTTGTTTTTTGGGTTGGTTTGGTTTGGTTTGGTTTTGGTTTTCCCAGACAGGGTTTCTCTGTGTAGCTCTGGATGACCTCAAACTCACCGAGATCTACCTGCCTCTGCCTCCTGCCCAGCTAGGTTGTAAGAATCTTAAAACCTGTTTTAAAGTATTTGTGATAGTTGCTATCATCAAAATACATTTTTATTATTTATTTTGAGGATTTCATGCGATATACTTTGATCTTAGTCATCCCGAACTCCTCCACTGAACCCCTGAGGCCCACTACTATCTCTAGTGCCTAACTTCTTGTTTTACTTGTTGTTACTGTTTTATTCAATAATCCCTTGACTCTAATTTGTGCTATCCATAATACTTCTGGTATGGAGCCATTCATTGTAGCATGACCATTAAGGGTGTGTAGAGTCTCACACCCTTAATGAAAGCGGAGTCTCTAGCTCTGTCCATAGCTCTGCAGTTAATGGTGAGGATTCATCCTAGAATGTTGACTGGCTTGGTCTTGTGCCATCAGCTGCAACAGATATGAGTTCATGGGTGCCATGGTTCTGTCATGCCCAGAAGGCACTGTTTTGCTTCAGATTTCCCCAATCTCTGGCTCTTACGGTCCTTTCATCTGTGGTAGTTCCTGAGTCTAGGAGAGAGTTGTGACACACATACTCCATTTGTTGCTGAGAGCTTCTCAGTCACTTACTCTCTATATTCAGTAACGTATTGACTCTAGTTATGAGTTTCTGTGTTAGTCACCATCCATCACACCAAGACGGTGGCTGATACGGTCTGAGCGCATCACTAATATATTGGTAGAGAAATATGAATTTAGAGGGATGATTAATCCTGTACCCATCTATCAAAATAATAGTAGTAGATTTACATATGGAGCCTGTGAATTCCTCAACCATGGATTCTTAACCAAATTTGTAGTACCAAGCATATGCTTACTCCTATGAAGCCGGCCTTAAATTTAATAAGAAAGCGGTCGGTTGGTTACTGCCATAACATCTGCGCCACTGTTGCAGCCTTGCGTGTGTCTTGTCATGTGGATCATTATTGCAGTTCATAGTGTTCACAGCTGGGTAAAACTGATGATGACTCTCTACCCTCTTGGCAGTCTGCATAGCATCTTTCAGTACTATGAACACTAGCCAGTATGGAAGAAGCTTCCTCTTAATTCTGACCCAGAAAGACAAATATCGAATGTGGATTTTTATTGTTGAATCTTTATATTTGTGTGCTTAGTTTGGATTACCTATATAATATAGGAATCTAGAACTGGCTCATTGGTGGATATGGGGGAAGAAAGATCTTAAGGAGGGGAATAGTAGCACAAAGGTTATATGAAGGGTAAAACGGGGGATAATGGGAAGGAGGTTTAAGTGGGGAGAGGGATAGAGGGATACAATAATGAGTGGGGTTATAGTGCACGAACGGATGTCGGGAGCCCATTTCCCATGGAGGGAGACTCCCTTAGCCTGGAGTCACGGGAGAAGGCCTAGGCCCTGCCCCAAATAACTTAACAGATTTTGATGATCCCTCATGGAAGGACTCTCCCTCCCTGGGGAGTGGATGGGGGATAGGATAGGGGGATTGGTGGGGGGAGCAGGGAAGGATGGGAGGGAGAGGGAACTGGGATTGATATGTAAAATAAGATTGATTCTAATTTAAATAAAATTTAATAATAAAAAATAAAACCAGGTGTTGGTAGCACACGCCTTTAATCCCAGCACTTGGGAAGCAGGGGTGGCTGGTTTTCTGTGAGTTCGAGGCCAGCCTGATCTACAGAGCAAGTTTCAGGACAGGCTCCAAAGCAATACAGAGAAACCCTGTCTCAAAAAACAAACTAGATAAATAAATAAATAAAAATAAAAAATGTAAATAAAAAAACAACCAACATTAAGGATGCTTGAAAAAGTCATGTGGAATCCTACTATTTTATATATTATATAATGATTGTGTGTGTGTGTGTGAGAGAGAGAGAGAGAGAGAGAGAGAGAGAGAGAGAAAGTTACCCTACAAAGGGGATTATGCTCGTTTTAGAAGCCATAGGTGGCTAAATAAATCATCCAGTGCTAGATATGGGATAACTCCCCTCTAGATGTTGATCAGAGGTACTGTGAGGATCCCGAAACAATTCAGGCTATTGCATTGCTCTTAGTTGATGTTAAGACTTCACTGGTAAAGACACACAGAAACAAGACAAGACACAGAGAAATCAAGTTGTACTTGCTGTCCCTTTCTAGGTAGTACAGACAACTGGATGAGTTATTTATAATTCAATTGGATCACTTCCCTGTAGCGTTCCTCAGATACTGACTGCATTGATGAAAGATGGGTGTGGGCAGGAGTGGGAGAGGAAAGGCCGGTACTAATGCAAAGTCAGCTCTTGGGTGAGCCAGGATTGAGCTGGCTCCGTGTAGTTCAAACTCAATACCACTTCATCCCAGCCTAGTGGGACACAGAAAGGGGGATTAAAGGATGTCGCCGCAAGGGGCAGCCATTTCGTCTAAAGCTGACTATTGCCTCAAAGGGCAACCCTTGCTTTGTTCCTTGGCCCTTGGTTTCCAAAGCATAGAATTTAACTGGTGCTGTGCATTAGGTTTCATGCATATTTTATGCCCTAGCCCAAGATTCAGCCTGTGTTTACTTAAGTATAGAAAACTACAGTCTGGGTGAGGTTGCAGGTCTTTATTCTCAGCATTTTGGAAGCAGAGGCAGGCAGATCTCCAGTTTGAGGTCAGCCTGGTCCACATAGAGAGTTCCATACCAGCAGAGGTACATAGTGAGAACATGTCTGAAAAAGAGAAAGACAAAGAAAGCAAGGGACATTTTGAACATCTGAACAAATGTGAGTAAATTTGGTGTCAACATTTCATATATTGAAAACTCAGAATTATGCTCCTAAAACTGAATACATATTATTATTATTATTATTATTATTATTATTATTATTATTATTATTATTATTATTATTTGGCTTAACCAAACAGTCTCTGAGACTGTAGACTTTTGTGATAAATATTGAAGGGTGCAGGAAGTGATCCTGAATATTTAAACACATTCTTAATGTTATTATCTCAACCCAACAATATTTAAGCAGTATTATTCCTCACCCATAGGGGTTTCTCTCCACCCCTATGTTTTTACATACCCATCATAAGGTCCAATTTATAAATTAGGCAGTGAGAGTAACAACTAACAGTGAAATGCAGCAAGTATAATGATATACTGTGATATATGGAATTTTAAACTATGAGTGTTTATTTCTGGATTCTCTAATGTCTTCTGCACTCCCAAGTAACTGAAACAACAGCAACAACAAAATAACTGAGGGGGGGGGAGGAAGGAGGCTCACTGTTTTCTCACGCAGTGGTGATTTTGTCTGTTTAGACATATTGTCTTTTCCCGTGTTTCCATTGATAATTCAGTTGGATCTAATTAGGCGAGTCTCTCACACTTGGTATTGGTGAATACACCGTGTACTTATTAAGTAGTCTGGCTGTCTGGCTACCTTAGACTCTTAGCTGTTGCTGTGAAATAAATCTATCAAAAGCAAATTAAGGAAGAAGGATCTCGTGTTGGCTCACAGTTCAAGAGTACCATCCATTAGAGCAGCAGGAGCTCAAGGCAGCTGGTCATACCCAGGCAGGAAGCAGAGAGCAGTAAACCGAGGTCAGCATGCTTCCTGCTCTCCATGTAATCCCAGCCAGGAAACAGTACCATCCATGTTTAGAGTGCATCTTCCCTGCCCAGCCAGGAAACAGTCAGTCGTTGTGTCCGTCCCGCCCCCCTCCCCCGCCCCGTTCCACTGCCACGCCAGCCCCCAATCGCAAAGACTCTGTATTTGATACAATGCTGTTGGCCAGTTACTATCTTGTTTATGGGCTAGCTCTTTCTTAATGATTAACCCATTTCTACTATTCTAAGTATTTCCACGTGGCTCATCCTAACGGCCAGAGCGGCTGGCGTTCTATCTCTTGGGGCTCTCCATGTTGACTCTTCTTACTACTTCCTCTTTCCTCTTTCCTCCTTGTCTCCTAGTCCCTCCTATCTTGCTTTCCTATTGGCCAACAGTGCTTTATTTATTAACCAATACAAGAAACATATTTAGAGAATGACATCTCCCATCAAACAGTATCATCCATGTTTAGAGTGCGTCTTCCCTGTCCAATTAACTAATCAAGGTAATTCCTCACACACATGCCCAAAGGCTAACCTTGTTTAACTATTCCCTCACAGGGTGCCCTGAGGCTTGCCTTGTAAGTAATTCTAGACCCTGTCAAGTTGTCAATCACTTGAAACCATCTCACTGAATACAGAACATTTTATATAAGCTATAACTTTTCTATTTCATTCCTTTAATAAATTAAATAGTAAATGACTCTTTAGCCAAACCATCTAAATATTTTTGTTACAGCATAGTTTTTCATTGTTTTGGTTTTGGTTTTATTTTGGGGGGTCTTACTACACCATACCAGCCCAAGCTGATCCCAAATTTGTGATGATCCTCCTGTCTCAGCCTTCTGAGTGTTGGGATTGATTACAATTTGTAATTCAATGTGCTCAGCTTTCAACTGAAATGAAAAATTCCCCAAATGTTTTCAACTTGAATGCTTTATAAAATGTAAAACATTTGCCCCTTATGTAGTATAATCAATTATGAAATGTAAAATATTTGCCAGTTATATGGTATAATTAATTAGAAAATGTAAATTATTTGTAATTAATTGCAAATGTAATTCAACCCAGTTTTAATAATTCCAGGCTTGATTATGACACCAAATTTTAGACAAAGCAGTTATGATCATGCTGGGGTGCATATACTGAGTGCTTTATGCCTTTGTTTCTAATATAAACACCATAATTGATTAAACATGCTTATGTGTAAAACATTTGACATTTCAAAGTTAGAAGTACAGGAAGCTGGGATGGAGGTACAGCTGATGGTAGAGTACTTACTGAGCATGTGCAAGGCCCTGGGTTCCCACGAAAGGAGGGAAGTAAGATGCAAGAAAGCAGAAATATTAAATTTTATTATGATAAATTGCAGACATACAGATATGGAAATCATAGTGTTTTCAACAGTTTGCCACATTTATCTATTTTTGTTAAGCATTTAATGTGAGCCCAGATAAAACATCTTATTAAAATAGACATTTTCCTGTATAACACCACACCATTATACATTTTTGACAATTATTCCTTGATACTCAGATTACTGGGGCATAGTCAACTTTCTCTGTCCGTCTATTTTACTTGTTTGATTAAAGCGGAAATGGTTTCACTCCTTGAGGCAGATCTTCTTGATCCTCCGATCTCTTTGGACTCTCCATGGAAAGCACTCCTTGCGGTAGTGGTGACGTCTGCCGGGCTGTCTAGTGCCGCTCCTGGAACGTTGGTTGTGTGGCTCAGAACTGAGTTTTCAGTTTTATTTATTTAAGTGAATTATTAGCCCTGTTTCCTTACTTTCCTTTGGATTCACTGTGTCCCAGAAGTGCTCTGGATCTTGTGTTGGGAAATGGTAGAGGCAGAAACCCAGGCGATGGGTGTGCATTTTGTTATGTGAGTTCTTACTGAGACACTGAATTCTAAGTAACAGAGAACTTACCATGTGTTTCCTATATTTTAGGTTGTGAGGGGAGCCTTTAACAGCTAAACCATCTCTCCAGCCTGGTTATTTATCTTCTAATCTATACGTCTGATAAGTTTATTTAAGTAAACAGAAGCCATGTGCTATGTCTTCCGTCTTCCCTCCCTCCCTCCCTCCTTCCTTCCTTCCTTCCTTCCTTCCTTCCTTCCTTGCTTCCTTCCTTCCTTCCTTTGTCTTGTTTTGTTTTTTGGTTCTTTGAAACAGGGTTCTTTGAAACAGCCAGGTTCTTTGGCTGTCCTGGAACTCACAGAGATCTGCCTGGGATTAAAGGCATGTGCCACCATACCACTGATATTTTTTTCTTAAGTTACAGTTTTTTGTTTTTTTTTTTTTTTAAACCCTGTTTTCAAAAGGAATTTGTTGATGCTGCAAAAGCATGACAGTTGGGTTCTTTCTCTGTTAAAACATTTTTCTTTAACTTTAAGCTGTAAAAGCAAATGCATTCATAACTAGTTTGAGACTTTTGGTATGTGTGTCTTTCCTGTGGTTCAGTAGGTGTGACACTTTCTCTTTTTCTTTTTATCAATACTTAGCCTATTTCCAAAGTTATCTAGGGAGCGGGCTGGAGTCCAGATGTGTATACAGTGATCACAAATGGAGAAACAGAGAGAATATTCATTCATCCTACAGAACTTGCAGTTTGGAGCAGGAAAGTCAAATTTACTGTGAGAAGCCACTGTGTCCCACTGCTCAGAGTTTACTATGACAGAGCTGGGGTAGACACCCAGAGAAAGCTGCTCCAACAGGAAAGACTTGCCTGCTTTTCTGTGTTCTTTCAATTTCCTTTACTGGTTGAAAAATACACTACATGCTAGTAAACATTTCTCAAGCCAGACATTTATTGCCAGATTCAAAACTATAGCATGAGTGCTATAGGCTATGAGCCTCTGTGTTTTTCTCTTAAATTATAATTTCCTTTTCTTCCTATTTAAAACTCAAGGGTAAAAGCTGTATTTGTATGCTTTTTTACCCACTCACTTTGCTCTTTTTTTTTTTTTTTTTTTTTTGGTAACCACAGAATGACAGCCTTAAATTTTAATTTCCTGACTTGGTTTGTCAGGGCCTTACTCTTTTTTTTTTTTTTTTTTTCATACAATGAGTTTAAATACATTTCTTAACTTTTTATTCCTTAAACACATAAACACATTCTCAGAAGATCAAAGGATTTTCCAGGGCTGTTGGCCAGCTATTGACACTCACTTTCTTCTTGGTTTGCTTTTTGCTTTTTGTTTGTTTGGTTGGTTCGTTGGTTGGTTCTGTGTATTTCAGCTGGTACTAATCTTTGTATGACTTGTTTATTAATGTTTGTACTTTTTAAACAATAAGGCCAACCCTTTCTTTGCATGCACAGAGATGTCATGAATTCTCATGTGGGTAACAGAGCATGAGCTCTGTCCTGTTTGGATAGCTTGAATTCATTAAATGGAATAAATTCAGTGAAGTAAGTTGCTTTTGTCTATAAATTGAGGACAGTGGTGTATCCTCTCCTGATGTGGTAAGGTAGGTCACTGTGAAGATCAAATGGATATAATGTTGTTTCCAAGATGGCAGGCAGCACAGGAGCCATTGTGTTCCCATGGTGTTTATTATTAGAGGAAAAAGTGCACACGGTCCCTGTCCTTTAAAAGGGACATAGCTCAGTTTGTAGAGAGTTGTGTAGCCTGTATGAAGCCCAGGTGTGGTAGTGTATGTCTACAATCCCAGCACTCTGGAGGATCAGGAGTTCAAGGCCGACTGTGACTACATCGTGAGTTTCAACATAGCCTTGGCTATATGAGATCTTATCAAAAAAAATCATAATAAGTGAATGAAAGAGCAGGGGAAGAGGTCTCACTCTGGCCAGATCTTCTTGTATTGCTGTGAATTACTTTCTTCTAGCATACCATTCCCTGCCCTACCCTGCAGAACCACATCAGTGGCTCACTAACAGAAACATCTGATCAACCATTCAGAAATTCAGGGAGTCAGGCCCCTTGGTACCATGGAGATGAAACAGATGATAGACAGGGTTTTTTTCTGCTGTTGTGTTGCTAGCAGGAAGACAGATGTGGACAGTATATAATCTGAGCATCTGCCTACTGTGCTGTTGAGCTTCTCCGCAGGGTCTTTTCATAGTCACTGGTTCTCCATCTGGTCACTATTTGCCCCCTGACAATGGGTGATAGAAATCAAGTAAGCATTCTGTGTGTATCTCTGGAATGGAACTGAGAAAGGACAAGCAAAACATGGCTCTCAGATGAGCTGAGTCAGCCTGCTGTGCCCTAGTCATATGGGCATGCATATCCTTTGTTTGATGACACTTAAGAGTAAACACTGAGATAGAATCTGCCTTGGGGAGGCCAGGAAAGATAAATTGCTTTAGAGCAATTTGGCAATAGTCTGGATATTAATAATCAGATGCTAGGAGGTGTCCAAGAAAAGAGCCATTCTTCCAAAAACTTAGGGCATCTAAAGCTATAGGATAGGTTATTGGAACGTCGATAAAAATGTAAGAATGAAAATCTATAGAGACACATGGGTCAAAGCCCGTATATACAAAAGATCCCCCTACGCTACTACTTGTTAATTTAGCCTGGGAAGTGGAGGCAGTGGTGGATAGGGAGCTTCTAGTGTCATCTGCATAGCTCATTCCCTCCCTTAGGAACTCTAAGGATTTCACTGTGACTTGATCTTATATTAGCCACATCTTGACTTAAGCTACAACTCAATTTTCCTACAGTATCCTTTATGCATGACATTTTAAACAAATGTCCCTCTGGTATGGAATTCTGACCTTCAGAATTTCATTTTGGATAAGACAAGTAGTATTTCATTTGGGTGAATTAAATAGAATCAGAGAAGTCTTATTCTGATTCTTTGGACACCATCTGCCTATGCTTGGTAGTTAAAAAACATTAAAAACAACGTCATCTCACAAGTTGCTTTCATTTGAAAAATATATATGAATATACATATTAGATTCATAAAGATGTCTTATTAAGCCTTTACATTTTAAGACAGGGTTTCCCAGGCACCTTGCCCTCAGCAGATACTGTATGAGTTTGTTGTATGAATGTAATAATGCTAACAGCCATTCAGGATAATGGAAAAAACTATCTGGAGTCTAAGTATGCTAAGATAATCTAATTCTGCAGAAAACCACTGTGGACGTGGTCTTGTCTCCTTCCATTTATTTACTCTGCTTCTGCCACGGGGCTGGGTATTTTTTTTTTTTTTCCAAAGTGCTTCTTTAACAGGATATCCCAGTTAAAGTTTTGACAGACAGTTTATAGTTCACTTCTGCCCTGGGGCAATGGAAGATGCATTACAGGATAAGCAAGGTGACTCTTGGGTAGGATTATTAACATTGAAATGAATTCAGACAGGCTGACATCTGAGGAAGAATTCATGTGTGGAAATCTGCAGTGCCTACCAGTTCCCTTAAAGTAAATGAAACAAAAATTTAGGGGGTGAAAACAAGAACACACAGACTTGGATAATAGTATTAAAAAACAGTCCTTAACACTAAGACCCCTAATCCTTTGTCAGAACTATTGTCTGCTTGAGAGGTTGCTGTAGGGCCGTGGGTTTAAGATCAGAAGACAAAAGAGAAGCTGTTCTTTTTTTTCATATGTATGTATGTATGTATGTATGTAGATAGACAGATATGCATTCATGTGTGTGTCTGTGTGTATTTAGGAAAAGCATATATGGGTGTATGTGGCAGCTACAGGACAACCTCAGGTGCTGTCCACCTCCCCCCACCCCCCTTCTTTTGAGATCCTGGGCTGGAACTCATCATCATCAAATGGTCACTAGGATTTCAAGTGCACACTACCATGCCCAGCCTTTTTTTTTTTTTTTTTTTTTTTTAACTCTATTTCTGGAAATCCAGCTCATGTTCTTCCTCATTGTAAAGCAAACACTTTCCCCACCCTGCTATCACCCCAGCCTGAACAGTTCCTCTTAAGCACAGTGTCCAACTATCTGAACTTGCTTTGCTTTCACACCCTTGGCACCTGTCTGTCCACTCACTGCGGTGTGCGCCCACTGTGTGTGTGCTCTCCCAGTGCAGAGCCCAGGCTCGTGACTTTCTGTCCACACTGATTCTTACACACAGTAGCTCACTGCACACCAAGAGCCCTAGGCTCTGAGCCTCAGGACAAGTGCTGAGGAATTCGGATATTTTAACCGAGTTTTAGCTTTATGCATCCTCTTCTGTTGTAGGAGAAGCTGAGGCTTGAGTTCCCACACAGTGCTCATGAAAGATGTGTGGCTCCTTCTTTATATATTGATTCCATCCTAGATATCCAGTCCTGGAACACATATGACTCCAGGGATAACGATGTAGGGGATTTGCCAAAATCACAATCATATTCAAACTGAAAATATAAGTTAATAAGAATTCCTGAATGGTCTTAGCCATGGTACCATTCTATAAGGATCAAATGTGGCAATCACCAGAAGGCAGAAATAAAAGCAACCATAACTTACTTTGTGGTGGAATTTTAAGATACTTAATCTTCATGTTTAGAAATTGTATTTTGTATTAATTGAAGCCTAGGAGAAAAATTCATTTGTAAAATAGAAAATCAGAGAAAATAGGAACAATCATCTTGTGTTTTATTTGTTTTTTTCCCTTCATTACTCTTTCTCCTCCATTTTTTGAAGATACATGTTTTGTTTATGGTATATTTTAAATCTACACACACAGTGTCATTAGGTTAAGGTACTGCGATAAGTTTTCCTCATTCATGATTTGATTTTCAGCATCCTTCTTGCTCTGAATATCGACTTAGTCATTGCTTCTAAGCTTTGCATGCAGCTTTCTATGTAGAGGACACGCCATATTGAATTATTGCCTCTCAACCACTAATTATACATCATATTTTGCTACCAAGACTACAAGCACTAACTCAGTAGTTGAAAATAATACATTAGATTTTGTTATTTTAGGTGATTTCATGTATCCATCTGTATTTCTGTGCTGCACTGAAAAACTTTAGCTTCACCAAGTAAGCAGTCAATAAAACTAAAGTAGGGGCTTGCATGGACAGAAACACCATGCAGAGAGAGAGAGATGCATGCTTGAGTTCACGGAAACTTTCATTTCCAGCCTTCCTAATGCTGTGACCCTTTAATAGTGTTCCTCATGTTGTGGTGATCCCTAACTATAAAATTATTTTCATTGCTTCTTCATAACTGTAATTTTGCTACTGTTATGAATCATAATATAAATATCTGTTTTCTGATGGTCTTAGGGGACCTCTTTGAAAGGGTTCTTTCATCTCTCAAAGGGATCCCGCAAGTTAAGAACCACTGGTTTAGAACCATTTCAAAGAACACTGTAAATAAATTTATTGTTTAGGAAAATATTAAATGTGACTTTGTGTTAGAAGCCAACCTAGAATGCCGGCCACCTTTGTGGCATCATATCTGTAGGATGATCCATTTGCCGTGGGGTATGTCAAGTCACATGTTGTATACTCTTTATACACTGGAACTCTGTGCCATTTTAGTCGATGGGGAGGCAGAGGGGCCAGTTAAGAGGCTGTGGCTCAGGGAAGTCAGAAAGAACACAACACTGCAAACCTTAAATCACCAGACCCGGGACACCTTAGCACCATGTCAGTAGTGGTCATGTACCAACAAACATGCCAGTTCTCTCTCCACATCCCCCTCCCCCCCCCCCCGCCCCCAGCCCTGTGTGCCTTGGAAGGTCCTGGCAATTGAACACCTGAATTTTCTTATCAACTTCCTCACTATGTTCTTGGCAAGCGGTCTGCTAGGAGCAGCATCCCACACTGCTTAGGGGCGTAGGCTCTTGTATTCCACCCTAGTTCAGATTCTTGCTCCTTAGTTTCTCGGCGGTGTAATCTTGAGCATGCTGCTCTGTGTTAACTTCCTGATGTTTAACTAGGTGGGGTACTCAGGGTAGCTCCGCTATGGGTATTTTATGTGAGGGTTAAAATGTGACAGGAGTGTGGACAGCACAAAGTGAGGGTCTGTTCCATACTGTCGTATCCTTTGCCTCTCTGTGCCCTTTCACACCAAGACTGTCCCAATCACTAACTCCCCACCCCCACTAGCCTTTCCCTCCAGCAGTTATCTAGATACTGTGTTCCCAATGTCCCGTGCCTGCTCAGTGCTTGTGGCACCACAAACCTCCACAGACTGCGTTTGCAGGTTATAAAAGCGCATGCGGTTTATCTCTCAAAGGAAACACCAGGTTCTGGAGAGCAAAGCCCTTGTTGGAGCTGAGGCGCAGCTATATAGCCCATTGCCAGCCTTGAGCTCACTGTGTATCTTAGACTGGCCAGGACATCTTGATGCGCCTACCCCGGATTCTCAGACGCTGGGATAACTGGCTCGCCTCTGCCTGCATATGGTCCTTCTTACTTGATTCTGTCCCATGGAAAATAGTTCCTATTAGATGTCAACACCAGGAACGGTGTTTTCCCTAAAGTGCTGGCTTCGTTTTTTGATTTGGGAGCTTATGTCTGTCTTTCTTTCTGAAATGACTGCTTGGAGTTCAAGGTCTGAGTGGTAGTTTACTTCTGTCTGGGCACTGTACTGTTGAAGACAGACTTTGGGCACAAATCTTTCCCCATCTTCATGCTGACTTTCCATTCATTTCCATGTGGTCTTGCTTTTGCAACTTTTGAAACACTCATCTATGAACTTATATCTGTGAGCACTTTAAACTGTCCTGAGAAGAGGTGGGACATAAATCGCACACATGTTTGAGTCAACATGGCAGAACAGCGGGAGCCAGCAGGCATGAGCCACTGTATACATTCCACGGCATGAGCTTGGGCAAGTGATCTCCAAACCTCGCCTCTTCATTTTCTGGTCCAACCAAAGTTTGCCTGGACCTGCCTCATGGGGTGGCTGGATGATGTACATGTATGATTGTGTATACATAGGCCCCAGAACTGTCCCGGGGATCTGATTGCTCTTTAGTAGTTCTGTCCTGTGACTTTCAATGTATCCTTAAAAGCTAAGCTAAAGTAGGACTGGAGCCGTAGCACAGTAGGTAGAGTACATCTCTGCCATACAAGAAGGCCTGAGAGCACTTGGGAGGCCGAGGCAGGAACCTTCGAAATTCAAGGTCAGCTCAGCTACATAATGAGTTCAAGGCCAGCCCGAGATATGTAAAACTCTGCTAAAACAAAAGGAGAGCATTAAGCTAATCTAGGGGTTGGGGCTGTAGTTCAGCAGTAGAGCATTTGCATAGCAAGAATGTGAGGCTCTGGGTTTGACCTTTAACACAGCAAAAAGAGAAAAAGCAGTACTAATACACATATTGATAAAGTTAATTTTGAAATTAACATATATCTATAATTTACATGTATGCATAAATGTATGTAGATTTTATCAGGAGTTGATGCATCACAGAAATTAAGTAAGGCTTAATTGGCTTAATTAAGTAGTTGGCTCATGTGCCCATCAGTTTGTGGAATAAAGGTCTAGAACTTGCCTTATATAGCTGGAGAATGGTACCCAATTCTGTCTGTCTTATAAAGCTGCCTAATAGGCAGAAGGCGTTCTGATAACAAGATGTTGCATTGTAAGAAAGTGTTGGTCCTGAGGGTCAGATTGTACCTGACAATGACCAGGCATAGACTGAGTCCCACCTGGCTTCCATGCTGGGATGGGGATGCCCCTTTGGATTGCAGCCTGTACTTCCTGTTCTGATCTTGCTGTCTCCCTTCTCTCCCCAATTAGCCCTGCAGTGGTGCCTGGGAAGGAGCATCCTGCGGGAAGACAGAGGATCAGATGACAGCCTCCAGTCAGGCTCGAAAATACGTGAACGCATTCTCCGCTCGGACTCTGGTCATGTGAGACATTTCCAGAAAAGCATTATGGTTTTCAGAACACTTAAAATTGATCTGTGACATATCATTCCTCAACATGGAACTCTTCATGATTGAGAGAAGGACCTATTTTTGTTGTGGTACAACAGTTGAGAGCAGCACCAAGTGCATTTTAGTTGCCTGAAATCTTACTGGATTTCACCCAACTAAAAAGAATTTTTTTAAAAAAAATTAATGAATAACAGTCTTACCTAAATTATTAGGTAATGAATTGTAACCATTTGTTAATATCATAATCAGATTTTTTAAAAAATAAAATGATTTATTTGTATTTTATAGGATCCAACAGATCAGTATTTTTGACTGTGGTAAATTAAAGAAAAAAAATTTATACAAAGAAATACCCCAGTATTTCACATTTCTCAGTCACTAAGCATACACACACACACACACACACATATGTTTTAAAACCAGTAAAAGCATTATTATCAATGTTGGCTCAATACCACATAAGAGTTCATAGAGCCTGTAAGAGCTCATTTGTAGTTAATAATATTGGAAATACATTTATTATACTAAACCATTTCATGAGGATTTTTGTTAGCTTGCTTTAAAAATTATTACTTTATGAAATAGTTTTTTATAAAAAATTATATTTTTATTCAGTAATTTAATTTTGTAAATGCCAAATAAAAAAAATGTGTTTCGCTGCTATGGTCTTAGCCTGTAGACGTGCTGCTAGTGTCAGGGGCAGTAGAGCTTGGATAAAGGAAGAAACTTGGTGTTAGATAATTGACTCTGCACGAGTGTTCCAGACTTCTTTATTTTTATATATATACTTTTTCCTTTTGTAACTGGAAAACTTATTTGGGAGATTTTTTTGCATTTGTTGTACGTTTTTGTTTTTTATAGGAAATTGTTTCTTTTTGTTGTTGGTTTATAAAAGCATGCATTGCACTTCTTTTCTGGGAAATTTATGTTGTTTATGTCATATGTTTTGTTTTGAGTTCAGTTTGACTGTTCATTAATTCAGGCATTCTGAGTTTGACCAGCATTCCCCATAGTTTTTAAGTGTACGGACCACAACTGCCTCATGGTTCTTGTGTTTGTGGGGAATACAAACATGGAAGTCAATAGCTGGTTTCTGCCTTGAGAACACTGGGCCCTGGACTTCTGAAATGACAGTGTACTTACTGCCTGTAGCAAAATAAAGCTGTGCCCTTACTTTACATACTTCCTGATCTCTCTTGTTTTTGTGATTCCGGGTAATAGTAACACATCTAGGAAAATAAGACAAACTCCAAATACCATTTCCCTTCCAGAATGTGCTTGCCATGTAAGATCTGTCAAGTGTCTTTGCCATGGGGAAAGTAAAGACAAACCAAGTTAAGTCGGTCACAGAAGAATCACAATGACAGTTGGGAAGACTGTTTCAGAGTGTGTCGAGCAGAGGCTCAACGTGTCTTGAACAGGAAAAAATATGCACTTATAGAAGTACTGGTGTTTGGGTTGGGGAGATGGCTCAGAGTGTAAAGTACTTAGTATAAGGAGTCCCAGTCCCCAGACCTCCCACACAGCCAGACAAGGCATCCAGCTGTGTAGTCCCAGGTTTCCTGTGACAAGATGGGAAATGGAGACAGGGGAATCCCAGGAAGTTTGCATCCAGTGAATGGACACAGGAAATGGTAAACAAAGAGACCCTGTGTCCAGGCAAAGTGGAAGGTAAAAACAGAGAGACAAGGTGTCTTCCAGCCTCCAGGAATGTGCTGTGGCGAGCATGTTCCCATGCCCCCATCATACACAGACATATAGGTGTTCATGGGTACACAGTTTGTTTTTAAAGTAATATTTAAACAGATATAGGCAGGGTGTGGGTTCTGAAGGGTAATGTTAGAAGGGAAGTGGGGAGTCATGGAAGGCACTTGGAGAATCTCAGGAAACACTGTGAGATGCAATAACCCTTGGCAAGGTGCAGGCTTTCTCTTTCTGCTTCCCAGGTACTCTGTTATAGATGACTCTACGCTCCCATCATAATGGGCTTACATCTCTGAGTCTGTGAGCCATAAATCCACCTATCCTCAAGCTGATCTAGATTTTATAGCAGTGATGAAAAGTAATAAACACAGACATACAGTGTGGTCCATTTAGCCTAGCTCTGTAGTGGGATATTCACTTTGTCTGCTTCTGTGGCACTGACCACGCCCACTGGGGGTGGAGCCAGGGGCGGAAGTGATCCATGGAACTAGGTCTGAGGAGCCTGTGAATGCTCTCTTGCTGGCGGATGCAGAGCGGAGAGGAGAGCATCGCATCCGGTGTAACCAGCTGGTGTTCATCTATGTTGTGAGTTATTTCTTCCTGAATAAACGTCTATTCGGCCTATTTGTTCCTGATCCTTATTAAACCGCAATACAGCGCCTTCATTTTACAGATGAATCCCCATTCCGTGTTCAATATGCTTGAACAAACACCATTTTTATACCCAAGGCACTCAGATCCAAACTCCTACTTTGTGAGTTTTCATATGCGTAACACAATCTTCCTTCATGAAGACAGGGGTGTGTTAGGTCCAATGACTAGTTTTTTGGAGCATTTTACAATCTTTGGTTGTCCTGAAGAGTAACACATTTTCTGAGTGTCAGGAAGCTTTGTTGACCAGGCACCTGGCAGTTGAAGTCAGAAAATGGAGCCTTGATGATCTCTTGGTTATCTCAGTGTGTCGAACTAAGTACTAACTACACATGGTGAATGTGGAGCTAAACAGTGGGTTTCATCTACGAGAGGGCTAGAGGTGTGGCTTAGTATGAAGCCCTAGGCTTGACCCTCTGTAAACTCTGACCTTTATGTACTGCCCAGATTTTTCTAGTGGTTTTAGGAAGGCAGTGGTCAGCAATTTCCAATTCATTGCTTTTAAGTATATTGTTCTATAGGTTGAATCTGTTAAGTAGCTTCAGATGGTCTTGAATTCCTGAACTTCTTTGCTTCCAATTCCCAGGTGTTGGGATTTCAGGCATGGGCCAGTTCACCTGGCTTTGGCTAGTTTGGTTTTTTTGTTGTTGTTTGTTTTATTTCTTGTTTTAGTGATCCTTCTCTCTGTGACCGAAATACAGGCAGCAAAATTCATGGAAGTAGTGCATTTACTACTATAAGTTACTGTATAGTAAAGTACCAGAAAGTGGCATCTGAAGAACAGGAGAGATACTGAGAAGACAAATCTGTGCTCTGTCCTCAAATAGTAGATGAAAGGGATGTCAGGAAATAGGTCCAGAGGGACTTCAGCATCACCGAGATCTTCTGTTAGGGACCCCGCATCCCCTCATCTGTTCTGGAGTCTGATATGCATGGTTGTAATACAGATTTTGCGTTTACCACCTTTGTGACTTTACACAAGTTTCATTTCACCTCCCTAACTTCGTCTTACTTACACTGGATATCAAAGTACACCTCGAATCTGCTGCATCAGGAAGATGATGTGAAACAGGAGATGCTCTTATGGATCTCTGTAAGACTATGTGGTGCCTGTCCTTAGGATACATCACTGTGACATCTGAGCAATCAAGAACTATGTCTACTGCCCAGCAATGGGGAAGGAAAGAATTCTGAGGCTCATGTCCCTGGCTGAAAATTAAATATATTCAAATGTAAACATTTTCCCCTAATATTCTTAGTCATTCTACCATAGATTAATGTTCCATAATAGATATGCAAATGATAGGGCGGTTTCCTTCAGCTGCTTGGTTTCTTTTACACATGCTCTTTCTCCTTCACTGCTAGTAATGCTATGAGCAGTGACCCTGTATTCACTAATTGCTTACTGCGTGCTGTCAACCAGGGCAGGAGGGAAGGTTTCCTGCAGCTAAAATCATAACGGTGAAAAGCCAAGTGGTCAGACTGTTAAGAAACTGAAAGGGAAATCTGGCAAAAAGAGGAAAGATAGGAGGGCGTGAATTGAGGTTTGAACTTCGTTCTTTGTGATATGAGCAGTTATTAAAGGCTTTTAGGTAGATAAATAAAATGATTAATTTATATCTGACTTATAGAAACCATCCTGTTCAAACTCTTTATTCACACAGAGTATAAAATTAATCCTCAGGTTAGTAAAAGATGATCAGAGTCCAAATTCTACGACAGTTAATTTCTTTATCATAGCATATTTCCTGCTGCCGAGTTTCAACAGGGTGTGTGCTTTAATCCCAGATAATCTACCTGCAAAAATATCTGTGATCTGTGTTTCATTAAAAGTTACACATTTTATAATCCATAAAGTAATAATTGGCTCAGGAAGAAGTGATTCCATAGGGCACTTTTTTCCTTTAGAAGGGTTATATTTTCAAGCAATGATTTCTCTAAAACCTTTCCTGCTAAACTTTCCACCAAATCTCCTGATATTTTGATGTGTTTTTTTTTTTAATTCATCAATTAAGGAACCCAGCCAACATTTGTTCTTGAAGAAATTTCAGCTTAATTTTATATAGTATTCTGCCCCAACTATAGAACACATTCTGTAATCACTAGTTCTTGAGTTTTATTGGACATCAGAGACAGAACTGTATTAGAATGAAATTCTCCATCACACCCTCAAGAATTTAAGTCAGGGATGAGTGATATGTAGGCTCTAAGTCACCATTATTTAACAGTCCCCAAGTGATCCCAACACAAGTGGTTTAAGGGAATTGAACTACAAAACCCCTGCATTATGAACAATTTCACAACCTGAGCTTCCTATCTGAACATTCTTCAAGGCCTCTAATTTCTTTTTTTTTTTTTTTAATTTTTCTATTCATTTTACATACCAATCACAGTTCTCCCCACCCCCTCTCCCCACCCCTCTCCACTCCTCAGAAAAGGTAAGGCCTCCCGTGGGGAGTCAACAAAGCCTGGCACATCTAGTTGAGGCAGGACCAAGCCCTTCCCTGCTGCATCAAGGCTGAGCAAAGCATCCTACCATAGGGAATGGGCTCCAAAAAGCCGCTCAAGCACCAGGTATAGATCCTAGTCCCACTGCCAGAGACTCCACAAATAGACCAAACCACAAAACTGTCACCCACATGCAGAGGATCTAGTTCGTTCCCATGAAGGCTCCCAGTTGTCAGTCCAGAGTCCATGATCTCCCACTAGCTCTGGTAAGCTGTCTCTGTGAGTTTTCCCTTCATGACCTTGACTCCCCCTTGCTCATGTAATCGCTCCTCCCTATCTTTGACTGGACTCCTCAAACCTGGCCTACAGCTTGGCTGTGTGTGTATCTCTGCATCTGTTTCAATCAGTTATTGGATGAAGGTTCTATGATGACAATTAGGGTGGTCACCAATATGATTACAGGAGAAGGCCAGTTTAGGCACACTCTCCAAATTAACAAAATTAGAAATGAAAAGGGAGACATAGCAACAGACACTGAGGAAATCCAGAGAATCATTAGGTCATACTACAAAAACCTGAACTCCACAAAATGGGAAAATCTAAAAGAAATGGACAGTTTTCTGGATAGACACCACATACCAAAATTAAATCAAGACCAGATAAACAATTTAAATAGACCTATAACCCCTAAGGAAATAGAAGTCGTCATTAAAAGTCTCCCAACCAAAAAAAGCCCAGGGCCAGATGGTTTCAGAATACTCCCAGAATTTCAAAGAAGAACAAACACCAATACTCCTCAAATTGTTCTACATAATAGAAACAGAAGGAACATTGCCAAGCTCTTTATGAGGCTCCAGTTACCGTGGTACCCAAACCACTTAAAGATGCAAAAAAAGAGAGAGAGAATTGAAGGCCAATCTCCCTCATGAACACTGATGCAAAATTATTCCATAAAATATTGGCAAACCAAATCCAAGAACACATTAAAAAAAAAAAAGAAGAAGAAGAAGACGAAGAAGATCAAGTAGGCTTCATCCCAGAGATGCAGAGATAGTTCAACATAGGAAAATCTGTCAGTGCAATCCACCATATAAACACATACAGATGTCTTCAGATCAAAGGAACTCATGGGACAGATGGTGAGGTTTTTAGGTCAAGAGCATCCTCTGAGATGAATCTACATGCTAAGAAGTCATCCTTAGACTGTGATCTCTTAAAAAAAAAATAGTCTATCCACCTACAGATAAAGTTCAAAACCCCTAGGTACCAGAAACCCACCACCACTGATGTAATAAGCCAATCAAACCAAATTAATAAATCCAGGTTTAATCTGAGCAAAGCATTCCTGGGTGGCCCCAGGGGAAAGAAGAAAACCACAAGATGAACCCAGAGGTAGGAGCTTTTAATGTCCTCCTGGGTTGGAGCTGCCAGTGGTAGGCCTTTTAGGGTAGGAGTCTGAACTGAGGCAACTCCAGGGGAGGGGCAGCCACGTGGCACCCTGATGACAGGGTATGGAACTCATCCGTCTGGAGATCCCAAACGCCTACTTTTAAATAGTATTAAAAAAAAATCTAACTATGGATGGACCTAACTCATCCATCTCTTCATGTTAGACTTATTTATTCAGCGATTTTTTTAAATTGTGCATTTCCAATGCAAGGCACAGTTCAGTTGAGTATATATTTTACATATACACTAGTATACACAAGTGTATGTGTGCATAACATTCATGATTATAGACAGGAGTATTTTCTTAGATATCCCCCAACATGCTAAGAAAAAAAATAGACATTTACTTTGCTGTGTTTCTTTAAATCTAAGAGGTCCCTTTTCTTAAGGTCCCAAATTTAACACTGCTTAGGTGACCAAGAGCCAAAGACTAGATAGACTAGAGACCTACAATAAAACCAAATATTACTTGTCTTTAAAAAAAAAATGTAGTGATAAAATGATAATCTGCTATACTTATAAGTCAGTGCTTATGGGAGCACTGACTTAAGGAAGCAAACGAGCTTCCTTCTGAACCAGATGGGAATACACAGACCCACAGCCAGCCATTGTGCTGAGCGAGATTCCCTGGAACATATAGCTCCAAATGGAATGTCTCCATCAAATCCCTCCCCTCAGAGCTCAGGGAACCCCATGGAGAAGGAAGCCAAACAAGTTCAAGAGCCAGAGGGAGGGAGAACTATAGGAGAACAAGACCCTCTCAATAAACATGAGAAAAGTTCAAGTTGACCTCAGAGACTGAAGCAACAAGCACAGGGCCTGCATGAGTCTGCATCAGGTTCTCCGCATATATACATAATAGCTTTTCAGTGTAGTGTTTTTATAGGATTCCTGAGTGTATGAAAGAGTGGGTCTCTGATTCTTGTGTCTTCTCTTGGGACTCTTCCATCTGTTGGGTTGCCTTGTTCAACTTTGATGTGGTGTTTTTTTGTTGCTTGTTTATTTTATCTTATTACATTTTATTTTGTCATGTTTGGTTGTTATCCCTTAGAAGCCTGTTCTTTTTGGGGGCGGAGGGGGTGGGGGGTGGGAAGAAGAAGGGAAGAGGAAAGGGCTTGTTTTGCTTACAGTTCATCATCAAAAAGTGAAGGCAGGAACTCACCCAGGGTAGGAACCTAGAGGCAGGAGCTGATGCAGAGGCCATGGAGGGTGCTGCTTAGGTCTTGCTCCTCGTGGCTTGCTCAGCCTGCTTTATTATAGAAGTCAGGACCACCAGCCCAGGGATAGAACCATCAACAACAGGCTGGACCCTCCCACATTAATCACTAATTAAGACTCTATAGGCTTGCCTACAGCCAAATTCTTTTTAGTTGCTACCTTTTTGTTTCCCCAACATTGTTTTTTTATGGATTATTTAGGAATTTCATACAATGCACCACTATCACACCTGCTTCCTATTTCTCCCAAATTCACTGTGCTACATTGTGACCACCCCAAATACACCAAATCCAATTTGTGTTGCCCTTATAATCATTGGAGCTTGATTAAACTCCCAATGGCCAGTACTGAGGGGGGTGGGGGGTGTTCACCGCTCCCAAATGCAAAGTTGTTTTTAGTTAAAGTATGCTTCATCAGGAAGCAAACTAAGACAATGAGCTTAGCCATATTCCATCTATTTTTTATCATCCCTAAATAAAAATTACTTAAAAATGGGAAAGTACGGTGGTTTTAGAGTATTTAGCATGTGTATTGCTTATAATGGTAATGCATTTAATAGCACTTGCTAAAAAGCTTGCATATGGAAGGAAAGAGAGTTCCATACACTGAGTCTCCTCTCATCTCATTCCACAAGCCTTACATTGCTGCTTAAATGTATTCTAAAGGATCCAATGACATTCAGCTGTGCACTGGAACACTGCTCAGCACACGGAGGCTCTGAGTGTTCAGTAACTAATGGGTATCCCCATTCACCCAGCCAGCTATTTCATCACAGAACAGTTAAAGTCAGCTTACATCTACCTTTTACCATTCATGATGAACCAGCAACCTAAAACAGGGGCAGGCAAACTCCAGACCCAGGCCAGAGCTGGGTCAGAGCCTGTTAAAGTAAGTACATTCCATGGGAATGTAGCCCTACTCTTTTATTTACATATTGTCCATGACTGGTTTCAATGGCTACAGTTGAGTAGCTGGGGAAGAGTGTGCCCTGTAAAACTTTCATGTTTAAAATCCAGAAAAGTCTGTGATCTCAGCCCTAAAAGAAGAATAGTTAAAAATCAAAACAGCAATATTAGTGAGTACAGTGAACGTAGGGCATGGACTGCCATAGCTGAAATGCGAGTCACCTGACCCACTGGTGCCAAGTCATCTGTGAACCCTTTTAGAAATGGTGAGACTAGGATTTATCACCAGGCTATCTAGAACCCAAGAACAGAATGATCTTTTGAGAAATAGAAGGCAGGAGAAAGAAGAGGAAGCAGATTTCAAGGAAAGCAAAAGGTAAGCCTGCCGGGACTCAGATCTAGGCTCCTCTGGGTTGGTATTGTTAATTATACACACAGCCCTACTTAGTCGGGTATAAAATTAGATCATCTCTAGCCTCTAGCATATCTATGAACCAAGAGAAATGACTTGGAGATATGGCTGAAGATTGCATGGATCTTTCCATGTCTTCCCTCACATTTATTGCTTCTAAAATGCTGATACACATGTCTCTCTTCCCAGATACTTGAACTACAGATTGCCAAGATTCAGGTGTGGTGGCTCATATCTATAATTCAGCACTCAGAAGGTTAAGGCATAAGAATCATCAGTTCCAAGTCAGCCTGGGTTTCCTAGTGAGGTATAGGCTAGGACTATATAGGAAAGCCATTCTTCAAAAGCAAATGATGATGGTTTCTTTCCAGCCAGGTCCTGCAGCCCTTTAGTCCCAAATAAACACACGAAGGCTTATATTAATTATTAACTGTTTGGCTGATGGCTTAGGCTTCTTGCTGGCTAGTTCTCTTAATTATTAACCCATAACTATTAATCTATGTATTTCCATGTGGCCTTATCTTACTAAAGAATGCATGGACATCCTATCTTCCCAGTAGCTACATGGTGTCTTTCTGGCTACCCTCTGCATCTCCTCCCAGCCTTCTCCTCATCTGTTAGCCCTGTCTATATTTCCTGCATTGCCAATTAATAAATTACATTTCCTTATTGTCCTACATAGTTGATAATAATAAGTCAAAGACATATTCGGACCCTGTCTTAGTTAAGGCTTCTATTGCTGTGAATGGCCACTATTATCATGGGATCTTTTATAAAAGAAAACACTTAATTGGGTGGCTCACAATTTCAAAGGTCCATTCCATTATCATCATGGTGTAACATGATGGTGTGCTAGAGAGATAGCTGAGAGTTCTATATCTTGCACAGGCAACAGGAAGTAAACTAAAACACTGGGGTTGTCTTGAGCATATGAGACCTCAAAGCTCACCTGCACAGTGACACACTTCTGACATCAAGGCCACACCTACTCCAACAAAGCCACACCTCCTAATAGTGCCATTCCCTATGAGCTTTTGGATGCCAGTTACATTCAAACTACTACATTCCACTCCCTGACACCATAAGCTTGTAACAGTATCATAATGCAAGATGCATTTAGTTCAATTGCAAAAGCCCACATAGTCTACCACAGTCTCAACAATGTTTAAAAGTCCAAAGCTGGAAGTCTCTCTTGAGATTCATGATTAACTATACTCCCCTATAAAATCAAAATTAAAAAAAAATCACATATTTCCAACATATAATAGCAAAGGATATACATTACCATATCAAAATGTAGGAAAGGGAGCATAGTGAGGAGATACTGGACCAAACCAAGACCAAAAACCAGCTGGGCAAACTCTAAACTCTGCATCTTCATGTCTCATGTCAAAACACTTCAGATCCCAAATCCCAACAAAGATGAAAACAACTCTATTGACTGCAACACACTTCTTTCTCTTGGGATGGTTCCACTGTTAGTAGCTCTCCTTGGCAAGTATCCCATGACTCTGATATCTCTACATCTTGTGTTCGCCAAGGTAATTCAGACTTCTCTTTCACAACTGTACAGAATGGCCTCTCTGGGCCACCATTCAGGGATAACCCTGACAAATGCCTGGCCTCGGTGGCTTTCCTTAGTCGAAGAGGAATATTCTACAATTCCTTTCATCTACCTTTGATTCTAAAGCCAGAACCACATGGCCAAAGCTGACAAGTTCTGCTGCTTGCTGGGGCTGGAACATGGCCCACCTCTTTCAATTACATCTTCCTCATTTTTCTGTTTTTGAAGTATTTCCTTCACTGCCTAAGCTTGGCCTTCCTAGAACTTGCTTTGTAGACTAGGTTGATCTCAAACTCAAAGATCTGCCAGTCTCTACCTTCTAACCGCTGGGATTAAAGGCATGTACCACCACACCTGGCTCTAAACTTTTCTTTAATTCCTCTTCACAAGTTGGAAATTTGGCTGGGTGGGCTCATGCCCTGAGGTCCCCATGCCCTTTCTTCCATTTCTTATTCTGTTTATCTCTTTGACCATAGGATTTAGCTCTATTCTACTTCCTGGTTCTCCTTTTCTCCTCAAATTTTACATTTTGTATTTTTCCTTGTTCAGCTTGCTCCTTTTCATTATAAATCTTCATTAGAGCTATCACTAATAACATGGCAAAGTCTATACTGGACTGTTCAGAACTAAACCAATGGAATTAATTGAATTAATTCAGAACTCATCACTTTAGCTTCTGACACGCTCTTTGGACAAGGACAAAAGCAGCTACATTTTTACCAACTTATCACAAGACTGATCTCTAGGCCACATAATAACATTCTTCTCCTCTGAAACCTCTTGATCCAGGCATCTGCAGTGCAAATCACACTCAGCACCACGGTCTTCCCTGCTCTTAGTAGTATGGTCTATTAAGCATCACTTAAACTGTTCAACTGCTTTTCTAATCCATAGTCCCAAGGTCCACATTCCTTCAAAAAAAAAAGCATGTTCGCATGGTCAGGCAATACCTCAGTCTCTGGTACCAACTTCTGTCTTAGTTAGGATTTCTATTGCTGTGAAGAAACATCATGACCATGGCAACTTCTATAAAAGAAAACATTTAATTGGGTAGCTTACAGTTTCAGAGAATGTTCACTATTGTCATGGTATGACACTGCAGTGTGCAGGTAGACATTGTTCTGGAAAGATGTTCTACATCTTGTAGGCAACAGGAAGTAAACTGAAACACTGGGCTTGCCTTGAGCATATGAGACCTCAAAGCCCACCTGCACAGTTCCTTTAATAACCATTCCAACAAAGTCAAACCTAATAGTGCCACTCCTTATGAGCTCATGGGAGCCAATCACATTTAAACTACCGCAGACCCACATGCCCTCAGCTGATGGGCATTTTTTATAAAGATGCAAAGGGAAGCATGTAAGAAACCAATAAGGCTCCAGCAGCAATCCTCAGATATCAGAGCTAGGTTATCTTAGCTCTCCTGGCCCTTCCATTGATAAAATATCTACCAGGTATTCTTCTAGTTCCAGGATTCACGAATACTTCTTTCCAGACACTCTGGCTCTACAGCCTTTCCCACAATGAACGCTCTCTTCGAGGTCTCCTCTACCATCTCGCTATGGCTATTATTTCAACAGTAATTAGGATGTCATTACTATTTTTATTCTGGGCTTAATGTTTCATTTTTTTTCTTAGAAAATGTTATCAGAGACACAAACATTTTATGCCAAGACTCATGTAACTTTGCCCGTAAGAAAATCCATGGATAATGTACAATGCCAGCAATAGACATTTCTTTCCTATGTGAACTATCCTTCCAGATGCTTCCCTACAGATTTCTCCCTCCACTCATCCCTCTAATCAGCAGTTCTCTATCTATGGGGTCACATATCAGATACCCTTCATATCAGTTATTTATGTTATGATACATAACAGTAGCTAAAATTGCAGTTATGAAGTAGAAATGAAATGATTTTATGGTTGGGGGCACAACAACATGAGGAACTGTATTAAAGAGTCACAGAGTAAAGAAGGTTGAGAGACTGTTCTAAGTCTCTTCTGATCAGTACTAACAACTTTAACACAGTCGCCTATCCTCAGGCAGGAGAGTCAGTGGGCTATAGCTCCTGGAGACACATTGCCAGCTGAAATTGAGAGTCCAGGAACCTGTCTCATTCATTGAACAGTCACTATGAACTAGAATTTGTAGGATTCTTAAGCCATACATCGCAAGTACATTTATAATGCTAGTTATAGGTTTCCATTTTATAGATAGAATGAGAGGCACAGGGTAACAAACAGACAGGTACTTGGGACTTAGGGTCCTCTATCACAGTTGTCAAACAGTAAGGGAACATTTCCACGGTCCTACTTCCACACCTCTGTAGCCAGCCACTCCTTCTCCATCGCCCTGGATTGCACTGACTGCCTTTTCTGTCTCTGTACGTGTTTTGTAGTTTTCAGTGCTCAGTGTATTTCATCTTCTATCCTGGACATCTACCCCACTGAAAAAGCCACCAGGCTGGTTTCTGTCATCCTACATCCCGTAAGTCCTTGATTGCCCTCCTTGATTATATTTGATTTTATCACAGTGAGAAGGAAGTCCAAGAAGGTTTTTTTTTCTTAATAAAAAGGGGGAGCTCAAACTATGACTCAGAGTTAGAACATATAAAGAAAGCTTTTCTAGGCCAGCAGGCTGGAGTTGCATTCTTGCCAATCCTTTCTAAGTGCAGGTGGGCAATGTCTCCAGTCATCCTGCCTAAGTCATCTTGAAACTGAGGGTAGACGATGCTTTTATTGACATCCTTCCTTTGAAGTTGACTTTTCAGAGCATCGGTGGTTTTGTCTGCAGACCCTGGTGTTGGGACAAAGAGACAAAACTTTGTTCACAGTGCAACATTCTTAACCTGCATTTGTCCCTGGTTAATGAATAATCTAACCACAGATGGATCCAGGACAGGTTGATGAATGGATATGGACGGTAGACAGTTGAGATGACAGAGCAATTATAGACCAGTATTACTTGTAGAATTCAGACAAGGAGTGTTGTGGTGTCTGCTTTGACTCTAAATTATTTTCTGAATCTTTAAAATACTCAAAATATAGAGCTGGATATGGTGACACACACCTTTGATCCTAGCACTCAGGAGGCAGAAACAGGTGGACCACTGCCTGAGTTCTAGCCTAGCTTGGTCCACAGAGTGAGTATCAGGGCGGTCAGAACTACACAGAGAAACTCAGCCTTGAAAAAACAAAAACAAAACTCCTCAGAGTGAGGAGAGGAAATCCAAACACATCAGCAGCGAGAAGCCAGTAGCAGATTGGAAACACATGGCAGTTGAGCATGCAGGTGACTGCAAGATGATTTTTAAAATTAAGTGACTTTTTATAGTTTTTGCCATTCATTGTTTCCTAGATTAAAGATGGATGTCATACAAGAAATGAATATCATTTTGAAGGGCTTGGATGAAGCATACTACCAAATTCCAACAATTGTTTGTTGTTAAAAAACAAACAAACATGAGTTTCAATGTTGGATGACCAAAAATCTGCAGGGTTAAACACTGACTCAATGAAATTCCCTCTGAAGGCCATAAAAACTCACCATATAATTAAGTGTTGTTTGTTTGTTTGCTTTTTGTTTCACCCTTAGGTGCTTCTATGATTATGCAACAATGAAGCCTATGCTTTTTCCAAATCTCAATAAATCACTGGTTTGTTATCTGATGGAAACTATAATTTTCTTATTACAGTATGATAATTTGCACGCTACAGAAACACATGAATTATGCTACACTTGCAAAGTTCCTGTGTAAATATTGTCTCAAGTCATTATTTAATGTCACTAAAAGTGGGGTCAGATTTACCTTTTAATCTCCCATTTAAGAGGAATAGAGAGCTACAATACCAACAGAATATTCTAAAATTGGGCATCTGTGGTGGTTTGAATAAAAATGGCCCCTATAGGCCCATAGGGAGTGGCATTATTAAGAGGCATGGCCTTGTTGAAGTAGGTGTGGCTTTATTGGACGAGGTGTGTCAGTAGGGTGATGGGAGATGTTATTCTGTAAATATGTTTCTCATACTGGTTAATGAATAAAGCACTGTGGCCAATGGGAAAGCAAGATAGGTGGGGCTAGGAGACAAGGAAGAAAGAGGAAGTAGAAAGGAGGAGTCAACATGGAGAGCCTGGAGAGGTAGCAGCCAGCCGCTCTGGCCGGTAAGATGAGCCACATGGAAATACTTAGAATAGTAGAAATGGGTTAATCATTAAGACAGAGCTAGCCGGTACCAAGCTAGTATCTGCCCAACAGCCTTATATCAAATACAGAGTCTCTGCATGTTATTTGGGGCTGGCACAACAGTGGGACCAGGCGACAGGCGGGTTGGCGGAAAACATACACGCTACAGTAGGGGGTGGGCTTTGAGGTCCCAGAAGCTCAATCCTGGCCAGTCACTGTCCTGCTGCCATAGATCCAGATGTAGAACTCTCGGCTACTTCTCCGTCACCATGTCTGCCTGAGCCACCATGCATCCTGAAAAGACATTAATGAACTAATCCTCTGAAAGTATAAGCCAGCCCCAATTAAATGCTTTCCTTTATATGAGTTGCTGTGGGTATGGTGTCTCTTTATAACAATAAAACCTTAAGACGGCATCTTTATTTATTTTACTGTTTTCAGAGACAGAGCCCTGGCTGGCCTTGAACCTGTGGCCATCATCCTGTCTGAGCCTCCTGAAGTCAACCATAGGCCAAAAACACTAAAAGGAAATTCTAGGAATAAACCATTCATTTTAAGTAGCTTTTATTAGAGTATATTGAAGCAATTATTATAAGTTGTTGCTTTCACTGTATCTAACAAGTAAAGGCTAAAGTTATGAAAAACACAGACTTTCTGTTATCCACCTAGGGAACGATGACACATTTGGATGGAGATGAAACTTCCTTAGAACCCCAAAGTTACCCAGAGGGCTATGTAGCTGTTACTGCCTAGTACCTGTTAGTGTGAAGACCACCAGACATGATAACCTCAACTCTGCCCAGACAACTCAGTTCTGATGGAACCCTGTCTCCCTGCCTGCTCACTGCAGTGAGTGCTACAGGATCCTGCTTTCTCCCAAGCATCTGCTCCCACTGAAGGTAGATGAAGGCAAGTGTGCCTGAGCTTTTCCCATCCTTCAGTCCACACTCTCATGGGCACCTTGATTTTAGAGGAAAGCACATGATGGGCAGCTAAATCACCAGGTCAGAACAAATAAAAAAAGTAGGAATCGTGTGTGAGACTGCCGCTGTGGCCTCCAGTGCTCATCCATCCTGTGGGGCAGACCACTAAGAGGCACATGATGGATAGAAGACAGGTGCCCTCTGTTATAGCAGGTTCCTCCCCGCTGGCCTCCCGGTCCTACCGCCATGGTCCCGCCACGTGAGCCCCAAATAACACTCTGAGACTCTGTATTTGATACAATCCTGTTGGCCAATTACCATTATTGTTTATGGGCTAGCTCTGTCTTAATTATTAACCCATTTCTACTTATCTAAGTATTTCCACGTGGTCGTCTTATCAGGGAGCCTCGGCAGGAGTCCTGCTTCTTCCCAGGCTACATCTCGACTCCTCTACTACTTCCTCTTTCCTCCTCCTAGTCTCCTAGCCCCGCCTATCTTGTTTCCTATTGGACACAGGGCTTTATTAACCAGTATGAGAAACACATATACAGAGTAACATCTCCCATCAGCCCTCCCATTGCCTTGAGACAAATGGTGCTTTTCCCTTTGGACATATGAAAGACTGCCATTACAAAATCAGGTGGGTGGAACATATGCCATGGTCCTATGGACCTTTCAATGCTGCTAGGAGTTCTTTTCTTAACAAGGGATGCAACAACTAGCCCAGTGTTGCTTATGTGATGGGGTGCCTAAGGATAGCAACTCTTTCTTATCTGCCCACATTTCTATGAGCTTTCTGTTCATAGACATTTCCACAAACGTGCATATTCTCAACTTGTCAGTGTGTTTTTAAAATTTATTTATGTATGATTTGCTTTTCGGCAACTTTATTTAGAGGGGGGTGAGATTCCAAAGTTGGTTTGCTTTTTTTTTTTGAAAATATTTCTGAGCTCACCCAACTTGGTTAGCTCGTATTGCTAGGAGAAGTAATGAGAAGTAATTATTATTCTCATATAAGCATCAGTATGCGCCTGTGAAGCCCTGAAATCCTGTGGAAAGTTTTATGTAACTGTGTGGCTCAGAATGTCATTGGGGTGACAACATACCAAAGAGAACCCAAGGGAGGAAAAGTTCACTACTTGCAGAGGTTTCAATCCAAAGTCGGATGCTCCTGCTGCTTTGAGCCTAGGATAAGCAGAATAGTTTTGTGGCAGGAGTATATGGTAGAGGCTGCTCATCTTATACCAGCCAGGAGCCATAGTGTGGGACAAATAGCCAAGAACGCCTGGAAGAAGCTGGGACAAGGTATGACTTCTCAGGGCATGTCCTCAGGCCCTACTACCTGTAACTAGCACACCCACCCACACACCACCATCGCTGCAGCCTTCTTCTAACATTCCAACTTTCACATCATCTCCCAATAGTCTATTCAGTTTATGAACCCATCAATAGATTGTCCCATTGGTGAGGTCAGCGCTCTCAGGAGCCGAATAATCCAACTGGTAACAAAGCATGCACAGGTCAGTCTTGAGGGGCACTCTGTATCTAAACCATAATGCCCACTATGGGTTTGTGTTTTGTCCTGTTTTCCCCATGAGGTGATCTTCAGCATTTAGGAGTTTAGTTTTAACTCTATTAGGATTTTCTCGGATGCAACAGACAGGAATCTATCTTAGCGACATCTTCGGAAGAGGAAGACAGCCTCAAGGAGCCCTGGAGGCAGAGCCTGTGGTACCATCACTGTTGTTGGTGCTTCAGCCTGTAGGTCCATCCACCTTAGGCTTCAAAACCACCAGCAGCTGCAGACTCCCATCCTGATAAGATTCCACTACATAGCTCCAGGCAACCTCTCGGTGACCCAGGCTTAGCCTTTATTGGCTTGGGTCACATTCCCTCAAAGCAAAGCCTGTGATGAGGTTGTGTGTGTAAAAGTGATGCATAATGAAAAGTGGTCAGGAAGGAGAAAATGGAAGGGAGTTGGGGAAGGATAAGAAAGAGTGATGCTAAATCAGGGTGAGACTTCAGGTGAAGTCTCCTTGACCTGTAAATAGTGTGTAAATAGTGTGCTGAATTTCTCCAGACACAAAGCAACTTTGCAGGGCTTTTAAACTCCCAGATCAAGCATTGGCTAAGGACCACACTGAGAAGCATAGGTAACTAAGTGGTTCTTATGTCTCTCTGTACTTGGTTTCAGGTAACCGATGAGGGGAAAGGTCTCAGGTAGCCTAAGACAGCCTCATGAAAGTCACAGGCGTGAGCCCTCAGATGCACAGGCTGAAGGTATGGGTATGCAGACACAGTACCCCTAGAGGATTAAAGAACCAGGCATGCATTCTTTGCAGGGTCAAGCACTATGATCCCTATACACAGAACCTAGGATTCTATACAGCCCTGATTGATTGCTCTTCACTAGTCAACTGTGGCCAAAGTGATGGGATTGCTCGTTTAAATGAGGGCAGTTACTACCAACTAGGTCAGGCATAGAGGGGGAGAGAAGTTCCCCCAAGGACTGTGATGGGCAGCTGGCCTATAATCGTGCATTTATACTGTTTTCCTAAAGATCGGGAAGCATTTCCAAAGTGTAATTCAGCACACAGCATTGATGTCATCTGAGAAGGCTGGTGTTGGGGGCTTACACTGTGATCCAGAATTAGAAAGGTCCCCATACTTTATGGTACTTGTTCTTTTACAAGTTTACTTATGGCGACATCATTTATAGAATGTGTTTGTTTCTTAGAAAACAACTTCTTAGAGAATTTCACAAAGTGCTGAGAAAATATATTGGAACACCGAGCAATGTTTGAGCACAAAAGAACTTATCTGATGTGTTACTCCATTTATCTGAAGCTGCATTTCTGAAAAGAGAACATACCTGCTTATTTTTGTTGAGAATTCTTGATTCTTCATGCTTATACTTAAGAGAGGTGTTACATGCGCTTTCTTGCCAGTCTGGTCCCACAGCCGTGTCAGCCCCAAATAACACACAGTGAAAGACCCCAGAAGAGGACTTCCCTCCAGGAAGAGACCCCTGGACCCAAAGACCAAGCCGAGACCACGGATGCGGATGCAAACTGCAAGAGGTTTATTTGAGATACACAGGTACCTGTGGGCGACAAAGTCTCTCGGAGGACTTGCGCGCCCACGGGCTGGGGAGAGGGACTTTTATAGGGCTGGGTAGCAAAAGCATGGGTACAGAAGCGAGATGCATAGTTACAGGGGTCCCATTGGCCAGCTCAGATAAGGCATTGGATTATCCGAGGGCAAGTTCCTTACGTGTTTGGGGATCTGATAATAGCTGACCTAGCTTATGTTTGGGTTTTTCTCTGAGCTCTCTGCTCCCTCCCCAAGGCCAAATGTCTGTTCACAGATATCTTATTTGGCAGCCTGTGAGTACTGACCTTGTCCTGTCTTTTTACTTGTACTGACTTTTTACTTGTTTATGTGGAAGCCTTGCAAAATGGCGTTTCCATTGCTAAGCCAGGTTTCAAGCTATTAGCCTTGAGTGGGGGGTCTTTCAACAGAGACACTTTATTAATTATAAAACTGTTGGCCTGTTACCAGTGTTTCTTATTGGCTAGCTCTGTCTTAAATAATAATCCATTTCTATCAGTATAAGTGTTTCCACATGGTCCTATCTTACCGGAGAAATGATCTGGGCCTCTTACTTTTCCCATGGCCTACATCTTGACTTCTCTCTTCTACATCTCTCAGAATCCTCCTCGTCTCCTAGTCCCACCCATCTTACCTTTCTATTTGCCTACAGTGCTTTATTCATTAACCAGTATGAGAAAAATCTTTCTGATTTTTTAAAAGTTAAGTTGAAAAAAAAATGGTAATGGCAAGCATTATCATTACTCCACAGTTGGCTCCAAAAGAAGGCATGCTTCTGAACAAAATATTGCAGAACATTTCTTCTTCAGCTCACTCAAAAACTGTGTGCTGAAGCAACAGGAGTACAGGTATCACTGAGAACCAGTGTGGAGTTCTATACATCCCTGTGGACACTAGTCATAAAAGAGATGCTTGGGTCTAATGATGCAGACAGTTTGCACAGAATCATAAAAGCTTGCTGCCTTTTGATGAAAGGCACAGCCAGGCCCACTTCCAGGAGGAAGTAGAGTCCAAGGGGTTCCCAAGACCACCACAGTCTCTTTCCTGAGTCATTCTTGGCTTCTGATTTCCCTGACACTTTCCCTACTTTAAAGCATAACACAATCCCCTTGGGCCTGAATCTTGACATTTCCCTTGGATGTGGCTTGACTCTTCCCCCTGGCAATAATTTGTGTCAGCCTTTGACACAAAGGCTTTCAGCTATTCTGAGTAAAAATCCATTAGTCCAGCATGACTCAGACTATCTGGTGCTTATCATTTGCCACCTGTCCCAGGCAGCTCAAGAGTCTCCCAAATGAAAGCAATGCCATCAAACAATCCCAATGATATGATGCTCTCAAATCTGATGGTATGCTTTAAAATTTTACTTAAAAGGAAGAGACAGAGATATCAAAGAATATTCAAGAAAAGAAAAGAACTAGAAACAAAGCTAGCACTGACCTATATTTTAGTGTATCCCAAAGCAATGATACATGATAAATACATATGAACTCTGGGTTGGGACAGGTGATAGTGCTAATTGTCAACTTGACAGAACCTGAACCCACCTGGGAGACAGACCTTTGGGTATGCCTGTGGGGAATGTCTTGACTGTGTTAACTGAAGGGGCCATATCCACCCCTGTGAGTGGTAGCATTTCCTGCATGGGATCCTGGACTGTTTAAGTGTCAGGTAGGATAAGCAGCAGCCAAAGTACATTCACTGCTCTCTGCTTCAGTATGACAGTTGCTCCAAGTCACCTTACTTCCCCTCCGTGGTGTAACCTTGAACTGGGAGCCAAACCAAGCTCCTTCTCCTGTAGGCTGCTCCTGTCAGAGTGGTTTATCACAGCAATAGAAGAAGAATTTAAGACAGGAGAATTTCATGGTCTTAAGAATTTAATATATTATAGAACAGGCTTCATAAAATGGCCAAGAAGGTGAAACTGAGAAGCTTCTGTAAAGCAAAGAACACGATCAATAAGACAAAATGGCTCCCTACAGAATGAGAAAGGATCTTCACCAACTGCACATCTGACAGAGGGCTGATCTTCAAAATATACAAAGAACTCAAGAAACTAGAAATCAAACTATCAAATAATCAAATTTTAAAAATGAGGTACAGAGCTAAACAGAATTCTCAATAGAACAATCTCAAATGATCCTTAGTCATCAAAAATGCAAATTTTAACTACTCTGAGATTCCATCTTACAGTATCCCAATGGCTATAATCAAAAACACCAATGACAGCTTATGCTGGAGAAGATATGGAGAAAGGGGAACACTCCTCCATTGCTGGTGGGAGTGCAAACTTGTATAGCCACTGTGGAAATTGGTATGGCGATTTCTCAGAAAATTAGGGATCAACTTTCCTCAAGACCCTGAAATACTACTGTTGGGCATATACCCGAAGGAGGCACAGTCACACCATTAGGCTATTTGTTCAACTATGTTCATAGCAACATTATTTGTAGTAGCCAGATCTTGGAAACAATTTGGATGCCCCTCAACTGAAGAATGAATAAAGAAAATATGGTACACTTACACAATGCAGTACTACTCAGCAGGAAAAAACAATGGGATCCTAAAAGTCTCAGGCAAATAGACAGAACTAGAATAAACCATCCTGAGTGAGGTAACCTAAAACCAGAAAGACAAATATAGTATGTACTCACTCAGAAGTGGATACCAGACATAAAACAAAAGATACCCAGCCGATAATTCATAACCCCAGAGAAACTAGAACCCTCTTCCAGAAACAGATGGAATCAGATGCAGAAATACACAACTAATCAATGGGCCAAGCTCCTGGAGTACAGTCAAAGTGAGGGAGGAGCCATAATATGAACAAAGGAGTCAAAATCATGATGGGGACACCCTCAGAATCAGCTGACCCGAGCTAGTGAGGGATCACTGACTCAGGTCTGACAAATGGGGAACCTGCTTAAGACCAAATTAGACTCCTTAATATAGGTGACAATGGTGTGACTTGGACAATGTATGAGGCCACTGGCAGTGGGTCCAAGATTTAACACTAATGTACAAACTGACTTAGTGGAGCCCATCCTATATGGAGAGATCCCTTGCCCAGTCTAGGGGTATGGGGGGTGGAGAGGAGCCTTGGTCCTGCCTCAATGAGATGATGGGACAGACTTAGACTTCCTAGGAGAGGCCTTACCCTCTGTGAGGAGCAGGGGAAGTGGGATTCGAATATAATAAATAAATTTAAAAAAAAAAAATGGCCAGGAAGGAAAAGGTAGTGGTTAGTAATGGCATGTGGGACCAGAGAATCTACAGTGTATCCCAACAAAGCAAAAAGCAAAACACAATTTTATAGAAAAATAGTTGACTATTTATCAAATAGCTAAATTCAAGGATACAGTAAATGGATTTGATTTAGAAGACTAGACCATAACACCAGAAGTCAGTATATTTGCTATAATAGCCTAAGAAACTTTTTCATCTCTTAAAAATTTCTTGTTTAACCAAAGTAGAAAATCATACAAAAAGTTATGAAATCTAAGATCTATATGCAAACGCTTCACTGCTCACAGACTATTCATACAAACTAGAAAGAAAAGCAAAGCCCTAGTAGACAAGTGCTTTGTATAATAGGAAATATGACTAGGAAATAAAGACTATGATATGAGCCACACTAAAATTATGTTCATACAAATGACAAAGATAATTGTCTGGCAATTCAAACTGTGAGTTTGAATTTGGGGCACAATTCATTTACTGTATTTGTGTGTGTGTGTGGGGGGGGTACCCAGCAGGGTTGTCTGTAGCCCAGGCTAACCTACACTCTACCTGAGATGACTCCTGATCCTCCTGCCTCTATCCCCTAAGAGCACCACCAAGCCTGACTGCAACAAATGTTTGGGGGAAATTACTTTTAGCAACATAAATAAAAAAATAAAAACAATAAAACATTGTATTTGCCTTGACACCAGTATCCCACTTCAGGCAACCAGGAAACAAAGCAGGCAAAATGAAGAAGAAATGTTAGAATTTAATATGAAAAGAAACAAAGAAAGAAACCAGGGTTGAAAGTCAAGGTTGCGAGACAAGCAATGACTGACGGCCCCACACGAGTGACATGTTGGCCAGTTCAGCCACCTGAAATCCTCTGAGTCCACAGAAAGCAAGGATCATGCTCCCATGGAATTTGGGAAAGAAAGCAGGCTAGATCCTTACACACATGTTCAGTAAGCTGCCAACAGTGAGCATGACCATTGGTGAACCAACAGAAAAGAATCCTCAAGGGAAAACAGCTGTGGTCAACTCAGTCTGTCTCTCAAACCTGTTTGTCTGTTGCTTTCTGGTTGTACCCAGGACAGAGACAATGCAACTATCAACTTTTCCAGGTGACAGACACACAGCCTCTTCCTCACGGTTCATGGAGACAGGGACATTCCCTGGATATTGCTGGAGTTGGGATGACAAATACAATCAGGGAAACATAAAAGAAACAAACTGCTCTGCTTATTTACATGTTTATTTCATGATGGACACAACCACAGCCACCGTCTCTACTGTCTACCCCCGGGAGAAGTGTGCTTGGTAGGTGACTGCTGGATTTCCATGTGGGCTGTGGAATGGCACCCGATGAAATCTGAATCAGCACTGAGGGTTGAGTCATGAGTCATGATCAGCCGTTTGTTGTGTTCATTCCCTCCATCAAGTGCTAACCTGTTGCCACCAGGTCTACAGGCTGCTGCCAGTAGCGATGGACTCCACCCTCATTATAGAGATACTTTTTCTAAGAGGGGAATTTGACTTTAGGAAGAGCTTTGCCTTCCCTCTTGTCCTCTGTCCACTTGTCTGTGGAGGTGCTGGAATTGGTCAGAAGGAGGGAGTGGAGAGAACAACAGCCCCCCAGCCCCCCTCACCCTGTAGAGTTCACTGCTGACATGAAAGGACACACTTCCCTGTTTTCATGATTAATAACTGCACAGTGGGGTTTTCCCATTGTTCTGCTGTCATCTGCAAGCTCGGCACTGCTCTCCATGACAGCCAAGGATTCCCTCTGACAACCCCTAGTGTCAATGAGCAGCAGTGTTCTAAGGTGACAGCTTGCCAGGAAAGAGCTGTCAGAGGGAGCGCTGTAATTTGTTCTCACCTCCTGGCCTGTGAGAAGATGTGAGAGCCTGTTTCCTTTCAGGACCTAAGCCCAGGTATACAGCCCAAGAAAAGGGTTTCTACTTCCTGCTAAGCTATCTTTGTGATGAGTCACTAAAATCTCCAAAGTGAAATAAGACTTAACTTTTCTTTCCCCCCTTTAAAAAAAGAGTTCATAGGAATAGCTGCTAAACATTTAACTTTCTTTTAAAACTTATTTATTTATTAGGATGGGGAAGGGTCAGGCTTTGAGATTAAAAACCTCCAGCTACTTCTAGGTTACTCTCTCTGCTTCATGCTTGCTGTGAGGATGTGAGGATCTACCTCTCAGCTTCCTGTTCTGGCCACCAAGCCTGCCACTTGATGCCATGCTTCCTCCCAAGATGGACTCTTATGCCTGTAGAACCATAAGCACAAATATACATTCTCCCTTATGTTGCCTTGCTTGGGTGTTTCCAAGCAACAGAGAAGAAACTAATCTGCTCTGTCATACAGCCAATAGGATTTTGTTCTTAGTCATGGATTTACTGAAAGCCCAGTGTGCTAGTGAATAGCTGTAGGTCTAGCTACTTGGGAAGTAAGGTGGGATGTTCACTTGTGTCCAAGGGTTTGGACAGTCTGGGTAGCATTGTGTTGTCTTTTCTCAAGAAAACACACAAACAAAAACAAAACCAAGCAACCAAAACATGAATCTATTCTTTTTGAGCAACTGATATGAATTGCCAACTAGCATAGGGCAGAACTCATGAATACATATATGTACTGAGTTCACAGATCATTTAAAATCCATACAGTATGATGGGATTTGGGCCATGGTACCTGACATGGCCATGAGGAAATGGTGGAGGCAGGAGGCCTTTCTGGGCTTCCTCTAACTCTTCCCTACTGCATCTTATAGACTTCTACCCAAGTGATGCTCTCCCTCCACCCAGAGGGAGCATCTTTCCGAAAGAAGAAGTCCTGTGTATATCTGAACAGGCCTTGTGCAGTCTCCCAGCTAAATGAATTAGGTCTCACCTCTCTGTCCACTCAAGTGTCTTCACAAGTGTCTTCAACAGTGGGTTTCAACCTGTGGGTCAAGACCCTTTTGGGGGAGGGGGAGCCAAACATCCCTTTCACAGGCGTGACCATTGGAAAACACAGATATTTACATTATAATTTATAGCTGACAAAACTATAGTTATGAAGTAGTAATGAGACTGTCTTTTATTATAGGACTGTGGGTTTAAGTGAAAACCGGAAGATAAAATAATGTATTTTTTCTTCCCTAAAGTTTCTGGTGCTCAGTGTGGGGACCAGAAATGCTCCACCTGCTCTGGAGCTTTCTGTTGTATCCCCGGGGTAAGTCAAACGAAGCCAGGGAAGGACAGGAATCTCTCTGGGATCAGTATCTGAAGTGCTTCTTTTTTTTTTTTGAGACAGGGTTTCTCTGTGTAATAGTCCTGGCTGTCCTGAAACTCGCTTTGTAGACCAAGCTGGTCTCAAACTCACCAAAATTCACCTGACTCTGCCTACCAAGTGTTGGGAATAAAGGTGTGTGCCACTACTGCCTGGCAAGCAGTAAATTTTTAATGATTTATTTATGTTATGTGCCATGGTATTTTACCTGCATGTATGCCTGTATGAAGGTGTAAGATTCCCTGGAACTGGAATTACAGGAAGGTGTGAGCTGCCATGTGGCTGTTGGGGATTGAACCTGGATCCCCTGGAAGAGCAACCAGTGCTCTTAGCCCCTGTGCCCATTTTAATCACTTTTATTTTTGATGTGTGTGTGTGTGTGTGTGTGTGTGTGTGTGTGTGTGTGTAACATCCATGTGGAAGGTAGAGGACAACTTGGGGAGCCCATTTTCTCCTTCTACCATGTGGGTCCTGGGGATAGAACTCAGGCAGTCAAACTTGGTAGCAAGTGAAAGTTTGTCTGATAAACTAGCTCACTGGCTGTTGCTAATAACACCATTCCACAAGCTGGTGAGTTATCCAACCAAGGGTTTTATCTGGGCTCAGGATTCTGGGTCAGGGAGAAGAAACTGCATTTGGTAGTACCCTTCTTGTTTGTGAGAGCCTCAAGCATTGACCTACTGAACCAGCTAAATCGGCACTTACGGCCAATCTGTTGTCGAATGCTCTGCTAACCCTTTCTAGTGGTTTGAAGGAGAATGGCCCCCATATTTGAGTGTTTGGCCCCCACTTGGTAGAACTATCTGGGAAGGATTAGGATGTGTGGCCTTGTTGAAGGAGGTGTGTCATTGGGGGTGGCCTCAAGGTTTCAAAAGCCCATGCCATTCCTCATTAGCTGTCTCTGCCTCCTGCTTGTGAGCCAACCTGTGAGCTCTCAGCTACAGCCCCAGTGCTGTCTGCCCGCAGCCATGCTCCCCACCATGATGGCCGTGAACTTTAACCCCCCAGAACCCCTAAATTAAATGCTTTCTTTGGCAAGTTGTCTTGGTTAGGGTTAGGGTTAGGGTTAGGGTTAGGGTTAGGGTTAGGGTTAGGGTTAGGGTTAGGGTTAGGGTTAGGGTTAGGTAATGCATTAGTTGGATTGATCTACTCATGAGACAAAACTCTAGTCACCTCTTAAAACTCCCCCCTCCCATGCAGGACCCCCCCTTTCTTTTTAATAATTCAGAGTAAGGAGTACATGCTAACAAGCTTTTGGAAGAGGTAAACCTATATGGATCAATAAGTGTCCCTTTCCCAATTCAGAAGCAAATATTCATTTGGAATGTGACTTTAAATCCATGTGCTTTTTATTTTGGTAATCTGTCTATGGCTGCAGGCCCCTTATCTGTGAAATAGAGGTAGATGAGAAAAAAGTAAGCTTTCTTTTTCTCCCTCTTCTATGAGTCAAAAGGGTTACAAACTTGTGTTTTGTATGTAGATTATCAAATATAATTCCTTACCATCTTCAACCAAGGCGATCGTTCCTTTGCTCTATTGAAAGTATTTTTTCATTATTTATAAAATTACCCTCTTACTCCACAGTGTAAATATTTTTATGAGATCCTAGGTATTTCTAAGAAATAAGAAAAATGTACAAATAGGATCATGTTCCTAAAAAGAAAAGTGGTTTTAAGAAATCCAGTAAGGATTTTAGACCAATGTTGTTGCCCAGGAGCGACTACAGGGCAGGGCCTATGCCTGCTCACATCGTTATCAGGGCAGGCAACAACAGGACTGGGACCACTTCAGGGCAAGAGACAGCCAAGTCACTTTCTCCTTCTTCCTGGATGTAGACAGAAGCCTTCAGTTTTGTCTCCTGTAATGAGGACAGCATTGCCCCACTTTATGTGATGTTCTTGAAGAATAAAGGAGCAAAGCGCCTGACCAATCAAATGATAGCTAAACCGGCAGGGATTCGTTCTGAGAAAGGAGTCTGACTGCTTAGGGGTTTTTGTTCGTTCCTTCATTTGTTTGTTGTTGATTTGTTACCAGTGAGGATCATTTAGGACTCAATAGAGAAAATGCTCCCATCAGATCCACCAGTACACAAGTCTGTGAGGGCATTTTGTTGATTAATGATTGATTTAGAGGGGCCGAGCTCACAGTGGGTGGAGCCAAACCGGCCCCGGAGTCCTGGGCAATCGAAGAAAGCCTTTGAGCAAGCCACAGGGGACAAGCCAGTAAGCAATGCTCCTCCGTGGCCTCTGCTTCAGTCCTGTGTCCAAGTTTCTGCCCTGAGTTCCTGCCTTGGTTTCCCTCAATGATGGATTGTGACATGGAAGTGTAAGCCAAATAAACCTTTTCCTCCCCAAGCTGCTTTTGGTCATAGTGTTTGTCGCAGCAAAGGAATCACTCCAGAACAGCATCATTAGGTGAGGCTCATTCACAAACCTGGGAGGTGTTGGTCAGTCGCTCAGTGTGGCTGTTTGAAGCAGGAGACCTAGCCAGCATGTGATGTAAGAGGCGGCTTGCTGTTCTAAAGCACAGGTTGTTTTCATACGTAGTACAGTCTAAGATAACAACAAACAGGAGACACAGAGCAAAACTAAAACCAACAACCAAGCCATTTGTTCTCATTATCAAATACTATGTACTGTGCGGAACTGTACTGGTGGTAGCACAGTGGGTGAGCTTACCCCAGCAGCGCCCCCACCCCCAATGCAGGGTCAGGCAATAGCAATTTTTCAGCTCCATTATAATCTTATGGGACCATTGGGCTAGCATGTAATGATGTGTGTGTCATAAGCTTGCTTAAGAACATTTAAAAGCTCCAAGGTGGTAGGACATGTTTTTAATCCTAGCACTCAGGAGGCAGAGACAGGTGGATCCTTGAATCTCAGGCCAGCCTCATCTACACAGTGAATTCCAGGAGAGCCAAGGCTATACCGAGAAACCCTGTCTCAAAAACCAAAACAACCAAAACCAAAGAACATTTCCAATTTGACACATACGATTCAACAATTTAGAGAAGCCCATTCTCTGTTTTCTGCATGTTATAAGCACCCTTTAACCAATCTTGAATATAGTTGTAGTAGATGATGGTTCATAAACTCATTCTTATTTTGTACATCTACACTTAATGATCCTTGAATTACTTTAAAGATTACCCAAAACTGTACCTTATCACCAAAACCTACATTCTTTCTTATTAAAAAAAAAAAAAGTGTGACTTCCTTCCAGATAGTTTTCTAAAAACACGTACAATTCATCCCCCCCCCCTGCTTTCCTGTTTCGTTGGTCCCATCTCACCAAAGTTGGGCGGGTTTTTTGTGTGGATAAAGGAACACACAAGCATCTCCAGGCCTTGCAACTTCAATGACCTCCACTTTGGAATAGGTGAGCTCTTCCCCATTAGCTACCCCAAGTTTAGTCTCATGCCCCCTGACATGTTATAAACACAGAGTAGCACCTTCTGGATCTAAAACAGCCCATCCTTCAATGATCAGCTTGACATTAAGGACCAGTTCTATTTTAATAAATTTGTGGCTTGTGGTTTTGTGTTTTTAAAGTTCTTTCAGATATTTTATTTTCATCAGAAAAGTATTGTTTGGCTCACTGCCGTTATGATATACTTTCTATTCAACCTTCTCAGGTCATTCAGGCGTGGCCGGGGAAGAATGCAGTTTACAGACAGCTGAGGGATGAAGGGTGATTCCTAAACATCATTCAGCCCAAATGGGTAGCTCTGTGAAGTAATTCACGATCAGTTCAAGAGTGGCCTGCAGTTACAGCTTTATTAAGGGTTCAGGCAGAGCTCTATTTGGTGACTATGGGAAATAACCAAAAATATGGAAAAAATGACCCCAGCACATGGTGACGCATTTAAATTAAAGGAGGTGGGGACTTTCAAGAGATTTTTGTCCAGGTTCCTTATTTCTAATTATGTCTATAGTTGTCAATAAATAAGTAATGTAACTCAAGTGTTCCCATCCCCCTGTGGATGGGGTTCAAAGTAGATTCACAGTGGCATAATCATATAGGTTGGGTGTAGATGAGGAGTAATCCTCTCTCTCTCTCTCTCTCTCTCTCTCTCTCTCTCTCTCTGTGTGTGTGTGTGTGTGTGTGTGTGTGTGTGTGTAACATGTGATCATGAGTCTGCATCATTTCCATATTCTTCAATAAATATACCTCATTCCTCTGTGTAGTAGCTGACCTCAGAGATAACTTGTGTACAGGTCTGCCTTCAGTCAAGAGTAGACATGACTTCGAGGATGAAAGGGCCTCTATTCCAGTGCCTGGCATCCAATGCAGACCGCCTGGGCTGTGGAGGTCTGTCCATGGAGGTCCTGAGTGGGCCTGGCCGGCCTTCCAGGGACAGGGCCAGCAGCAGGATGAGGGCTCAGGCCCGAGAATGTGGGAGGATACTCCCAGAAAACAAGTGAGACTTGGGAAATTCAGTAATTCGATGTGACAGTGTGCCCAGGGCAGGGCAGCCTGGGGAGAGGGCCAGGGGTGGTTGGTAGTTAGGGGAGGATTTGCATAATTACATTCACCTGAGGGACTCCATTTACTCAACAATGAAGCTCATTGTGGTAACGCCAGCAGCTGGCCATACTGTTGGAACAATGTAAGCCTTTGGCCTTATTCTTCCAAACCAAATGCTTTGGACTCTTGGAAAAGAAAAAAAAAAAAAAAAAGACAATTAGCATGTCAAATAGAATAGAGTTAGGACTAGAAAAAATGCTACCATGAGTTATAGAACTCTGTTGTGAGACGTGAATTTATATGTAGTACCTCTATGCAAGTCAGCAGATTATATGGTATTCGTGTTGCTATGCTTGTATGTGCAAGGTGAACACTGTATATTTTCACATTACACACTTGAGATTCATATGAAACAAACCCATGAACCAAAGCAATGATCCCGAGGCACGCATTTTCCCCTCAATATCTGGTGGCAAGTCACCAGCCAAAGGCTTTCGTGTAAGCCTGTAGCTGTTTGAAGGTCCAGCACATTCTTTTGTTTTCTGTCTGTAGATGATGATGGGCTTGGGGGATGCTGATCAGGGTATGGAGAGGAGGTGCCTTGTGGAAGAGGCCTGGTATGCTCTGTGTCCTGCTCTGAGGCTGGGGACATGTTTACCCAAGACTCTGGATAGATGTGGTAGAAGATCTACTGCAAACATTGTGCCAGGCTCATTTCCTGGTATTGCCTACATTTACATTAAAAAGGGAGGTGCTGGGAGTGGGGCTGTGAGGCTTCCCAGCCGATCACTTTTACAAGCACAGAAATTGTTACATCTTGATTCTCAAAATCAGAACACGGGATACATTTCCAAGGGAGAAACACCTTAGAGTGTCTGCATATTTGCAACTTTAAATACATTTTCTAAACTTGGCTTAGGTCTGCTAGTGGCACATTCTCCTTCCTACCTCCCTCCCTTCCTCCCTCCCTTCTTCCCTCCCTCCCTCACTCCATCCCTCCCTCCCTCCTTCCCTTCTTCTTTCCCTTCTTTCATTTATTTTCATTCCTCCCTCTCTCTCCTTTCTTTCTTTCTTTCTTTCTTTCTTTCTTTCTTTCTTTCTTTCTTTCTTCTTCTTGTTCTTCTTCTCTCTCCTTTTATTAAGAAGTTGGGAAACATCTGAGCATTTCAGCTGGAGAAGATGGCTGGTGAGGCCCTTTCCTGGAAGCTTATGCTTCCCTTTAACCAATGGAAAGATGGGAGACCGTCCACTTAGGATGTTTCCAGACAGGATGAGAAGCTAGAAGCAAGCAGGATTCTAGAGCTGGATGTCAGTAAGAGGTCTGCATGTCCTTGACTCTGCGGCTGCCTTCCTGAGAGGCCATCCTGATTTAGAAGAACCTCAGTTGGTTTCTATTTCCTTCTAAGGAATGACAAGTGAAGGACACCTTGCTGCTAGGGTAAACACTCTGCCAGAGGGAGAGAACTAGTCACACCCAACCCCTCCCAGGCTGGATGGTCGGGCTGAGACACCTGGCACACACAGGAAGCCTCAGCAGACCCATATCTAAGGCCCCATCAGTTCTCATGACCCAGCCTCCCACTCCAATCTCTGCCCCATCAACCCACCACCCCCTGCCCCCAAAAGGAGCTTTCTCAAACAAAAGAAAGCATTTCCTAGAACTCCCCCTACTTCCCTGGTTAATGGCAGTGGTCCCTAAGCCTACTGCCACACAAGAACCATCTGTACACAGCTCCATCCTAAACTGTGAGAAACAAATATCGGGAACAGACAGGGCAGAAGTGGGGATGCTCTGTTCACACAACAGTCCCCATCCCTGTACAGAAGTCCTAAGGACCCAAGGGGATACCTGAAACATGACAGTGTCAGATTCTCTATACACTTTTTTTCTATAAACACACACACACACACACACACACACACACACACACACCATGCAATACTTAGGCACAGTAAGAGATTAACAACTAACAATAAAGTAGAACAACTATAGCAATGAAACAGAGGTTATGCAAAGGTCTGTTTACAGATTTTATTTTCATTCTTTTAAATGAGAACACTTACCTTTACATTAAAAAAAAAAAGCTCTTAAAAACACAAGCAATTATTCTTGGGGCTATTAGCAGGTAAAATGAGGGTTACCTGGACACAAACATTGTGATGCCCTAATATGGTAACTAAGAGGGCTCTAAATGAAGGATTGGAGGGCAGCAAATAAAGCATGGACAACATGAAGGTTTATGTCACAGGACAGAAGAAGACAATGCATGAGAATCTGCCACAACGCCCAGTGTGGCATTCTAATGTAAAGCAGATGAATTACTTATTTCTGGAATTTTCCATTTTGCGAGTTGGATGACAGTTGATGGTAGGTCACTGAGGCAGCTGGATTTGGATGAAGCAGATTACCTTTCAAGTTCTCCAAAGAAGTAACTCTAGACACAGGATAAATATTCTTCCTGAGTCATCCAAGAAGTCTTAGGTTATAGGAGAGAAGGTATCCTTGGATTTTCCTTCGTCTTTTTCCTTTTCCTTTACTCCCACTCAGAATTCTTGCTCTGGTCCCTCTTGTGGGTCCATTTGGTAGTTTTGTTACATGTTTGTATTCTACCCCTGGTCATTGTCACCATCAGGGTGACGTTGTGTAGTGGTTCTTAAAGCTCACCTAGTGACTAAAGGCAGCACAAACAGGAAATGACATGATATAGGCAGATACTAAGCTCTAAAAGACTTAGCTTTTCTCACTGTTAGACAAGTTAGTGGATGGTCAGTACTATGGCCATATCTACCCTCTGCCCCAGCACACCCTGTGTTATCTGCTCTCCTCACACCACCCCATCTCACATTCTTTCCCACACACATTTCCCCTCCACCACCCTCATCCTCTTTGGTGACTCCTTTTAGGAGCAACATGGAAGGTGCCCGGGTTAGAGGTATCTTCCTCAGCTTCTAAGAGGCAGCCTTACATTTTACCGAGCAATTTTGCCCTTTATTCTCCATTAAAATCTCACCCTCCAGCCAAGCCTTTCTGGGCTATGTCAAAGACAGAATTAGCAGCCGTGGGTTCCCAGAAGAAAGGTCAGTGTTCTTCAAGTACAGATTTTCAGAATTTTAAAGTTGTAAACACATTATTCTTGTTGGGACTTTAATAAGTTGTCCTGCTTGAGTCCTTTGCAGCTGTCCCTGGCCTGGGACCACTCCTTTCCAAGAGAAGACCTTCTCGGGACCTTCTGTGGACATACTCCTGCTTACCTTTGCCTAAGGCTGTCCTTTGTCATGCTCCCCACTCAGCCTCGGGTACCAATTGTGGGGACACGGCCAAGCTGCTACATCAGAAGTTGCCAGCACTTCCCCTGTCCTGAGAGCACACTAAAGGCAGATCTTGTCCCAGTGTCCAGAAGCTCGAGTCCTTGGCACAGAGTGGGCTGAGTGACTCATGACATTTACTGGAGGCAGGAAGATGTGACTATGACCACTGGCTTAGGGACCTATAGGTCATGAGAGTGGCCACTCAGGGGAGGATCGCTCATGGAGAAAGGCTGCCCTCAGTGCTGCTGCCTGTGGCTGACCAGGTTAGGAGGTGTTCACTATGCTTCACTGATGAAGGGTAGGATAGAATCCCACCCACCCACCTACTCCCAGCTGCCTGATGGGCTGCAGGGTCCCATGAGGAGGGCACACACTCTGCAGGAGCATTTGAGATGAGAGGGCCTCCCTGCTTGAGGCCCCTAATGAGTCATTACACTCCTTTTTCTCATCAATGGAGAAAACCACTCATTCAATTAAATGAAGATACTTGCGGCTGGCCATCATCACCCTGAATTCAGAAAATGTTCACAGAGCCCAAACTTTCCACAGACACTTCCATCATGTGTAAAAGAAGTTACCAGTTTTCTGGAGTGGGCCTCCTGTTTCTCCCCCAACAGATATTCCTGCCTATCCAAGCTAGAAGTCCACAAGAACCACCAATCCTGCTGCAACTGGCCCAACCGTGTTAGGTTCAATCATCTCAGAAGGTTAACTCTGACAGTTTTTCCTCCCTTCTCTACCTTCACCTGCCCACAGCTCATCTCCTTTCTAGACTAGACCATACCAATTGCCTGACTTCCAAATGTACTCTTTCTAGGAACAGTCTGGCTCCCCTGATACATCCTTGCATCTTCCTGCTATTTTCTTTTTCCCTCAGCCCCCCCCCCCCCGGGATGAAGCCAGCCTCTACAGCTTGCTGTACAAGACTTTGTGGATCTGTGCTCATCTGCCATTCTGCCTTCTCAGCAGGGACCCTCACCGTCGTGGTGTACTAGCCCGGAAATGGCAGGCTCCTTCAAGCTTCCCTGGCCACGCCCCTGCTGGTCCGCCCAGGCTCATACCTTTGCGCCTTGCAGGTGGGACTCACCTGCAGGTGAACACGAGTCCCGACCAAGCTATCCCCTCCTTCCCTGCACAAATGTGCCCACCTGACAGCAGACACAGAGCCTTTCATTCCTCATGACCGTGTCACCAGTGGTGCTGCGCTCCTCATTTGTCTGTGTTTGTCCTTTCTCCAAGCACTGAGCTTTTTATAAACTGAAAAATTTCTAATTGAAGATCGTATCAACTGGGACAGTAGCAGCTGTCTCTGGAAAGACGTGCAATTACTAAGAAAAATAAATTAGATCCGTACCTATTCATTACAGTTCCTGAGTGATATATATGGTGTCGTCTTAGAAAAAACACACATAGTTGTGTGTCTAGGCCAATCTGAATACAAAGGAAGCCGAGTACCTGTGGATGGAATTTGAAAAGCCATCTTTGACTTTTCTACAAGTGAGCCAGGAGGAAGGAGGGAGGGGCGACTTCCTGTGTAAATCCATTGTTTGACTTGTCACAAAGAGCTTATACTGTTTTTACAGAATCAATTAAGAAAAAAAGTGGTTGCTCAATGAATAAACAGTCTTCTGGAAAGACTTTTTGGAAGAGAAGGGACAATGCTACTTCAAGCATAGTGAGAAAAATCAGAGGAAGAAATTCCGAGTCCCCAGAACCTGTAACCCGGCTGTCATCGCTTGCTTTGAAAAAGGATTTTTCTCTACTCTCGAAGAATCATTGTAGTTTTACAAAAGGCAGCTCTATCAAAACTTGCATGCATTAGTCAACAGCTCATTAAGTCTAGGTCTTGACACAGCGTCCGGCCTGAAAGTCAGAAAGGTTGGGACCAGTTGAAGATGATCCTGGAATGAATATAAACACAATTGATATTATACTGTAACTATAGGGGAAACTGTGGCATTGACCAGATTCCAAACTCAGCCAGCTTTTCTGAGGAGAAGCAAAAGGACCCTGGGCAATGACCAGATGGACAGATGCCATGTCGATGCCCACATCTCACTGAGGAAGTACATCTTCTTCATATGTCTTCCATTTGCCAGAGAGGAAGGGCAAGGAGTGGTGGCAAAAGAACAAAAATTACTTTTTTGAGATAAGGTTCCATGTAACCTAGACTATCTGTAAACTTGCTATGTAGCTGAGGGTGTCTTTGAACTCCTGATCCTCCTGCCTTGACATCTCAAGTGCTCAGATTACAGACATGTTCCACCATGCTAAGATGTGAAGAAACATTTTTAAAGTAAAAGAATAGGGCCAGTAAGATGACTCAGTGGGCAGAGGTGATTTCACAGGCCAATGACCCGAGTTCGATCCCTGGATCCTACAACGAACTGACTCCTGAAAGTGGTCTTCTGATCTCCACAGATGTACTATGACACATATGTACAGACACACACACACACACACACACACACACACACACACACACACACAGAAGTATGCACATATGAACATGCACATACACACATGAACAAGCACACACATGAACACATGAATACACACTTGAACACACACACACAGGTATGCACACATGAACACACACAGGTATGAACACATGAACACACACACACATACACACTCATACACAAACATATACACACAAAAACCATATCACACACTAAATTAAAAAAAATAAAAATAAAAAAGAAATAGAATGCGATCAGTAGAATGAGTGGAGATGTAAGGAACTTTTAGTAATGAAAGCCAGAGACTTTAGTACCACATGGAAGAAAAAAAATCCACCAGGCTTTCCTTACTGATTTGGCAATATTCTGCCGCTGAAAAGGAGAAAACCAATCCATAGTCCTCTTGGGCTCCCACCTACAATGTTTATGAGATAATGTGGATCTGAGGAGAGAGAGAAGAAATGGCATGACAGACACTGGGCTCCTCTTGACAACACAGAACTGGGTTAGTTGCTTTGCGGGGCGTAAAAGACCAAATAGTAAAGGTTTCAGATTTTGGGGAGCAAAGTGACAAAATCTAGCCTACGAGACAGATACATAATGAGGGTAAAGCTTATCTCCTTACAGCTTTTTAAATTAATGAATTTTAGAGACTTTATAGCAATTCCATTCAACTCCGTAACATTTTTGTAAGTCACAAAATACTATTCATTTAAAAAAAATTATCAGTCATTTAAAATTGTGAAATTGTGAGATTTCTCAGCTCAAGTGTCACACAAAAACAAGCTATAGCCTGAATCTAGCCCGTGGGCCATGGTTTGCTGACCTCTGCCACAGAATATGTCCCAAATAACTCAAGGCCCAGTTGATCTGACTTGTTGACTCCTGAACACACGGTAAAATTTGGTTCCCATCATTGTAGTGTTGAGAAGTTTGATGTTTAAAAGGTGATTATGTCATGGACTACCACTGTCATGAATGAATTGACGCTTTTCTCAAGGGACAGGGGTCCCACCCTCTGGAGAGGAGGACAATACTGTGAGAGTGGATGGTAAAGCAGGCCTACCTGTCATGTTCTTTGTCTCCCAGTGTAGTGTTGTCACCCCAAGGTCCTGCCAGGCTACAATGCAGCAGGGGGCTCGAACTGGAAACTATGAGGCCAAATAAACTTCTTTCCTTTATAATTCATTAAGTCTCAAGTATTCTGTTATATTAAGAGAAAACAGACTAAAACATTCTCAAAGAATGTTATAATTATGTCGGGAGAACCATAGAACTAGGCAACACGATGGACTGGGGGTTATTCAGTAGAATACACCTGGATCCCATTGCAATGTAGGGGCAGACCTGTTAGTTCAAAGGGAAACTAAAGTTCAGGGGCTGCTACCACAAAATACCATAGACAGATGGTTTACAAATAACAGGTTTTTATTACTAATCATTCTGGGGGCTGAGAAGTCAACAAGGTCCTGTCCATTTAGCAGTTTATGAGGTAGGGTGGAATTTCTCAGTCCCCTTTACATCTCAAAGCTGTGAACCACCGACTCTGCTCCCGACGGGGGATTTTGCAGGTATGTTAAAGTTGTTAGCACTTATCAGAAGAGCGCTTGCTCCAACCTCCCCAATCCTGTGAGTTTATGTTGTGGTGACCCCCCCAAACATAAAAAACTGTATTTCTGCTACTGCTATGAATCGCAATGAGAATATCCGATGTGCACGATATCTGATATGCAATCCCTATGAAAAGGCTGTGGCCCACATGTTGAGAAACACTTGAGTTGGGGGATGCCTTGGCTGAAGAGGGATGTACCGGCTGCAGCACAGCCTGGAACATTCGAGTTTGTGATGGTTTGGCACATCTTCTCTCTCGAAGAGAAATTCTGGAACTTCCCTTCAGAGAAGGGGCAGCTGGTCTCCTTGATTTCTACACTTGCTCTTCCAGACCCTGGTTTCCTTCCAATGGTCCCACTTTTCATGAGGTTTGTTAGCCTGATCAAGAAGACACAGCCCAGGAACTCTAGAAAGGTCATTAACTGCTAAGGCCGTAGGAAAAACTAGCAAGCCAAGAGCATGCCAGGTTTGTACTGTATGATTATCTGGTCTTGCTGTAACCTGCTGGCTTTGCAACCACATACCACGTAGAAGGATCACTCAGATCCAATCCCAAAAGACGGGACAGTTTCCCTGAAAATATGACTCAGCTCTCGGCCCATCTCCACCAGCATGGTGCCAATTCTGCTTCCCTTCCCACTGAAACTGCTCTTTTTCATTCAGATTGTAATTGCCAGGTTTGGCAAATAAAAATTCAGGGCAACCAGTCAAGTTTTAATTTTGTCAGATTTTTTTTTTTGACAGCCTCTTACTATTTAGTTATAACTGGCTTGGAATGTGCTGTGTAGATCAGGCTGGCTTCAAACTCGCAGAGATCAGCCTACCTTTGGTCCCTTCATCTAGAATCAAAGGATGCACTACCATTCCCTACATTATCACTGATTCTTTACTATAGGAGTGTGACAAATATATGTTCCCAGTGTTGCATGGGGCATACTTATTATTGAACTTAATTCCCTGTTTATGTGAAATTCAGATTCGAGTGGGAAATCTTACACTTCAGTTGTCAGGCTTACTTACCAAGAGACCAACACCACCACCTCCTTCATGTCTTTCTATTTAATGTTCCTCACCTGGGTTCGAGCCTGAGCTCTGCAGATTTCCCTCCAGGAGAGTCTGGAGCTTCTAGAACTGTCCTCACACATGCCTTCACTTCATCCCTGTTTCTGTACACATAGCCATTCTTGCCCGTCAGGGTAGAAGCTTGCTCTCTGGGTCATGCAGTGAGTGATGGCACCCACACTGTGTCATAGTTTCATTTGGCTGACATGAAAGTCCTGTATATAATTGGTTGTTTACGACACAATCTCTTAGAGCCCAGGCCAGTCTCCAATGTGTAGGCTGGCTTTATATTCCCGAGGCTTTTGATTTTCTCTCTTTGGTGCTGGGATTTCACACCACCACACCTGGCCTCTTGTACCTTTCTTTGACAAAGCTTAGTTCCCCCCAGTGACCATGCTGAAATATCCCAAGGACAGTAAGCTTTCAGGAGAGGTGGAAAAGATTGAGGCCAGCCAGAGCCCTTCAGTGTCTTCTACTGATCAGAGGATTAAGTTGTCAGCGAACCATATATATGACATGCCTAGGGGCTATTCCTAGTTCTTCCTAACCTGTTGAACTTCAAGAAGCAGCTCCTATATTGTCTCATGTTTCCTTTAAGGCAGTCAATCCACAGGCTAGCCAACTTAAAAAGAAACAGCTGATGTCTTACAAGAAAACCCATGGAGCAATTATAAAAACACAGGCGTCCTTTGCTTCCACTGCTAATGAAGCCCTCACTTTCTCCACGTGCCTGCACCGTAGCTACACGCTTCTTTGTCTTTTAACCTAGTAGGTCCAATCTGCTAGATCCCTCCCCTCCCTGGCCAACACCATTGTTCTGGATTTCCCATTCTCTCCGGTTGAAGTGGTGTTCCACTGTGTAACCTAGGATAATGGTGACAGTACTGGGGTGAAGCACCCCAAGATGAGCTAGTCTTGCACTGGATCGCACAATATAGGCAAGATTAAAGGTTGTCACTGGTCACCTCTCTCTCTCCTCTGCCCACGCGTCTTGTTTTATCTTTGGTATAGTGGCTGCGCCTTAATCTACTGCCATTTTAGTCAGAAATTGTGGCTCTGCAGTTACTGGCCTGCTTCTCTGGCAGCGTTGTCTGGCTGCTTATGCTGCAGTCTGGCGGGAATTCCCTTGCAGCAGGCGCAGACTCTCTCACTGCCTCTAAAGGTAGTTTCAACCCAAATTCCAACTGTCTATTTATAAATCAGAGTCAAGATTCAAAGGCTGTGGTGAAAACCAGCTAGCTCAGAGAGGCTGAGTAGCAACTAGCTGACCTTCTCTCCTTGCTGATGTCTTCTCAAGAGATTGTCCTTCTGCCCTCGAAAACAAAAAGAGCCAGGCCACTCCAATTCCCTCCCTATACTACTTCCAGCCCATCTCTCTCTTTCAGGTGCTCACTGATTCTCTATGATTACTTTTTGGCAACTAATTGCTAACTGAGCGCCCTGACCCAAGGTTCATTTCATTTAATTAATGTAAATGTAAACTTGGGGTTCACAGTGTGAACCAACAAGGTGGCCATGAGATTTTGAGCTCCTCAATGAGCTGTCCATCCATCAATGAGCTGTCCATCCATCAATGAGCTGTCCATCCATCAATGAGCTGTCCATCCATCAATGAGCTGTCCATCCATCAATGAGCTGTCCATCCATCAATGAGCTGTCCATCCATCAGTGAGCTGTCCATCCATCAGTGAGCTGTCCATCCATCAGTGAGCTGTCCATCCATCAGTGAGCTGTCCATCCATCAGTGAGCTGTCCATCCATCAGTGAGCTGTCCATCCATCAGTGAGCTGTCCATCCATCAGTGAGCTGTCCATCCATCAATGAGCTGTCCATCATCCATCAATGAGCTGTCCATCATCCATCAATGAGCTGTCCATCCATCGGCTCCAGGCCCTTGTTTGGCTCACTGCTTAATGCTCCATTAGGGCTGCCACATATGATACTATGAGCTAAGTGGCCTGAGTAGTAGATAAACATTTGTTTCCTTGCTGTTCTGGAAACGAGAAGTTCATGATGAAGATGTCAGTGGTGTTGTCATGAGGCCTCTCTCATTGCTTGTAGGCCTCTGCTGTCTGAGTCTTCACACGGCTTTTTCTCTGTGCATGATTGCTTGGTGTGTCCATATTTCCTCTTCATAAAAGACTAATAGATACAAGGATTCAGGCCCACTCTAATAGCCTAATTTTATCTTGTTTTCCACCTTGCCTGCCCTATCTTAAATATAGTCACACCATGAGGCTCTAGGGGTTAGGGCTTCACCAACAGAACTTCAGGGGGTTCACCATTCAGCCTGTAACAACCACTGTATATCCAAAAGCTAATTTAGTACCAGCATACGGTAGACAATAAATGTCTATTGAACTAATAATACAAGATCTTCTCGGATGTCCTTGACACGGCACATGCACAAGGCTATTACACTTATTTACCTCCCACATATTAGATGGTCAGTGATTGTATAATGTACAGTAATATGATCAGAATGTAAAACCTGTGATGCTGCCTCCAGTGACGCAATGACGTGAGTGCCCAGGTCAGAATGGAAGCCACAAAGCCTATCTCTGTCATGTTTGAGGGTGGCTGGTGAGTTTCTACAGACTGTCACCCTCCAGCCTTCCTTCCAGCTTAACTTTGATTTCTTTCAAGCCATGTGTCACCACTTTCTTTCCCTCACCATGTTTCCTTTCTTTCCTTCAAGCCAGGAATGCAAAAAGAGCACCCACCAAAGATGTCCTGCTTCCCCTGGGGACCATGGAAGACTCAACAACTTAGACTTTTTTTTTTTTTTTCTGAGCTTTGCTCTATGAGTCTTTCAGGAAAGGGAAGAAAAAGAAAGAAAGCCAAAAACTTTGATCCCTGGGGAGGTGAAGCGGAAGTTGATCTTCACCATTAAGTTTTTTTTATAGATAGCAAAGTCCGTGCTCCACCTGCACCCAAAGCACACAGGCAGCTGGCAGAACAAAGCACCAGGGAAAAGGAGCTGACCAGAGTCGCTTCAATTGCAGGGGTACAGGTGCAGCTTGTTTTTCATCTTGGTGGCAGTCACCAGTGATTGACAATGTTTTACCCAGCAGACTTAACCCTTTCTTTTCCTACATGCACCACAGCCAAGCCCCGTGCTACAGAAACAGTTCCTTCCTGCTGTGGTCTCCAAAGACTCATTCCAGGGTGGAGGGCTTCCCCCAACCAAGGGTGAAGATGATGTCAAAGAGGAATTTCAAGGTTTGGAAGAAGAGCGTTATCAGGTTGAAGTGAAGTACTTCTTTCTAATTAAGAGACACATAGGTGAAGATGGAATGTGGGCCATGATCTGATGTGTTTCACACTACTTGACCTAGAATTCCAACACCTCTGGCCCACAGCTGCTTCTTATCACCATCAAACACACTGCTTTGCAGGCTGAGCCAGAGCAGAGCAGAGACACAACCATAAAGCTACCTTTAGAGCTGCCCCAAAGCATGCTGGGATGTCTCACTGGCTCTGTAGTTTGTTTGTGTCCCCCGAAAGGCTTGTGGTATCATCTTCACCTGGGATTGTATCTGATAGTTGTATACGGTGATCTGGGTGATTGGAAGTTCTCAAATAAGGGCCAAGTTTGTGTGGAGTCTAGAGAGACGGACTGTCTGTAGACTACTGTCCTTGGCAGCTTGAAAGGGTGCTTAAAGTGGTCATGGTGGGAGTGACCTGAGGGGTCACATAAGGGCAAGCTCGATTTTAACAAACTCAAGAGCAAAAGCTGTGAACTCTCCAATGCTGCAACAGTTAAGCACTGGAAAGAGGCCAAGTGCATAGGAGGAATTGCTTCCTATATCGATCCGTCCTGGTAAGAGAAGTGGGGTGTGACTGTGGACAGTGCTGACACTCCAGGGGAAGGCCCCGGGCCTGCGGGGTTCTGCGGCAATCCCAGCCCTTCTGGGCATCCACAGCAGGGTAATGAGCTCGGGAGAGTGGCTTGTCGATGAGCTGCTTGTATCATGGGTGGTTTCTCACTTGGGTAGGTGCATTATGAATCTTCTTTTAGCATAAAATGAGCACACTGGATGATTTTAATCCTTGGAATACACTGTAGCCAGCAAGACTATGACCTTGATTGTTCCCACTCAGTCACTTGGTGAGAATCTGCCTTCTGGTTGGGAAGAATGGGAGGCAGATAACTGACACTTCCATTGAGAGTCTTAATACCCTTCCAGTGATCACGTAATCTCAAGGAACCACCACTCCGCATCTCTGGCCTTGACTCAGCCTTTGAAAAGAATCCTTGTGAGCCAGGTAGGAGATACTTGCCCAGAATTCAGGTCTCCACACTCAAATCAGCTAACCTCGAGCAAAACAATCAAGGAAGATTTGTGGCTGAGAAAGCAATCCATGACATTCATAAATCAAACCTTTGGGAATGAGACTTAATATAGTTCGGTGGCCCAAGCTACTGAATTTAAAAAAAGGTTTGAATTTTCATGAATCATTTTGATCTTGGACATAGATAAGAACTACTAATAATTGTGCAGGAAACAAAATACCAAGCTCATGTGACGCCATGGTGGCGATCTAATGAGGCAGTGCTTGGACGGACCTCATGGGCACAGGCTCAATGGGTGTTGTTTAGCGGTTTGTGTGCAGTGATGCACCCCAGTCCGGGCAGACAGACCCCCTCCCCTCCATCACGGCAGGAGACATCTCCCAGACTGGCTTCTCCTTTAATAGACTCCAGAATTACTTGTGTGGGACCCGACTTGCCACTTCTCCATCTTCTCTCATCTGTGTGGCTATCACCACTGCAACGTGGAATTAACACCATAGAGGACAGGGGGTGAGGGGGATGGGAGGAGGGGGGGAGAGAGAGAGAGAGCGAGAGCGAGAGAGAGAGAGAGAGAGAGAGCGAGAGAGAGAGAGAGAGAGAGAGAGAGAGAGAGAGAGAGAGAGAGAAAGAAAGAGAGAAAGAGGAAGGGAGGGAGGGAGAGGGAGAGGGAGAGGGAGAAAGGGAGAGGGAGAGGGAGAAAGGGAGAGGGACGGAGGGAGCCGGTGATTATAATCCCCCCTCCTTTGGCAATTCCAAGAGGGAGAGACTTTTTAAAATCCCCACCCACATTCTAAGAGATTTGTACACAAAGGGTGATAGCACGCTCTAGACTTTGGATATTCTTGACCTTGGGAAAACTTTTTTTTTTTTTTAAGTTTGTAAAGGTAATTACCATTATTTACAGTACTGAAGGCAAAGCCCCACCCTGGGCTTCAGGCCAGGGGATCTCAGAGTAAGAGTGTAGTGGGGTGAGCCAAGTCCAAACAAAAGCACAATTATGCTCACCTAAAAGCTCTCTCCGTTGGGGGGTGGTTAGGGAAACACCCACACCAGGGGAGGTGTGTGCAGGGAGGGGCTGCCTTTGAAGCTCTGCTCACATCTTGAATGGGATCCCTTACAGTGCTGGGAATAAAGATGCATGCAGCCCACCCTGGGTCTCCTATTGTGTTGTGTCATAAGGAAATGGACTTCCTTCTTACTTGATTTGCCAATGTAAAAATTAAAGACTTTTAGAAGAATTAAGAAAGTGAGAAATGTTTAGGGAAGTTATGTTTTCTTAATTTCCCCACAGAAAGGAATGTCAAGAAAAATCCCCAATTCCCTTTTTACTTACTTTTCTTTTTTCTTTTTGGTTTTTCCAGACAGGGTTTCTCTGTTTGGAGCCTGTCCTGGAACTTGCTCTCACAGAGATCAGCCTGCCTCTGCCTCCCCATCGCTGGGACTAAAGGCATGCCACCAACACCCAGACCCTTTTTACTTTCTTAATGCCCACTTCACTTTGCTATTGCATTTTCTTTTTGATTCAGAGAGATTTGGGGAAAGATTAAAGCCATGCTTGTGGCTGAATTTAGGGATGTATCTGGTTTTACAGGACCAACACACGGTGAGCTACTATATGACTACTTGTATAGGATGGCTTCATGTTTACTATACTGTTTTTTTCTTCCTGCCATGGTTAAGGCCAGAGATAATTTGGGTCAATGTCATGAATCACTAACAAGCTTGTAAGGTAGTGTCCCCATTCCTCCACACTCATGGGACAAGTGGGACAAGGCATAAATGAGAGCAGTCAGTGAGGAGGGTGCCCTGCCACAGTAGCCTTGGAGGGTGCCCTGCCACAGTAGCCTTGGGGTGGCGGACAGGGCTTCTCCACGCAACACGCTAGGGTGTGGATTCCCCAAGGGTTATCTTGGGCACTGAAGAATCGACATAGAAGGTGAGGTTCATGCCTGAAAGGCAGGATGTAAAAAAAGTCTGAGCTCATGGCAGCCTCAGTGAAGCCAAGGGCTAAAGACGTTTGGGGCAGTCACCTCCCTTAGTCGCTTCTCTTCCTGGATGCAGACGTCCAGCCGGACACTTGTTAGTTGTGCACAGTTTTCAGCTGCCTGTTGCATGAGGAAAGGTTGGACTAGAAACAGCATGGCTCCCGCCTGTAACCCAGGGCCCCGGGGAGTCCCTTCCAACCACCTGGAACTAAGACTGATTCCAAAGATAGGTATAGGATTTGTTTGTCTTGCTTTTGTTTGCACCTCTTGGCAGCTGGGGTGCAGGAGAGCCTTGCAGACAATTGCAATTGTATATAGTGCAGGAGATGTAAGAGTTTAATTGGTAGGCTGTCACAGCTGAGTTCCAGAGGTGGCCAGCATACAGGTGAAAAGCTGAGGCAGGAGGGAGAGGAAGGAGGAAAGGAGAAAGAGCTGAAGAGACAGATTTCCATAGGAAATAGAGAACCACACTGGCCTTGTCATCTTTGTGTCACGATGTGAACCTATTGTGTGTTTTCCGATTATGATCTCTACACGTAATTCATCTTCAGTCAGTTTGCTCCGGAAACCAGTGACTGGGCCTGGATCTGCCTCCGTTCAGTATTTATTAACCATACCTACTGTGTGTAGTATGGAAGCCCTGGGATTAAGAGATGAAAACCTGTCACCACCGTACAGTGAAAAAGCAGCAAATAAACACTATGAGACTTTGGCCCACGGCTGAGACAGACCCAGGGGTTGACTGTAAAGGGGCTGTATCCTCAGGACACAGTAGCGGGAGTATACCAAAGTAGAAGGCTTTATACCCAAGCCTCATCTTTCACGTCTATCGACCCTAATAGACATCATTTCTACGGGGCATGAGACGCACTGGCAATGGCCTCTCATTACTTGTTTCTTTGCACCAAGATAATTTTCCTGTAACAGGAGAATGGAGGAATATTTTCCTTACTTGTGAAAGGCTGAAGTCCATGTCTCCAGAGCAAGATCAGTTTCAAGACTAGTTTCAATCAACCTGTTTTGTTTTTGCAGGTGGCTGCTTTTGCAAGTGGTACCAGAAATGTGGAAACATTAAATGTTTTGATGTCTTACTCTGTTCAATAGTAGAATGACATGTTTTGTCCACTGTGATTGGAATGAGCATTTCGCTTAAGGAAAATGCAATATGTAGTCAGCGTGGCAAACTCATGGGCAGTAATGTTTAAAAAAAAAAAGGGAATTTTGGAATTTGACAAACTGGAAATCCAATCGTGTCACTCTAGCTTAAAAGTCCTACCTTCCCAGGCACACTTCTAACCTTGACGGACAGAAGGAGTTTGGCTTTGGAGTGGGAAAAATACTTAGCAAGTGCATTTTGAGAACTGAGCTAATATGTGTAAAATCCTCGGGAGTGAGCTTCGTTGTTGTTGTTAACCTAGCTTGTGCTCAGTGAATACCAGCTTTATATCAGAATTGGCGCATAATACGAGATAATTACAACAATAAATACCTGTCTTTCCCTGCTCCAGTATGACTGTATAGAAAATGGTGAGCTTGAATAATGGTGATTATTTTCTGATTTAATGGCTATAGCTGCT
>JANBXA010000731.1:24832500-24847500 GCA_030556225.1 Cricetiscus sungorus
GACATTCCTTTACCACCATGAGGTACCTTGTTGCTGAAAAGTGCATTGCCATAGACCTCAGAATGTTAACTTCTGGGTAGCGGCCAGGCTGGCTAAAAGAATGGCTCCCTAGGCACCTTACTGACTACTAGTTCAGAAAAATTATGTGAGGCATTTATATTTGTTCACATCCCTGTGAACAAATTTAGCTCACAAAAAAGCCAACTGATTCTTTGCTAAAAACACCAAAAACTGAACTGAATCTACCCAACTTTTCTCCAGGGAACCCTTCTTCCTTTGCTCTTCTTTTTTTTAAGCTTCAGTTGCTTTTTGGCTTTCAACAAGTTATCTTCCTAGATGTCTTGCTGTTTACCCTCCCTACTCTTATGCTCAGTAAGCAAACCACCTCCACCCCAAGAACACCGAAGAGCCGCGCTTTGATTGGCAGTTGTTGTGAGTTTAAGTCTGTAAGAACTTGGCTCGACATTTTCTCCATTCTGGAGAAGAATCAGATGACCAGTTAAGAAACGAGTTAGAGCGCACCAACACCAACTTGTTTGGAACGGGGAGAGCCTGATGTGTGCTAGTTTAAGGCATTTTTAAACTATGCAATGAGAGTTGGAAAAGGAATTACGAATTATGACATAAATGTCTCCTTTTTTAGATTGGAGAAATAAAATTGTAGATCTTGTTGGTTACCACCTCAACTTTTTGAGGCAAAACTAACCCATCTATAAACTGTGACCTCTGAGGTATTAAAGAACAACATTAGAAAAGGGAGGTGCTCACAGCCTACCCTTAGACGTGAAGGGGCTCCAAAGATGGCATTCTTTGCGTTTACAAAACAAATGTTTTTATTATGCTATCCAGTTCCCGCCTTAGCTTAAAGTATTCCCTATTCAGCTTAATTATTAGAGCGGAAGGGTATGATGAATGAAGTGCCTCATTACTGACTTTACTTCCTGGGTCTCTGCAGAGAGGGGCTGTCTGCCTTTGCCTAGTTAGTCCATTGTCAACCCTAAGTGATGCTGACATTCAATTCTCCTGCAGATAATTGGATCCATCCATAGATCGAGTTCTTCAGTCAACACAATCTCGTGATTGACACTCTGCCTGATGATTTTATTATCTTTTATATGACCGAAAGGGAGCCTTTTCTGTTTCATGAATAAAATGTTACTGTATATGTAATTAGTTTGATTCTCCAGAACCTATTTCTTCAGGAGATGTAAGCGCTATGGTGTGGTAAAGCATTACTAAGAATAGTTGTAGGACACACAATGAGCAGTTTCAGAAACAATTTTTACTTAGGTATATACACATTTCTAGACCTGGGTAGAATGTGGTTTTAGTCGCTCCAACTTTAAACCCTGACTGCCTTTGTCCTCTACAGCACCTGAGGACCTGTCACGGAGTCTACTCCTTCCATTTATAGCCAGCATGGGTATTTACAGGCTGTGCACACGTGGGCCAGCTACTTACCTTTCACAGCCTTGTGTTGCTTGTTTGTAGAGCACACAAGGTTTGTGTACCTCCAAGATCTGATGCAAAGAGAAATGGAGACTATGTGTGATAAAAAATGAAGATCTTGGAAATATTTTCTGTCTGAAAACTGATACCACAATATTGATTTAAAAGTGTTTCCACCATTTAATTAACACACAGGGACCTTAGGTGGAAATTAATTGAAAACATATAAAAATATCATCACTTATTTTTTTTCATTTTTATGTTGTTCTTGCCTTCCTAAAAATACTTAACACATGTCAAAAGCAACATGTCATACTAAGCTATAATTTGGTGACTTCCAGATACAGTTGTGCCCAAATTCCTAAAGAGAAAATGTCAATAAAATTTTACAATAAATTATACATAAAATTAGAGTCAAGAACATGTTTTTATGTGCCAGAAATCATGTACAAACTTTCATATTTAGCAAGTGTTAGCCCTTTAAAATATTAATTTCAGTTAAAACATAAATTTAATGCCAAAACTTTGCATTTTGTTGTAAATATTCCATGATAGAAATCTTTTAAAAGACTGATATTTTGGGTGGCCTGGGAGATGTCTTGAAGACTTGCCATGCAAACATAGAGACTAGAGTTTAGATTTCCAGCACCCATATAAATGCCACTGGATGAGTGTACCAGCCTGTACACAGGTGCATGCTATACATGAAAGCACATATGCACACATGCCTACAACGCACCCATGGAAAAATATCTTATATTACTGAAGTTTTGCAAATCTTACAGTATAGTTTTGATACTGCAGACATCAAGATGCAAAGATAGTGCCAAACAGTTGTCTGAACAGTGTAACATCCAATAATTTCATAATTATGATGAAAACAAATAATTGCATTCCTGTTGTCTTCAGTAGGTGCGGTGTAAAATAATCATTCCGCTTTTTAGGTGAGCACGAAGCTCATTGCAAATGGCGCTTCCAATATGACTTCTCATTAGTCTTGACTTGAAGTAGTTCTACATCTTGCTGAGATACTTTCTGCTGAATCTGAGGCCCAAATCACAGAACTAACATGCACCTGAAAACCCTGAGCTGACCCATATGAACACTAGACGATCAAAGGGAGTTGGTTACCTGTAATTAAAGTCTCAAGGGGCAGAGGTGGGGTATCCTAATTGGTGAGCTCTGCTCTGGGTTTACTGAGAGACCCTGCCTCAAGGAGTAATGTGGGAGAAAGATAGAGGAAGATTCCTGACATCAACCCAGGGCCTCCACACTCAGACACAAATGCACACCTGCAAGCTCACATATATGCACATGCGCACGCACACACACACACACACACACACACACACACACACACACACACACACACACGAGGAAAAGAAAAACCCATGAGCTGAAATGGTGGGGATATATTATCTTTATTTCTTACTGTCTGAAGCAGCACACTCACAAGACAGAAAACAAGCATGTACAGGGTGACTCAGCTGCCTGGATCAATGCACTGAGAACACGGACATACACAGCCAGAACAGTGCCAGCCTGGCATTGGCAGAAGAGACTTTGGCGCTGGGGGCTGTGGGCTTCAGTGCCACTCTATGCTCTGGAGAACCCCACTATAACAACAACAATACTACAAAGGCTCTCCACAGCAGGCTCCTGTTTACCCGGTTTAAGCTTTATAACATGTGCAGGGATAAGAGACAAATATATCTGCACTAGAAGCTGTTTCACACTGGCACATCTGGACAAGTTTACACCTCAGTGCTCAACACAGTTTTTCTCACTTCTTATTTCAATGGAATCAATTGTCTACTTGGGTAAATAAGTTTTTCTAACTTTACCACAGGCTTTGACCTTGTTGGGGTCAACTGTTCTACTGACAGACTTATCATGTAGTTGAAGTCAGGGAAGAGTCAAAGAAGGAAAAACCACAGCGGATGGGTTTCCCTGTTACATTCAACTTCAAAACACATGGCCTTATGGTAATGGTGTTGTTATTCTGGAGATAAAGACATAAATAATGCTGTGTAATAATTTAAAAACAAATATTCAGAATAAAATAAATATAAAACAATTTACATCTATAAATCACTTACGTGCTTAAATGTGAACTGCCTTTAAAAATGGAAATAAATTTGGCATACTATTGCTAGTCCACCCAAATCACTCTTAGTTTAGGTGTGTTGAGTTACACACAGAATTCACTACAAAGCAATGTAAACATTTAGTTCTTAAAAGCAAATTGCTTCTTTTAATGCCTTTGTTACTGGGGCAGTATGGATACACAATATTCAGAAGCTGCTTGCCTTTTACACACAATTAGCTTCAAAAGCAGACGCTCTGCATTCTGAGCAGGGCATCACACCTACAGCCACATCACAGATACTGTAACGCTGGATGACGACTTAGGGGTCAGGCTAACTATGTACACACTTTTATTCACGTTTGCTGAGTTTCGTTATTGGTTTTTCCAACAGCAGCAATATAATTTTGATGCAGTTACTAATAGCACAGATACAATACTTTGATCAATAACACTCACAATGGTTTATAACAATTAAGCCCAGAGGCCACATTGAATTTTTTTTACAGCCAAACCTCACTTCAGATTTTCCATAAGGTCAATATAGTAGATACTTCTTTTCTTCCAAAATCTAAAGAGAAACCCATTTGGCTTAGCTTTTCATTTCGTTTCTGTTCATCTGGTTGTTTCTTCATTCTTTTCCAACTTTTTACTAGGGAGAAAAGTATACAAAGATAATGAATAAGATCTTCTGGTTATAACTGGTGCAGCAAAGAAAGTAAGCAGCCCACCACCAGCCCACACGCAACAGGAATACTGCATTAATTTAGCTATCTTAGAGTCTGCCCCTCAGGTGTACTGCTTACATCTCTGTGCACCACTAGCGACTGTACTGACTGTTCCTGCACTGACAGGCTAACATGAGTAAAAAAGAAAAATGTCTCAAGAGCAGACATGACAGCTCCAAAGTGAGCAGGATGCAAGGAGGAGGCAATCTGAGTGGGTGAAGTTCTTCCTTTCATGGGGAAATATTCTTGTGGAGGATATTTCAGTTTCATAGTTAGAGAGACAAACCATTTTCATCAGGATTCTTCCATTCACTCCACTAATGTGTCTAATTTCCTGTATGTTTTAAACTGTGTGAGCCAAATGAGACAACGTGAACTTCATTTTTGTTTGATCATGATACTGATTGCTAACCATGGATCTGGACACATGTTGGGGATAAACAAATTAAGTTCTTATTAAAATCAAGAGCTGAGATACAGATGTTGCTTTCTTACAGACCATAGTGGGCACCGACAGCAAGTGTATGACGAAGACTGGGGTTCCTCTTGGACTGCCCAGGGTCACCACTCATGGAGCACTGCTGACTTAAACATGTCTGACTTCCTGCTAAACAGAGGCTGGACACTGGACTGTCCTTAGAAACACACTGTAGCCCCGGGACAATGGCAGTAGGTTAGCTCAACTCTGCAGATCACCTCTGAGAAAAGTGATGGCTGACATACTGTGACAGGCAAGGGCAGAGGCTAGGGATTCCCACTGGCTCTCCTGGGAGCCCAGGAAGGAAGGCAGACACCAGACTTGTTCAAAACAGGCTTTATCATAAGTATGAGGTTAGATTATTGTTTTCATATAAGAAAACTTTACTTGAAATGTTTGCAAAAATTCTGTTACTGGTTCAGGTTAAATGTAATTACACAGATAAACTCCTGGTACATATAGAAGCTCAGAGACAGTGTCAAGTGAAGCTCATGAACACCACTACAACATGCCAAGACATGGTAACAGAAGAGTCAGAAAAGTCATTTCTGTTACCACATGTAATAGAAGGAGAAAATGTAAACCTTGCCTCCAATTAAAGACTGCTAAAATGGGAAAGAATATAGCAGAGGTTCAAACAAATGCAGGGTGCAACCCTGCAAGTCACACAGAGACCCTAACCCTGCAAAGTACAGAGAGGAGAATAAGGGTCTTGGGCCCCGACAACACAACAGACAAAAGAGGAAGGGGCCATGGAGAAGGAAGGACATAAAGAAGGCAGAGAGGGAAGGGTGACAAAGGGAGACACAGCTGGAAGTCAGTGAGATGGCTTCTGCAGGTGCAGACGATGTAGGGCAAGCCGAAGGAGGCAGGTGGAGACTTCATTGTGAGAAGTAAACACGAGAAACCCCAGAGTGGGACCCTGAGAGAAGTTTACAAAAAACTGAAGCAGCAGCAGCAAAGAATGTCTTAAAGGGAAATGAATTATTAAGAGGAAGGGATGGCCGGGCAGTGGTGGCACATGCCTTTAGTCCAGCACTCGGGAGGCAGGGGCAGATCTCTGTGAGTTCGAGGCCAGCCTCTACAGAATGAGTTCCAGGACAGGCTCCAAAGCTACACAGAGAAACCCGGTCTTGAAATACAAAAAAAAAAAAAAAAAGAGGAAGGGATAGTAGGGATAGTGCAAGATCCGCAAACTGCCTGCCCATGAGCAGGAGTCAGGGTTAGGGACAGTCAAGTGTGCACCACTAGCTGCTCAGAAGAAAGTGGGACACTTGGCTGTTGGCAGACAGAATGGGGACTTCAAAGCTGAGACACAGTCCAGCTTTACTAAACACAGGGAAGAGGTTCCGTCCAACCCAAGCGTACAAAGCTGAGCCTGCGCCCACTCCCCTGAGGCATCTTCATACAGAGTTTGCACAGCTAACACAGGAAGAGAGAGGCAACTGAAGGCTTGAAAAAGCCACTTCAGACAAAAACAGAAAGGAAAATTTGTACAGCACGATTATGAAAATGAATATGAAACTGTGTTAAAGTTTGTATAAAACAGTGAGATTCAGTAGCAGGCCAGGCCTAATGTCACAAGGAACTGAACTGTGCAATGCTTATATAATAAATTCCCTTTAGAGGAGCAGAATCCCTTGAAACAACTTGGAATGTCATAAAGATCTCCCATTGTCCCTGTCCCCAGGTGGGATCAAACCACCAGCCTCCTCACTGACAGTCAAATCAACAGTGCCAGCAAACTGGTCCAAAGATACTTTAGTCAATACTCTGCTCAGAAGATTGAGTTGAACTTTTTCTAGAACATCTACTTGAGGGCATAATCTTTTAACTGAATCTCCCCATTGTCTTCAAAAACTTTCCTACTGTCAGGTCAAAGGACATTTGTATTTTGAGATGTGGTTTCACTAATTTTCCCAGAATGACTTTGAACTCTTGGGCACCAATGACTGGGACGACAGACACACTCCATCACATCTGGCTGCAGAAGAATTTTGCAAACCATACACCCACACATGCCACCTTCTATGGAGATAAAAACAGGCTTACTACCACTGTCATCCATGAACAATGGATGCATTGTACACAGGGACATACATTTAAAAAGATAATCTACTTTTTTGTATTGTTATAAAAATTTGATTTCCTAAATTTTGAAACTTGCTGACACTTTGTGATGAAAAACATCACCTAATATTGTTTTTTTACTTTTCATTTCATGAATTTGATCACTGATGAAGTAAACACTTTTCTTCTTTATTGCCAAATATATTTATACCTTTACTAACATTCCCTATATGTTCTTCACCAGTTTTCTTAGTGATATATCTTTTTTTTTGATGATTTCTTGGAGCTTTCTATATGCTGTAGGTACAAATCATGTAGGTAAAATTCTTCTCCAGCCCAGCTATTAGTGAAAAACTTTATTGGCCCATATTTTTGTTTTGTAAAATATATTTCTTTTAATTTAATGGGCATGAGTGTTTTGCATGCATGCATGCATGTATGTATGTACATGTGTATGTATGCATGCCGTGTGGTACCCAAGGAGGACATGAACAGGACATAGGATACCCTGGAACTGGAGTTACAGACAGCTGTGAGCTATGGTGTGCGTGCCAGTGGGCACCACTTTTTTCCTTTCTGACATGCATGACCTTGAAGTTTCCATTATGTAAATCCAAACATATGTTTCAAAATGATTCCTATCTGGACACAGGGGCAGGTAGCTATTCCCTAAGGTTCTTAGACGCTAAGGCAGAAGAATTGCTTGAGCCCAAGAGTCTGAGGCCATTCTGGGAAACAGAACTGTCCTTCTCCTAAAAAACAAAACACAAACAAAACAACAACAACAAAGCAACAAGAACAAATAAAACTTACCACCACCACCACAATAACAAAACAAAACAAAAAAAATCCAGAACAAAACCAAAAATGTTTTCTAATTCCAACATCATGCTTATATAAAAGCCATACCAGGATTATTCAACTAGGTTTTCTGCACAAGTAGATTTACTTATTTTTTTTCAAATTAAAAAGTTTATGGAAACTCTGAATCTATTCTAGAAACTTCCAAATGTATGCTTGTGGGTGTAGTTAGGGCTGTGACACCAAAACTTTTTTATTTCGACAGACTACTTCTTTCTAGAGAAAACCAGGTTCCCTGACAGGATTCCTCCTGTTCGGTATGCTTATCCACCCTCTACCATCTCCCCAAGGACCCCGGCCTCCCCCCACACCTTTCAAGTGGCTCTCACTCTCACCTCTCTGTTTGCAGAGGTTCTTGTCACCCTATTTAAGGCCGCCACAGTCTGAGTTTTCTGCTAGTTGCTGCAGCTTGTTTCTGCATTTACAGCCCAGAGTATTGGAGAGAGAGAGACTACTCTGGTGGTCCTTTCCTTTCAGGATAAAAACAGTCTAAGTTACGCTTCTAGGACTGTCCATTAACACTGCAAGGCCACTAACAGCCTCTTGGCTGCAATCCTGCCACCCTTGTCAGAGCTTATCCTACCAGTTGAGCTCTGTCTGGCATCTGAAGTGTTTTCCTGGTAATGAAATAGCTTTCTCCTGTTTTCTCTCACTTCTCACTTTCTGCTGATTCTCTCTTACCTCTATCAGGGTGACTTTTCGGGCTGTTGGCTCAGTTTTCTTTCCCTGTATGTCTGCTCTGTATCCTCGGTCCTCCCAGTTCTGCTCTTTGCCCTTGTCAGTCCTGCAGGAAGGAGAGGTTGTAAATGAGAAACCAGTAAGACAGTTGCTGTAGTGGGTTAGATAAGGCTTGGATCTAGGGAAGGGACAGGGGGATGGACAGGGATGATGGAGGGGGGAGAACCTGAGAAAACCCACTAGGAGAACTACAAGTGTGAGTATCTGAAGGAGTAAGACAGACAGTGTCCATCTCAGCCATGAAGAAGAGACAAGAAAGAAACAGACTGTTTCTGAAGAATATTTAGATGCTGAGGGAAAACCAGAAAATGTTATCAACACAGACACAAAAACAAACCTATACGTTTACAGGGTATCTCTTACTGACAATGGAAGGAGTGGAAGAAGTCCTCATGAGGGTTTTAACACACGGGACTGCAGGTCATGGAGAACTCAGTGGTAATAGCAAAAAATACACCATGGTTTGCTTCCGCACAGATTATGTTAGAAAAAAGAACATACAAACATGCAAAGAGAGAAACCAGGGCACTAGGAGGCTAGTCATTTGTCTAAGTATGTACTGTGAAGGTGGGAATTTCCCAAACAGAGCTTTAAAAAGATACAAGAATTTAAAAATCAAGTAATTAGCAGAAATGATACAGTATGCATGCGTTAAACTGCATGTACTAACTCATGTTCAAGCTCTGGCTCTTAATGTGACTGTGTTTGGAGATAAGGAGGGTGAATACGTTCATATGGTTTCATCCAGGACACCAGTGTCTTAAAAGAAAGAGACACTAGGATATGCTTACATGTGAGACCATGCACACACACTCTCCAGATGTGTGTGTGTGCTCACATGTGAGACCATGCACACACACTTCCCAGATGTGTGTATGCTTACATGCGAGACCATGCACACACACTCTCCGGATGTGTGTGTGTGCTCACATGTGAGACCATGCACACACACTCCCCAGATGTGTGCAGATAGAGGCCCTGTGAGGCCACAGTGAGAGTTAGACACATGGAAGTCAGGAAGAGAGGCCATACTTAGAAGATGTAATGTACTCCTAAAGCTTAGTAATAATAGGTGTGGAGATAGAATTCAGTGGGTAATGCACTTGCTGCCAAGCCTGACTGCCCAAGTTTGATTCCCAGAGTCCACATGAACAGGGAGAGAACTGGCCCCTTCAAGCTATCCTCTGATCTCCACACCATGCATGCAGGGACCCCTCCCCAAAGAAAGGAATAACTGTAGACAAAAGTAATAAAAGTCTCTCAAGTATTAGAAAGGTAAAACATTGTTTAGTTAATTATTTCACCAAAGAAACTACAAATATATGTGGACACACGCCACACACACACACACACACACACACACACACACACACACACACACACACACACAACATCATAAGCCAGTATGGATAAGGATATATAAATTCAAAGCATATGAGATACACTTTGAACTGGAGTGGCTGAAATTACAGCCTGACTATATCAGTACTGGGGAGGAAACATACAGGTAAGCCTATAAATGTGATACGATACAGAAAATGTATGAAAAATAATTCCAGCCACCCAATTCTAGTTATTTACCCAATAAACATGAATGCAAATATCTCTATGATGACTTACACAAATACTGATATTTGTAGTGGCTCCAAACTAGACAACTCAAAGATACAGTAACAGGTAATGAATAAACAAATTGTGGTACTTGAAACTCTGGAAGGAGAGAGAGGTCACCGATTGTCAAGGGATGGTAGTTACAGAAAAGAAGAAATGGAAGAATTATAAAAAGGATGAGAAATTCTTTAATTGTGGTGATGGTTCATGGGTGTCTATCTTTCTTAAAAGCTAAAATCATCCTGGGTGGAGGGAACCTCAATTAAGAAAATGCTTCCATAATATAGGGCTGTACACAAGTCTGAAGAATATTATCTTAATTAGTGATTGATGGGGGACGGCCCAGCCCATTGTGGGTGGTGGCATCCCTGGGGTGGTCTTGGGTTTTATAAGAAAGAAGCAGCTCCCCTCAAGGCCTCTGCATCAGCTCCAGCCTCCAGGTTCCTACCCTGTTTTAGTTCCTATCGTGGCTTCCTCTGATGATGAACAATGATGAGAACATGTAAGCCAAATACATGTCTTTGGGCATGGTGGTTTTGGTTATGGTGACTTTGGGCATGGTGGTTTTGGTTATGGTGACTTTGGGCATGGTGGTTTTGGTCATGGTGACTTTGGGCATGGTGGTTTTGGTTATGGTGTCTTTGGGCATGGTGGTTTTGGTTATGGTGACTTTGGGCATGGTGGTTTTGGTTATGGTGACTTTGGGCATGGTGGTTTTGGTTATGGTGTCTTTGGGCATGGTGGTTTTGGTTATGGTGACTTTGGGCACGGTGGTTTTGGTCATGGTGTCTTTGGGCATGGTACTTTGGGGTATAGGTTCATCACAACTACAGTAACCCTAACTAGGACAGGTACCGTCCTCAGGACCATAGTCCATCTTCTCCGAGACAGTCTTTCATTCACTGGGTGTTCACCAATCAGGCTGGATTGGCTGGCCAGCAAGACCCATGGATTTTCACTCTGCACCTCACCAGTGTTGGGATTAGTTATGTGCCCCTATGTCTCTCATTTTGATATGGGTTCTGGGGATCAAACTCAGGCTTTGGAGGTAAGTACTTAACTGACTGAGGTTATTGTCTCAGCCCCTGTTCTGACCCTTTCTCACTAACTCCATTCTACTGTACTTTGGCTAAATCTCTTCTGGATACTTTTAATATGATTGTAACTAGTCTTTCTGGTCTCATCCTTACCTATTAATGTGTATTCTCATCTCACACAGCAGAGTGATGCTGTTCAAATTTCAGTTCTCCCTCTATTTAGTAGCACCTACTTCACTTACTATAAAGCAAGGTCTTGCTCACTACCTAACCTTCATCTTTTCACTCTCAACAGCCTTTTCTGTTCCAGAAATGCTAGCCCTTTCCTCACTATTCCTTCAGGATACCGAGTATGCTCTTGCCTACATTCCTGCCCCAAGGCCTTCTGCTGGTCCCCCACATACACACACTGCCCAATTCCTTTTCTCCTTCCAGTCTTTTCTCTAAGATCCTTTGTGACATTCAATTTAAAAATACAACAGACCTATTGTAGTGGCTCATGTTTATAAATAGGAAGATCATCCATGAGTTCAGGGCCAGCCAAGGATACAGAATAAGGCTTGCAAACAAAACCACCAACAATATAAAACAAAATCCAAAATAGCAACAATTATATCTCCCACTTTATCTCCTTCTTGTACTTAATTTTTCTCCACAGTATAGCACAATCTAACACAAATGTTTTTCTTACAAGGAAATAAAATGGCAGCTCTCTGAGACAAGGGTTTTTATGGGTTTAATCTTGTGTCCCCAGTACCAAGAATGACATCTTAGGTGCCTGAAAAACCTATGTTTAGAAACTGATGTGCATTTCATCAAAGATGTGCTCTTTGGCATAATGGGCACACTCATAGGCACATGCAGTTATCACTGTCAGTGTCTAGCACAACATCTACTTTGGAAAATTACCCATCAGCACTTTCTCCATTAGGCTGATGCTCACAGTGACCTGACTATCACCTGGAATGGCTGCCTTAGCAGTCAGGACAGAAGAGGACTAAGTCTTGATACAGACAAAGGCTTATTCGAGATCACGTAAAACACAGGGACTTGTGGCTCCTGATCCCACCTTCCAAACCTGTGCTGCTGCAAACTCTCCAATCCTATTTTCCAGGCATAACAGCTCTAGTCTTTTCCCCCCATTACAAGTCTCCAATCCCACCACTAGTCTTCTCCCAATCTGCCCATGACAGCTTCATCTCCATGTGGCAACTTCAGTCTGAAGCACCCACCTCATTCCCTGATGTGACTGCTCTGAAGGCTCAGGTCTGCATGCGAAGCCTGCGTCCTCCTGGAGGCCCTCTAGCTCTTCAGACTTTTCCCTGCTTACAACGACCAACTGTGTTACCTCATTTGCATCTAATTACATAATGTGTTGTTTTCTGAACACTTATTTGCATTTCCCGGTGTGACCTGCATATGTTTTTGCTATTTCTCACTTTGCTATGCTTAGTGCTAAGTACATTGTGATAATCTCACAGTACATCAGAAGAGTTTGATTTCAGAAATAGAGGCAGGGAGTAAGAAAACGGTTAAGAACTGGGCAATCAAAGCAGCAATCTAAAAGAAAGTTAGAAAAAGTAGACTACTTTAGGGGAGAAAGGTGGGCTCTGAACTACACCCTTAAGGAGAAATGGAGAAACGAGGAGCTTGGATGGGATGTCTAGTGAAGGGAGTGGGAAAATACTGTGACTTACGATGATCACTGTATTGTATTTTATTTCATTCATTCATTCAGCTTCTGATTATCTACAAAGGAATTCTGATTATCTACAAAGCTTTTAATGAAACAAATCTAATGTTAAATCTGAAAAACAAGATCCCAAGAAAAATCAATATAGAACACAGGGAATAGGGAACACAACACTGCGTGCTAATTATTATACTGTGCTTCCAGAAACGTCATTATAAATTTGATCAGGGTATAAGTAATAAATGAAAAACACCATAGGGCATGGAATCCAAAGAGTAGAAGTTTATCTTTGGAGAAAATGCTGTGGTTAAATTAGAAGTTTCTTCTTATATCTTAAAAAGAGTTTAGATTTAATGAAATACATATGAATTGATGATAAAAAGTGACCATTTCTCTGAAAGAAGGGGGGGGTTGAGAAATGGTTCAGCAAAGAGCTTGCTGTGAAAGTGAGAGGGCTGGATTTTTGATCTTAGCACCCACATAACATCTGGACAGGTGTGCAGCCTGCCTGTACTCCCACAGCTTGGGAGGCAGAGACAACACATCCTTGAGGCAAGCTGGCTATCTGGCTAGCTGAACTGACCAGGTTCTGGGTTCAGCAAAGACCCTGATTCTGTAAATAATGGAGAGTGATTGACGCTGACTTGTGACCTATGCATGCATGCGCACACATACATGCAAACACGGGAAAACACCCATGCAGCACACACACATGTAAGAAAGTATCGGGAAGTGCTAAGAACAGTCCGGGGGGGGGGGTGACTTTGGTCGTCCAATGCATAAGCAAAGGCTTGAAAAGGACAGGAAGGGCTGCAGGGAAACAAAAGCGAGTCCTGTTTGTGTTCTTGGGTACAACTGATTAGCACAGTAAACTGGAGACTCAATGACAACTTTCTCTGTGTGTGCTGGACAAGAGTGTTTCCATCATGAGAAACTACATCTTCACTGACCTAAGGAACGGCTTTAGTAAGCGAGCATCTGGACACATCTGGAGATTTTAGGAATTTTTCTTTCTCTTTGATTAGCAGAAGGTTCTTAAGTGCTCTACAATAGACATGGAGTTAGCTACCCTGACAGTGTACGGAGCCCAAGTGTCTGTGACACTTCCTGTCCTTACGTGACGGTGCACAGTGGGACTAGGCATCTCCCGCGAAGCCATCCAATGTGATATATATATGGAAGGTACTCTTTAATTTATGTTTAATAATCAGTTTTAGTTTACTATTATTAACTATATTATTATGTAAGATTCCAATGAACTGAAAAAATGTGGTCAGGTACCAAAGACCAGGTGGAGGGGGCATGGAAAGAAGGACACTGGAACTCCAAGCCACCTCTCCCTAGACCTCATCTCTCACCAGCAGGAGGACACTGGATTCTCTTTCTTGGGGACATTGTGAGGATCAAATGTGATGATGGGGACAAATGTGCTCACATCACTCCCTCCCTCCCTCCCTCCCTCCCTCCCTCCCTCCCTTCTTCCCTCCCTCCCTCCCTCTCTCTCTCCCTCCCTCCCTCCCTCCCTTCCCCCTCTCTTTCTCTCATATACTAGCACTCATTTCTTAAAAGTAAACAATTAAATGACATGTTAAATGACATGTTAGGGTAGAATAACTGTTGAGAGAAAACAACCTTTGATCAAAAGAGAATCTTCTGCTGGTTACAGACCTAATCTCCAGTCATCTGGCCTAGGGACCCCACTTAGCAGGCAGGCTCACCTTAAGCCCCACTAGAGACAGATGGAAGGCGGAACAGAAGTCCTTGAACCCTCTCCCTTCACGGAATCCCCACCCCTACATAGTGGACTCCAGGCTCTAGCTATGCAGATGTGTAAGGCTGAAGGAGAGTGTACCGTCTCCTTTTCTCCTTCTTATCTATTTTTGAAGCACACTTTCCCCAGCACATTAGGCTCCCTTGTTCTGTCTCTAAAGTCTTTCTTTCCCCTCCACATGGCTGCTTGTCTACTGTGTCTGCTGAACCCCACACAGGCTTAAATGATGGCTTTCTCTCCTGTTCCCTCCTTACAGCAGCTGAGATCTACAGTGAGCTGCCCTGGGGCTTTCTTTCAAACTCATGACACTGTGCTTGACTTCCGCTTGAATCCATTCTTAAAATCTTTTATTAATAGACTAAGGACCCCAAGAAGGGACCCTGATTTCTCGTGTATCTTTTGTAGATCGTGAAGAGATCCTCAAATTCCAATAACAACATCTTCCTGTGGAACCTGTGGCAGAGAATCTAGTTGAGAA
>JANBXA010000731.1:25452500-25697500 GCA_030556225.1 Cricetiscus sungorus
TGACCAAAATACAAGTCGGGGAGGAAAGATTTATGAGGCTTACACTTCCACATCACTGTCCATCATTGAAGGAATTCATGACAAGAAATCAAACAGGGCAGGAACCTAGAGGCAGGAACCAATGCAGAGGCCATGGAGGGGCTCTGCTTACTGGCTTGTTCCCAATGGCTTGCTCAGCCTGCTGTCTTTTAGAACCCAGAACCACCAGCCCAGGGATGGCACCACTCACAATGGGCTGGGCCCTCCTCCATTAACCAAAAATTAAGAAAACGCCTTTCTTAATTTTCTCAATTGAGGTTCCTTCCTTTCACATAAGTCTAGTTTGTGTGTTAAGCTGACAGAAGACTAGCCAGCACACTTATGCTTGGATTTTTAAAATTAAAATATAATTATGTCATTTTCCTCTTTCCATTTCCTCCCTCCAGCTCTCCCCATGTGCCTCACCTTATTCTGTCTCGAGTTTTCTATTTCTTTAACTGTTGTTTTACACACAAACACACCTAAATCTATAAGCAGAACTTTCGTAGTCCACATAATGGTGCTTATATATGTGATCTCAAGGCTGGTTTCTTGCTGTTGGAGAACGAATTCATGGGCTCTGCCCTAGGGAAGATGATTTTTTTCTCTCTAAACATTCCTTAGTTGCTTGAAATTCTTTGTCTAGTGTTAATACCTGGTAAGATTTTCCCTTTCCTTGTGTGAGCATACCTATTTGTGTCATCCTCTTCAGGCCTTTTTTTAGGTGGCCATGTTGATGAGACTTCTGGGTGTAGATTCTCTGACATTCTTAGGAGATGAAATCTCAGGGAAAATTCTTGTTCCTCTGGCTCTTACAATCCTTCACCTTGTCTTCTGCTATGGTCCCAAGCCCTTCTGCTATGGTCCCAAGCCCTTCTGCTATGGTCCCCAAGTCCGTCTAGCTGCAGGAGTTGTGTCCTACAAATACACTATTGGGTTGTCATCACATGGCCACTTCTCTGTAGCACATGTCTGTCACACATAATTACAAGCTGTAAATTCATTTACATTAGCACTGAATAAGTTTGTGATGCTCCTGCTATCTTTTTCTGAGTGGCTACCATAGCCTTTCTCCCCCAAGTCATTTGTAAGTCTCACTTACAAAATAAGGACTATAATAGTATCTCTAGGCTATGGCAGACATCCAATGAAAGACGAGTAACAAAACAAAAAAAAACACTACAGTAGGTTTGGGAAAAGGTTTTGTGTAATCAGAAGTGTTGCAAATGTAGGTGTTCAAGGTAATACACAGTAGAAGAAATCGTTTACTTCTGAGTGGCTCTTGTTCAACTATTGGCTGTGTGTGTGTGTGTGTGTGTGTGTGTGTGTGTGTGTGTGTGTGTGTGTGTGTGTGTGTGTGTGTGTGTGTGTGTGTGTGTGTGTGTGTGTTGTCACAGAGGTATTGCTACCTAAGCCAGGCTACTTTGGAAGTCATGATCCTCCTTGCTTCACCCTCCTGGGTATCAGAATAACATTAGTATGCACCACTATACTCAGCAGATAACACTCATGTTTTACTTAATTTTTCATCTCATCCTTCATCTTTTGACTTTCTTTTATCTACTTTAAAAAATTAACACATCCTTTTCTCGTCCTTAAGCTGTAAGAATCTCCAACACTAAAGCACACTGGAATATCAGATTACACAAAGTGGGACACATAAGGCTCTAACATAATGTACAAAGCAGAGAACATTCCAAGAGCACAGGCTTGTGTGTTACATCCCCAGCTTCCTCCTGTAAGAGAATCTTCACTTCCTCGGTTGCAGGGGTAGCAGTGGGTGAAGCTCTCACTCGGGTTTGGCTAACATCAAAAATTAGAGAGGGAAGAGGACTGTCCCTCCTCTCTGTCCCTAGGCTGAGGCTCCTGTGCAGTTGAGGAAAGTAGCTTATGGGAAGTGCCTCATTGTTCCTGGCATTGTTGCTTCTAGAGCACTGGTTCCCAACCTTCCTAATGCTGTGGTCCTGTAATACAGTTCCTTATGTTATGGTGACCCCTAATCATAAAACTATTCCCTTGCTACTTCATAATTGCAATTTTCCCACTGTTATGAATCATGATGTAAATAGCTATGTTTTCCAATGGTCCAAAGGGTCACAACCCACAGATTGAAAACCATTGTTCTAGAACCTTTCCTGTCTCAGTTCTTCTGGAAATAGATTCCTGATCATGCATTTCTACATCTCCTTGGAGTCCATGTGATATATAATAATTGATGGAACAATCACTTAGTGTCTACCAAGTACCAGACAATACACAAAGTTCACTGGAGAAATGCACACATAATGGGCATGGGCCCTGCTTTGCAGGAGACTGAATAAGGCAGAACAGACATTGCCAAGTTGCCAGGGTTGTTTTAGATACCCAGTCAGATGCACTTTCAAGCACGTCCTTTTCATTTGATGGGACACCTGAAGCAGAGAGAAATATGCTTCCCAAGATAACACAGGTAGCAAGTGACCAAACTAGGTTTCTCCAAGGTCTGTTCTATTCTCAAGTCTACTGTGTCCTCTCTACTTGCTTTCCTCCCTGGCTTGGGAAGGCAGAGCATACATACCAAAAAGAGAAATGAAGGCAGCCACTAGAAGAAGCTGAAAAGTATTGGAAACACTGCAGACTACCATGAGAACAAGAGTAGGGAGGAGTCTAAAATACCTGTCACAGAGCTGACAGGTTTTAACGTTCACCAATGGCACAAGCTAGGGACAAAGAAGGTGGACACCATCAGAAAATAATACCCTGGGCAGGGAGGCGCTACAACCCCAGAACACCATCCATCCTCCAGGTCAGCTACTCCATCTGTCCAGCCACGGGGAGCGTAAAATGATGGCGGAGAGTTGATTGAAATTTTCACAGGCCAGGTAAATACAAGAGAGTGGTGGTTGATTCAGTGTAGTCTTGGCAGATTCATTACACTTGGCAATAATTAAGCACCCCATTCCCACCCAGCACCAAAAGGGTGGCTTCTCCCTTAACATCCTGTGTCGGTTCCGCTGACATAACTGGTTAGCAGCATTTGCTGAGGAAAAGTGAATATACTTGGCAACATTTTCAAACATTTGTTTGGATCTTCTGTTTCCTAGGAGATGTCCGACTAAGGGGTCAGACCGGGGTTCCTGCCGAACGCCGCGGCTCCTACCCATTCATTGACTTCCGTCTACTTAACAGTGAGTAACCAAGTGTACCTGGAAAGAAGTAAATGTTTTCTTTGGGGGGGACCTACCTCATTTCCCTTGAACTTCAAAACCTTGCAAGGTCTGCCTTCCTTCCTCTGCCTCTGTCCCCTCAACTAGAACTTAAGACTTGTCTCTCAAGTTCCTCACTTGGGAAGGAACTCAGAGCTGCCCAAGTCTCTAACATCAGCGCTGAAAACAAGCCGACAGCTTTTAACACCAGCACTAGGGAGGCAGAGACAGGAGGCTCTCTGGTCATTGGAGGACAGCCTGCTTTACATAGTGACTCCCAGGACAGCCAGGGCAATGTAGAAAGACCCTGTTTCAAAAGAAAAAAAAGGAGGAAGAAGAAAAGGCTAAAGAAAAAAAGAAAACACAATCCTTCACCACTATAACCTTTACACAAGAGCTCTTTTTGTCTTCCAGCACATTCTCTCCGCCTGAAGCCATGGGCTAGGGGAGATGCTATTTAGTTTTTTTTAAATTTCACGGGTAACTCCTAGCACACCTCCTCCCATGACTAACTCTCTCTTCTTGTTCTCCTACAAACTACTTTTACTTCTCGGTGACCCTTCATTAAAGGGGAGCTCTTCCCTCTCCCTGATGAACGTTGGTAACACACTCCTACTTCTCCTTCCATTGTTACTTAAGCTTACATCCCTTAGGAAATTCTAACCAGCGACCAGTCATTTCTCCAGATTTTATATCTTCTACCATGGTGATCTTTCACCTCAGACTTGTGGAGGATGGAAGGAGCCGCCAATAATAGATTTCACAATTTGCCCCAAGGTTTTTGCTGTTTGGTTCTCACATCCCTACCCGTCTATAAATTTCAAAGTGCTGGATGGCATCCACACAGTATTACTTTCCTTTGACATAAACAAGCTCCACACAGGCAGTAATTTGTTTTGCCTCAACCCCTGGAAATGACTAGGAAAATTTAGACTTTGCTATTTCTGATCCTTAGATCATCGGTGAAAGGCCAGTAGAAGATGGGCATTTTGTGTTTCTCTTAGGCCAGTAGAAGTTGGACATGTTTGTGTTTCTCTTACATTTGTTCTGTGCCTGCTTTTTCAACCCTTCCCAGGGTGTAGAACAGAATAACTTTTTCAATACTAGAAGCAACACCCCCAACACTTTTTAAAACTCAGCACTGTGCCACCTCTAGACCACTGAATGCAGCCTGTTGGAAGCTAGAGCATTGCAACAGTAAATTTGACCCGTAGGAGCTAGGCCCATGCAGCACTGAATGCAGCCTGTGGGAGCTCAGATGGTACCTCTGACTGCTCCTTCTGACCCCACACAGGCTGTCATAATTCCCCACAGAAGCTACACTGCTCGCAGTCTCCTGACTGTATAAATGTCTGGGTCACCAGGCGGGAGGTCCCACAAAGCAGGCATTATTCATCTACACTGTAATTCTCCAATGGCATCCCAGGAAGAAAATTACCAAAAAGCCTCTTTCCAACAATAGATAGATGTTATTTCATGGTATCTAATATCATCGACGAACAAATGAGGAAACTAGGAGTTAGGTTTTATAAGGCCAAGGGTCTAAATAATTCCTAATTCAACCCCAATGCTCCTAACAATTGTGACAGTCTTTGTAGTGATATATGGAATAGTTAGCTGACTGTACCAAAGGTCTCTACACATGAAAACCCGGTTTTTAAAAATGATTTTCTTTCTAATCTGAAAAGCGTGTGTGTGTGTGTGTGTGTGTGTGTGTGTGTGTGTGTGTGTGTGTGTGTGTGTGTGTGTAGACACTGCAGGTAGCCATCATTTGAAAGAACATCTGTAAGTGGCTGCCACCCTCTGACCCTCTGCAGGAGATCCTCAAGGCACCTCCTGGTGTCTGGGCCCTGTCTGGCATCTCCAGGCCTTTCTGATCTCCACCTCCATTTTTCTGCACCTGTTACTCAGAGCCTACCCACTCATCTAGTAAAAATATTGACCACCCACGCTGAAATGCCCTTCCCATTCCCCTTAGCACTCTATCCTAAGTAATTCTCCCACTCCTTTCTTTTTTATATGATACACTGAGACAGTCCTAATTTCCCTTCACTATATTTTTTAAGTGGCCTCAGTATCCTAGATGTCTAAGATATGCCGCTAAATAAACTACAAAGGTCCTAAACTCAACAACTCTTTATATTTACCAGCTACTCGGTAACTACATAGTTAACTTACCAATTGCATTAAGTACTCCTCTGGAAAAGGCTGTACTAAATAGTCATAACTGTAAGCCACCACTGCCTTTAACTGGGCAGCTCAGAGTGTCTGAAGAACTGTGAGGTTAGTATTTATGCGTGATGCAATCCACCCCTCTCTATAATGCCTGTGTGCTGGAGTCGGAGCATGAACCACGGCCATTGCTGTGATCCCTTTGTGGCTTCCTAACTTGGCAGCCATAGAAGCTTGTCCCTAGGTGGGGACAGGTATGTGGGCATCCCTGTAAAATCCAGTCACATAAAGTGTATTATATGTATCGCATCTCCGCTCCTTTATAAAGTGTACCATCTGTTTAATTCTTTCTTCACTCCCTCCTTGAGGTTTACCTGTCTAGTTAAAGATGTGTTTTGTGCCTAAAGAAAGGCATTTTAGAGCATTTTGGAAGTTTCTCCTGCAATTTTCATTGTACTCACCAACTGCAGTTCTACACAAAACTGCCAAATTGGTTTAACATATTTATTCTTTTGTAATATATGCTTTATATGCATGTGTGTGTGTATTTGTGTGTAAGCATAGTACGTGTGTGTGTGTGTGTGTGTGTGTGTGTGTGTGTGTGTGTGTGTGTAGACAACAATATTGGGTATCATTCTCAACTGCTCCCAACTCCATTTTTTTAGGTAGTGTCTCTCATTTATATTCCCCCCAACCCTTATCCCCTCATTTACTAATTAGGGTGACTACCCAACAAGCCCTGGGAGCCCTCCACCTTGGCCTCTTCTGTGTTAGAATGATAGGCAGGCACCACTGTCCCTGAACTTTTTAGGGGTGCTGTGGATCATACTCAGGACCTAGTACTTGGAGGGGTGAAGACAGGCAGATCTCTTTGAGTTCAAAGCCAGTCTGGTCTTCATAGGGAGTGCCAGGCCTGTGAGGACTACATAGTGACAGCTTACTAAAAAAACATGCAGAGTCCGTTTCTCATGCGTGCTCAGCAAGCACTGCACCCACTGAGCCTTTTCCTTATTTTGCGTCCATTTCTTTTTTCAAGAGAAATGCAGACTCATCACCATTTTACTCAAATGATTATAGTTTTGCTTTCTCTCCTGAGACAGAATCTGATGTAAGCCTTAAAAATAAATCTTTTATAAATTTAAACTTAAAAACAAATTCGTTGTAGGAAAAAACAAATTACAAAACTCCTATTCCTAATCCCACACAGCTGCCATTCCCTACCCACAATGCTCCTGGCTGCTTCTCACTTACCACCTACTTCAGTACCCTAACACTCTGGCCTATGCATACGGAATAAAATGTGTATTGAATAGGAAGGTCCATTGCATTCTCCATTAGTCACAGCTCCGACCTGTCATAGCAGACAGGGGACATCAGAACTAATACCTACAATAAGTTGTCTTCCATCAGAATGGTGTTTGTGGATATTACAACAGATTACTGAGACAGAGGTGGTAAATAACAGCCCATACACCAAATATGTCCCCTTGCCTCTTTTGGTAAATACAGTCTTGGTGGAATGCTGCTGTGGACATTTTCTGATAGGCCATCTAGGGCCGCTGTGCTATAAAATGGGTAGGGCCACTACAGCAAAGCCCAAGTGTTCCACAAAGCCAAACTTACCTGCTGCTGGATCCTTGAGAGGAAAAAGTCACCACGCCCTGTTGTAGACACCTTTATACTAATTTAGAGGGTTTTATGACTCGGTGAACACATTCAGTCCAGGCCATTTTCCTTCATTATTCTCATTTCCTTTCCACTTTCAATAACCATCCTTTACTTTTAAGAATGAACTTAACATTGATTAAATTTGCACATACCAAAAGCAGAAAGAGAAAACAAACTTCCTTATTGATCTAGCTATAAAACTAATTTGAAATGATTATTCTTAATTATACACACATTGTTTTGAAAATAAATTCCTTGCCATGCACAGGGAGGAAGACACAGTATTTCCTTATTTATTACCCTATATAATAAGGTAGTTAAACACTTGATCTGCTTCTCATGGTCCTAATTTTTTTTGGGGGGGGTGGTCCAGCATCCTTAATAATTACAGTATCTTCCCTTTTTGTTCTGTTTTGAAGAATAAATTACAGACAAGTCAATTGTAAATGTTTGCCCACAAAAGAGCACCCAGTACAAAGCCACTCAAACAAGGCATGTAAGATGAGATGGTCCAGTGGGTTTGATTCCTGGCACTCACCTGATGGCAGCACCATTCCCAGGGGATCTAACACCCTCTTCTGGCCTTTGCAGGCATCAGGCATGCATCTGGTGCACAGACATGCAAGCAGGCAAAATACCCATACGTACAAAATAAAAACAAAATTTGTAAAAAGAACTTAAGAAGTGCAATATAATGATTGCAGTTAGGAACAGCTGTCTGCGACCTGGTAAGTTAGCTCGGTGGCTAGGAGTACATACTGTGCCCCGGCTGTAGGCAGCTACCTGGGTTTCCCTGTACCAAGGTGAGTGTTACACTGCTGGGAGGACAGCAGCTAATAGCTGGTAGGCATTCTGGACCTGCTCCATGCCACCTCTGTTGTTAACTATAGCGGGATGTCAGGAAGCTGGCAATCACTTATAACTCCATCTCCAAGTGATCCAGCGCCATCATCTGCATCATTCCACAGGCACCTGCACTTGTGTGCACATACACGCATGCACACACACACACACACACACACACATATACACATCATTAAAAATAAAAATCACGTGTAAAAATTTTATCATGCACTTGAAAATTGCTGAGAGGACAATTTGAACGTGTCCACGGCACAGAAAAATCAGTATATAATGCAGAGGTGAACTGGCCACACTTAGCCATTCCACAATCTATATTTTAATTCAAAACATCATCTTGTATCACATGATACATTTATATCACTATATTCATTTTGCCACTCATCATCATCATGATAATAATAATAATAACAAGAGCATAATGTTCCAGGAACAAAGACCTCAAATTCTTCCTCATAAGAGATCGTCCAGATCAGCTCAAATACCTGAGACAAAAGGATTTGTCAGAAGCCAATTTTGTTTCCTGTTTCCGTTTCCACAAGAAGGAAAGAAATATCTATATGAGTTTCTAGAAGTTTCTCTAAGAAAGTAGCAGGAAAGGGAGTCTCCAGCACCATTGTGTGGGACTCGGGAAACATGAATCTTTAAAAAGAGTTATCTTCACACCTAAACATGGAGGGAAGAACAGAGCAAGAGAAGAGGGAGGCAATTATTTTTATGCTCATGGAGAAGCTAAAACAGAGAACTGTAGGAGGGCTGGAGCAGAGGAAATGGAACAATTCTATTATCCAATGCCGACTTCCTGTGGATGGATTTCATTTACTACCTCTGTTGAAGGGAAAACAGGAGAGAAAAATCTGTGTTTAAGACACCAACAGAGAAGGGACAGTGGCCTAGGATTCACAATCTTCAGAGAGGAGGCAGCTTCTGCTCCCTTAGCAGCCCTTCCTCAGCTCTGTCTCCTGATTTAATATAATCAGTAGCCTGAGTAGATAATGACTAGGTTGAGATGTTCCTATGGCAACCATCTCAGAACAACACAATGTGATTTCCACACTCGCTCAGCAGAGGAAGTGACATGCAAAGAAAACATTCCCAGGGACTGGGGAACATTCGGGAAGCCAAGGCATCTACTTGAGAGTACAACAGAGCCCAGACAGCCTGGTGCTGCTAACCAGCCACTCTCAGCAGCAGTAGGTTAATGGGTTGTTTGCCTCTTTCTGTCTGTTAATTTGCTAATCTTGATCTCAAACTCTCTTCCTCTGGATTTGCTTCTCCAGGCTGGGTCATTTTAGCTGCACATTTTAGCAGTCACAAAAGTAGATGCTTATTCATTCCAAAGGAAAATCAAAATATGCCTACACATAGGTATATATTAACTATTTTATTTAACAATTACCCAGAGACTTAAATGCTTAAAAACAAAACAAAACAACAACTTGTTGGCTAATGCCTGGTAGCCATCCTTTTTTTTTTTTTTTTTTTTTTTTTTGAGCTATAAAATACATTCACTGAAAGACTGTTGGACAAAGGCCACCAGCCACATTAGAAACCATCTGGCATTACATGATATCTCCACCACCACCATTGTAAAGACAAGAGAGGCAGTTTGCCTGCAAAGCCCATTGTCTAAGAGAGAATTCCCATCAGGTATTGACAGATTTGCAATAATCTTGACAAAAATAGCTTTTAATATCACCTATGAGAGCCACACGTGACAGATAACTAAATGTCACTCTAGAAGCAGTCTTGCAGGAAAGGATGAGCTCTCACCCCATCCCAGCTCACTGTTCCCCAAGCAGAGAAGGGAGGCCTCAGCTGGACTCCTTGAGACTTGCTTCTCACACTTGGGAGTGCCAGGTTAACACCCCACAATTTCAAAGTTCAATATTGACCTACCTCTAGAAGAAAGGCCAAATTCTGTTTGTGGTTGTGGTACTTCCTGGCTCAGTTGGCTAGTGCTCAAGGATAGGCACTCAGGGCTTTTGGCCACACACTACCCGGCTCTTCAGCTGCGGAAGTGCCAGACCAGGAGAATGGTTAGCCACCAAAATGCCTCTTCATGATGGAAGCCAGAGCAGACAGGGCCCTGAATGTCTCATTCCTTCCCCATCACTGTCCTACCAGTGGACATCAATGTGACAGCTCCTACAGTAGGCAGCATGCCAGGGTGCAAAGACGAGTGAGACATAAGTGCTGTCCTTGAGAAATGACAGAGACATATACATGTGAATGTTGACATTTATTACACCCATGGTAATAACATGTACATGTAATAATAAGCATATATAGTATAACATACATGTCCATTCTGAATGATTCAGAAGTGTTACAGACTCAAGTTAAAACAACTCTGTCTTGATTGGGACATCAAGAAGAGCTGAGGACGAGACAGTGAGCGGGGAATGAAGTGACAGAGAAATGAAGAGGGCTGTATGCTAAGGCCAGTTCTTATTGCCATCATAAAATATGCTTCGAGACATAAAACAAGGAAAGAGCTGCCACAGCTGAACTTGACTGTGTTATTGAATAAAAAGTGTTATTGAAAGTCAAGTTATTCTAGAGCAGAGAAATTGGGGGAAAAACCATACCAGATACCTAGCTGTTACAGAAAAACCATCTTCAAAACCAAATGGTTTCACCTTCTTAAGCTAGAACTGAAAGCACCAATTGCCCCTTGTCAGCCCAGCTGACATCATTAAGTAGGCTCACCTTTTTATCTGAGTGAAAGAAAATAGAAAATTGGATCTGGGAGCCCAGTATTTCCTCACAGTTATCATTCATTCACTTGACACACAAAATACCCACGCTATGCTGAGAAGGATGAGACCATGGTATCCTGGGCTACATCAACAACCATTGACCTGAGATAACTTTTATATGATTGGTGGCTGCTGTCTCGAGCAGCAAGAACTGGGTGGGGTAAAGAACACCAACAACAAAAATATATCTGTATAATTCTTCTCAAAATGACAACAGTTAGTGGCTCTGTTTGGAGATTTGAAGGCTGGAGATGAATCTGAGCTCAAAGAGCTAACCATCTTGTCACCAGGGCAAGTATACATTACATCAAGGGCCGTGCAAATAAATAGGTAACCTAATAACCTTATTCCAAAATAGTTGGCATAAAAATAGAGTGCCCTAAGCAAAAGAGGGGAACAGTGTGGTCTTATGCTGAACCCTGAAACATGTGGTTGAGTTTGAACTGATTATGAAATGATCGTAAACAAGATTGACCTGTCATACAGAGATCACTAAATAAGAAGAAAGGCTGAAAATGAACAACAAAAACTTGTTGACTAGAGAGAAAGTAAACATCTTGAAACATCCAGACAAGGAATTTAAACTTGATTCATTAAGCAATGAGGGTAAATAGAGAATCCCAAGAAAAGGAGCTGTGCATGATCAAAAGATTCTCTGAAAATGATTGACATCTATATGTAGGAGAGACAGTGAGTGAAGAGAAACACAATCAGGTTACAGACAATGCTGTAGAAGAAATGAAAGTAAAAATGGTGTGTAGTGAGATATGCACTCTGTCTGCACCTGTTGCACTGACCACACCCACTGGGGGTGGGGACAGGTGCAGATGTTACCTGGGGGAACTAGGGCTAAGGTAGGGTTCCAGAGCACTCTCTTGCTTGCTGGACCGAGACGGAGAGCATCCAAAGGCATCCTTGAAATGGGAACCTGCTGGAATTCATCTGTCCTGTTGTAAGGTATTTCTCCCTGAATAAACATCTATTCAGCCTGTTTTTTTCCAGTCCTTATTATTCCATGATAATGGTGTGGAAGCAAACAATAACTTGAGGACAGTGTACAGTGAGAATGCCAGTAGGTGGTTCTGCCATCTTGAGAAACTGGCGATGAGTTTGAGATGAAACAGCAGTAAGAAACAGTAGGGAGAGATGGTGAAATTGGGTAGGACCAGCTGAGTTATAAAGAAAGTCAAATGGATATGTCTGGAAGAGTGTTGGAAATAATGGCCCATGGTGATGATGAGAAGCCTCTTTAAGAAGATCCACTGGGGCCTGGAGAGGTGGCTCAGTAGGTAACAGCACTTGCTCTATAAGCTTGGGGTTCTGAATTTGAATGCTCTGTGCCCACATAAAAAGCCAGACATGGCTATGACTCTGGCACTATGGGGTGAGGGGTGCTGAATCCTGAGAGCTTGCTGGCCGGCCAGCACAGCCAAACAAACAAAAAGCTTCCAGCTTGATGAGAGTCCCTGTCTGTCCCAAGGTGATAAGGCAAAAGATGGTAGAGAGCATTCAAGTCATTCTCTAGCCTCCTCATGGGCACACTGAGGGTACCCACCCATATACTCATGAGAGTATACCCTACACACCATACATACACACATAGAATTTCCTCTACTTGGAAATCTCAGTTCCCCGTGAGCCATCTGGAAACAGCACACATCACAAAATATAGGCAGAGTTTCTCTGTGCCCTGGCAACCTCCCCCAAATAACTATTCAAAGGCTTAATAGTCATTATAAATGCTCAGCTAATAGCTCAGGCTTGCTACTGCTAACTCTTACATTTTAAATTAACTTATATTTCTTATCTACCCTATACTATATGGTGGTACCTTCTTTCATCACTGCACATTTCATCTTGTTTCTCTCTGCATCTGCTCAAGACTTCTCTGACTCCACCCTTCTTCTTCTCAACACTCTGTTTGGCTCTCCCCCTAACTTTATCCTGTCCAGCTATTGGCCAGTCAGCTTCTTTATTAAATCAATCACAGCAACATATATTCACACAGTGTAGGAATATCCCACAACAAAATTAGTGATTAGTTGATCCAATGGCTACTATAAGTTCATGATTTAGGAAAGCTCTATAAAAACCATTGGTGATATACCCACAAAGTGAGTTTCACCAGCAATCTGTCATCCCCTACCTAGAAGCCACCTAGACATTCCATTTCATAAACATCACCCCTGCCATGTCATGGATGCTTCTCAAGGCAGGTGTGTCTGCTTCAAACATACCCACCTCACCTGCTCATAGCACAGAGAGATGGCAATTCTCATTGCACCATATCTTGAGCAAACCTCAAACCCACTTGGAGTATTTCTGCTATAGTGGCCTCTTTGGATTTCTAAAACAGGGGGATATAAAGGGAAGGAAGAGTAAATTAGGTTTATTTTGACTGAAGTTGCCTTCTAAGTCATTGAGCTAGAATGGCTTATTTGTTCAAAGAAATTAGATTCACCCTCCTACCCACAATAGGCAGAGCTTATCTCTTGTGATTTCATTAATAAACAAAACGAAGGACTATTTCCTCTCACTGCTTACCCACTCTTGAAGTTTTGGAAGAGCTAAGAGATTGACTATGGTAGGTGGGTTCCATAGCTTTACTTCCTCCTCTCATAGAGATGCATTTCTTCCATATTCTTCCTTAGTTTGTTCAACTGGAACTTTCAAAAACATTTTTTTAAAAAGTTGATTTTTTTTAATTCACATGGCCCTTATTCTCCTATATGCATGGTATATACATGGAAATGAGTACCATCTGTTTTAAAGCAATGTTTTGTGTTGCCAAATTAAGATGTTGGAGTTAGGACAATCAACATCTTATTTTCTTCCTGACTAGCAAATCAAATTGCTTTGGGGCTCAGGATGGTTTCCTACTTAAGAAACCTAGTAGGAAATCACTGCAGTTACGAAGCAGCTTCCCCAGGGAAAGGCAGCCTTGCCACTGCACCTAACAACTGCTACCACAATGGCTTAAGATGATGGGTACATGTCTGTCACAGGATGCTGGATTCTTGATATGCATCATGCGTAGGCAAGGAATTCTGGGTAATAAGTGCCTGGACCATTTAAAAAGACAGATTCTATGAACATTAGAAATTGAAAACCCCTTCACAACCCAACCATGCTGCCCTACCCAGAGCTCTAAGTTCATTGCATTTCCTCTCTGCCCCTCCCCCTGCACACACTACAAAGGAAATTCACAGAGAAAGCAACCATGAGCTTTGAAGTCAGATCTGGGATTAAATCTACTTATGTTTGTGAACTTGGAAAAGATGCTCAACCTACCTAATTTGACCACATTGTATGGAAGGAGATATTAATGCCACTCTTACTGTCCTGAACAAAGGCACATGGGAGATAAATGTGCCCAGTAGTAGCTCCACCATAAATGCAGTTGAACTTCCTTTGCAGAGACTGCCTTTTCTCCAGCCACCTCTCCTAAGAAACCTCTGTTTCCCTCTTGGAGTCTTGGCCCTGACATTATAAGCTTAGAGAAGCCTACTTCAACCCTCCAAAGGGTCTAACTGGTCCTTCTCTCAATGCTCCCATCCTATCTCTAAGAAGACATTGTCACACTAACTACAAATAGACCTGAGCAGCAAGTAGAGCCCAGGATGTTTTATTTTAAGGTAGTTCACACTTGGCTCTTGGACCTTTCATTGGTTTTTGTGAACCACTGATATACCTCAATCACAGGACACACATAGTACAGCCATATCGCTGATAATCATAGGTAGCATGTTTGACATCCATTGGTGCTACTGCCTCGTGTGTTTTGTGAAGATTGGCTCATGTAATCGCCATGAAATCCTCATGAAGTAGTCACTGCCATTTAACATGACGAAATTGAGACCCATAAAAAACTAATAATTCACCCCTGTTCTCCAGTTTTTAAGTCTGAATTCAAACCCCTAAGACAGAGCTCCAGAGTACAAGCCCTTAGCCATGGTGGAATAGAACCTTGTTTATGGATTTTAATTCTCAGGCACAAAGTGTATATGGAGGCTATTTCTCTTACATGACATTTATACAAAAATTACTCCTTTTGAAGGGTTTCAGATATTACAATTATCCTATAATACATCTAGGTTGTTTCTTTTTTTTGGTAATAAACTGCTTCAATACCTTTGAACCAAAGCTTCTATAACTTACTGTAAAAACATGTAATTAAACATTGGAAGTGTTACAATTTGTAGCATTTCCATAGTTTCTCAATGCTCTGCTGCGCTGGCAGAAGTGCCATGTGACAAACTGCTCATCTCATCAGCCGACCTTGTGTTCTTTGATAAGGAGGAGGGTACGAGGGTACGGTGGTGATGCTTGTGAGCTGTTGCCCAAAGAAGAAAATGGAGTCACTACTGTAACAAATTACAGGCAGAGCTGCATCTCCCACAAGCTGCTTTCATTTTCCTCTAAGGGAGTTGGTTGCTTCCTGTCAGGGAGCTCACAGAGGCGGGCTCACAAATGTTTATAGTCTGTTAAACAAGAAGAAGCTGCGTGAAAAATGACATATTTGAAAAGTTATCACGTATGTTTATAAAACTATGCCAACACTTGAACATGGCTCAATTCCTGATGATTTTTATTCTCTGTTTTCCCACCAGAAAAACTTATTCCTGTAATAATCAGAGAAAAATGAGATTGTATTTTTCAGTTATAGTATATTTACTTAAAGTGAAGAGCTTTATTACACACAAAGTCTGAAATTTAAGAAATACACATGGAGGCAAAAATGTATATGGCAAAAGCCTAGGTTAATAGTGAAATTCCAAAGAGAATTTGATTAAAGTTTCCAAAGTTCTAAGCTTTGAGTATGAATGGATTCATAACTTCTTATGCCACACACATGAGCAAGGATGGCTCTAATTTAGGGGAAAATAGAATGAAACTTCTTATTTAACGAAATTTGTTTCCAAGTAAGTCTTCACGAATGTCTAATTTGTGTGGGACCTGAATTCTCAGCAGAGTTAGCAAACTGAACTACTAAATTGTTTTCATCAATTTATTCACACAATAACCATGTTCACTTCATGGTAATAAAATCATGGAAATTTTCTGTCTTAAAAGACAGGGTAAATTTTGAAAATTAGTGTGTATAATAAAACTTTTTTAAATATTCTTATTTTTTTTCCTTTTATTGAAAATAGCTTTTTTTCTCACATACTGTGGTAGGATGTAGTGTCATTTGGGTATATGCCCAGGAGTGGTATAACTGGATTATACTAAACCAGAAAATATTAATAGTAGCCACCGGGCAAGCTGGCAAGTGTAAGGAGGTGACTGCCATAAGCTGTGTGTTATGAAATGTGCATAGAATTGTTGTTTCTTTATTCGTTTGAGACAGGGTTTTACTTTGTAACCCAAGCTAGCCTTTTACTTGTGGCAATCCTCCTGCCTCTGCCTTCTGAGTGCTGGGACAACAGCTATAAAGTATGTGGAATAGGAGAGCAGGATGGGTTCCCAGATTTGAAATTTTATATCGAAGCTAAAGACAGTATTTGAGAGGAAGGAATTACAGGTGACATTTTGCAAAGGTGGCTTGTCACTTAAAGATGAAATTATTCCAAGGATCATGAAATCAAGTTCTCACTCATTCTGACAGCTCCTTGCACTGCATGAAGCCTTTGAACAAAGGTCCCCCTATCACTCAGCTCAGTTTCCCATTCAGAAAGCAAACAAACAAGCAGAAACCGCAAGCCAGGCGAGCGCCTCGCTGTGAGGAAGTGGAAGAGGTGAGACCTGGTGTTGGAGGTGTTTGACGTCCTGTCTCTCCACTAGCAGCCCCTTATGGATGCTCTATCCTAAGACACAAGTGTGCTCTACCACTTAGAAAGAGAGAACAGAACACCTGGATTCCCTTGACCTGGTGCTGGAACTGGCTCTGCGGACACCTGCCCTTGCCAGATCCTGGCTGCGGCAGCTAATTGACCTAAGCTATCTTTTTTTTTCCCCCTTCCTTCTTTTATTTAAATTTGAAACAAGCTTGTTTTACATGTCAATCCCAGTTCCCCTCCCTCCCATCCTCCACTATCACCAAAGCCCCACCAACCCGTCCCACCCGCTTTCTGCTCCCCAGGGAGGGTGAGGCCTTCCATGGCGGGGGGGGGGGGGGGATCTTCAAAGTCTGTCATATCATTTGGGGCAGGGCCCAGGCCCTCCCCCATGTGTCTAGGCTGGGAGAGTAGCCCTCTATGTGGAATGGGCTCCCAAAGTCCATTTGTACACTAGACATAAATACTGATCCATTACCAGAGGCCACTAACCCCCCCCACCCCCTTCTGAGCTCTAGCTCTTTTCTCACTGTAGGGCCAGCAGAGAGAGGCCCGACCCCAACCATACTCCCACGTATCCCCCAGCAACACAGTCTATAAGAGAAGTGATATGTCAGGGTCACTTCCCCGTCCTTGTGTTCCTCTGTGCCCTGTAGGTCATAGATTTGATGAGGAATAGGGAGAAATGTTTCTAAACCCACCCTGAGTTTACTCAGTGGGGTAGTGAGTATGTGTGGGAACCTAACACAGCACCTGCCACCATCCAGCTTCTCAACAAGTATAGGCTTCTAGTATTACTGCTATTCCTGTACGTTCGTACGATTAGAAGCATACAGCACATACTATTAGAAAGTCTTTAATTTCTATGGAAGAAAGACACTTATTAAACCTTTCCTATTTTCCTTTCTCTTGATATGTATTTATTTATCAGCTTACAACATCAGGCGCATCTCCTTCCAACACTTCACTTATAAATAATACAGTAGAATGACAATTGCAAAAGAGGCATTGAGAAGGATCTGAAAGTCATTTCACCATGGTGAAGCTAGAGTAAAAAGGAACAGACCGAGAAAGAATCATGGAGTAAACCAGGAAGGAAGGCTGTAATACAGAATAAAGCATCTTCAGCTAACGGAAGACAGGGCCCCAGGTTCTCTAAGGGAGCAAGAGGGAGGAAGGGAACATGGATGCCCCAAAGGGGATTCTGTAGGTTTTATATAAGAAGACAAGGTGCTTCCTAATCAATGACTTTTAGCTTCTGGCTGAAGAACGGAGTCAGGTATAGTACTGGACAGGAGACGGCATGAGAAGCCACCAAGTGGTCACGAATTTGTGGCAGTATTTCTTAGTGTGACCCAGATAGAGCTGGCCACCAGCAGTGAGTCATCAGACGCATACAAGGTACTCCAAACATAGTCATTCCATCAAGGATGCGGGCCTCTCCTCCCTCTCATCAGCAGGGTCTCTGCTGTGGGGCCAGCAGAGGTAAGCCTAGCCCTCCGCCTGCCTCCCCCACACTCCCAATGTCTCTCATCACGATAAATAACTGCAAGAGCAGTGTCGTGTCAGTGTGACTTCCTGTCCTTGCACTCACAAAGGCTCTCTAGGTCACAGCATCTGTGAGGAATACGCAGCAAGGAGAAGCCTCATCTGTGCTCTGGCGTCACAGTCTTTGCACACCTACCATGTGCCTTCTGCACCTGGGGATCTGGCATGGGAAGAAGGCTGGAGCTGCCGCTCGCTCACTCCTAAGTAGTCTGGGAGATGTCGTGGATTGCTCTTCTCCTTGCTGTAGCTCTGGAGCTGGCAGCTCTGGTGGCTTTTCTCTCAAGAGGCACCAACACACAGGGCAAGTAGAGCATTCTGACCTCTACATGGGTTACAAACCCAGAATGCCCCTTCCTCGTCTTCTCTCCATTCTGCAGCAGTCCTTCCCAAGTGACAATCCAACACTCTGTTTCCCTTCTCATCCTTCATTTCTAGTCCAAATCATCTATTTTTGAAGTCATTCTTGATTAAGAAAAAAAAAGTCAGTTGAATGGTCTCTTAATTGAGAATTGCCAAACATGGTAACTTGTTTTGAACGAATTATAGTATAACTCAAAACCCTTAACCAAAAAAAAAAAAAAAAAAAAAAAATGCTATTTGGGGCAAAACTTAGTTTTTTCCCTTGGGTGACTCATTATTTCTTCCAACCTTTGAAGGGCTCTGAGTGAATTCTTTAAAACAACTATTGTTAACCGGAACCCCCAAACAAACTTGGTGCAGAATTGAGCTTTCTTGTTATTAAAATTTCTATTCACTGGGCCAAGAAAGGCTAGTGGGGTCCACCTGAGATTTTGAGAATAATATACAGCCGTGGGCTCTTATGTGAGATCTTTGGGAATGACTAACTGAAGAACACAATGGATGAATTTCATCTAACACTAATAGCTGGATCTGTAAGAAACACCCACGACATGGAATTAATAAGATGTGTCACCATAGTCTTGTGACAATGATTCTTTTAGAATAGTTTTGATCCCTCTATTTAGCATCTCTCAACACCTTGAATCACCTTTTCAAGATCACTTGAAATTTTTTAAATAGGGAATATTAATAAATGGATACCTGTACTTCTTTAAATAATGAGTAAGAGGTTCCAGTAACTATCAGCAGTATTAATGGCATAGATAATGGGGAAGAATAACTCAAAGGTGACTTAAGGACAATGTAAGTTATATAACAGAAATAAAATTTTGGGATGAAAAGTTAAAAGAAAATTCTTCAACTCTAATTCCTACATGGGGGATGAAATTCCCAACAGGACTGGGAAATCCATTCAAAGTATCAACACAATAACTCATTGTTGAAAAAGCTACACAAACCAAGGAACAGTAAAGTTGTTTTGCTATAGAAAATGCAGGCCACGTGAATGACCCAGTGAGCATACCCCACAGTGCTAAGCTGCAGCCATCTAACTGGGGTGGGATTCAATGCCACATCCCTATCTATGTCCTTCTCAGTGAATGGATCTCAGTTTTTCTGTCATGTTTATAATATGATAATTAAGAATCAATTCTGCCAACAAAAGAATTTTATTTCATTCATTGTCCTATTATAGTACCCAGACCAATACTTTGGATATAGTATAGACTTGACAAATACTTATTGGACAATAAACAAATTGTCCAAAATGCTTCCCAAAGGATTTGTTTCTGTGAATGGCATATTTTATTCTTACTAAAATGGTGTATACGTAGTAATAACAGTGATTGGAGAGAGCCTTGTTACAAGCTTTCCAAAGATGAGATCATACTAGGTTTTTTTTTTTTCTATATTTCATTGTTTTAACAAAATAACTTGGACTAGGAACTTCAAAAAGAAAGAAAATTTATTTATCTCCACTTTAGAGGCTTGAGATCTGAGCAGCATATTGTGAGATTGAGTGAGGGCCCTTTATCTGTGGTGAATAATACAAACCATCATAGCAGGAACGGGTGATGTGTGCAAGTTGGTTAGGTCCTACCATACTGGGAGAGAACAGTCTTGTTATCTATGATAACCTCCTCTCCACAACTCACCAGAGTTCCATGAAGACCACCTAAGAGCTTGGGATGTAGGAAGAGTATCTGCCTCAAATATATGAAGCCCTGTGGAGGCAAAGGCAGAGGCAAGAAGATCAGAAGTTCAAAACCATTCCTTGATACGCAGAAAATTTGAGGCCTAACAAACAAACAAGCAAAAACAGGAGCCAGTCCAATGCTTTGCAAGGGTAGTGTCTTAAATGACCTAACAATCTCCCAATAAGACCTGTCCCTTAAAGGTCTCATCACCCAAAACTGCTGTGCTCAAACCAAGCATCCAGGAAATTAACTCTTGGATAGTGTACCATACCCAAGCCTTACCCAACCATGTAAAACTATATTCACACCATAGTAAGTATTTTCATGGAGAAATCAGTACCCAATGGTGTAGGGGCTACATTATATATATTCTATTCTGCCTTCAAATCATTTGTATTTTTTATAAAAACCAGTGTTTAGGATACACCACAGAAGCCAGTCATGGTGGCACATACCTGAAAGCTTAGCACTTGGGAGGGTAAGGCCTGAAATTCTTGAGTTTAAGGCCAGACAGGGCTGCACGATGTGTTCCAGACTAGCCTGGACTCAATAGCAAAACACCATCCAAATTTATGGAGAATGTATTTTGGTAAAAGGAAAATGTCTCGTTTTAAAAGAACATAGATAATTAAAGAGTGCACCTGGAACATTATCTATAGGTCTTATTTTTCAAACTTTTGATTTTTATACCACCATTCTCCAAAGGGTAAGAGGATGATATTTTTGTTACACAAAAAAACTTTTCTAATTTTGCTTTAATCGGTACATATTTTTACCTTACTGTATACTTGAAAAATCTGTCTACTGATACTAAATTTACAAAGACACATAAATAATAATTAATACATAAAAATGTATTAGACTTAAAGAAAGATGATAAATAGCGGTATAAACAAAGGTAAGGAAAGCCATGACACACACTAGAGACTAGTGTGTGAAACTGTTGAGATTAATGAGTGTTTATCTGCATATATGTGTGTGTACCATGGGCATAACTAGCCCTCACACAGGCCAGAAGAGGGCACTGGATCCCCTGGAATCAGAGTTACAGAGTTGTGAACTGTTATGCCAGTGCTGGGAACCAGACCCCAGTCCTCTGAAAGCAGTGTGTGCTCTTAGCCACTAAACCGTCCCTCTAGCCTGAGCTGAAACTCTTAGCAAAAGTTCTTATGGGGCTAGAAGTTTACTCAGTAGTTTAGAGCACTGGTAACTTATCTAGGGGTCGGTATCAGGCATGTATATGGTGCACAGACATGCATGCAGGCCAAAGAGCCATATACATAAACTAAAGATAAATCTTTTTTTAAAACGGTTCTTGCCTGGACCTGTGAGACTCGGGACAAATGTGTGTTCCCCAAGGGTCTCCCCATGGTTCTGCAATCATTTGGCATCTAGGTTTTAACCAGCACAATAGCTCTTTTCACTTTCTCCGACCCAATGCCTCCTCTTTATCATGCACGTTTTATAATGTCTTCTTTGCTAGCTTTTAAGCAAACTAGTAGCTTACTTACTCACCAGAATTCAAAGAAAATCAGCATAAAACTTTAACTGTACTCTAAAGCGGGGGGGGGGGGGACTAAATATGTAAGTGCTGGAGTAAAGGTGATGTGTGTGGCTCCCACAGGCAGTGTCCCTGGGAACGTGGAAGCCCTTAAACAGATCAATGTGTGTTCCACGATGGAAATGCAGTTAAAGAGCATAGGGGTCTTGCGTGGTCATTCCGAACTGCAGAGCAAGGCCTGGAAAAGGGCTACCCCACACTCCCTGCTTTTCTATCCCATGACCCCCTGCTAAAACAGCCCTGCCTAAATCTGCACAGGGGTTGCATTCCTGGAAAAGGACAGTGCTACGCTGATGAAAACAGAAACCTCCTGTTTATTATAAAACAGAGGCTCACAGTCAGGCATCCTTCCACCAAATTCCATCCTTACCCTTTCCATCATTTTGACAACCAAAAATGTTCCCCAACACCCCAAAATTCCTCCCCAGCAGTTATACCTCCTACACTGAACTCATAAATCCCAATAGCACTTGGGTTCATGTCTTAAACTATTCATTACTATCTAACCTGTGATGAAGCTACTTCGCTATTTTTATTTATCTTCGTTAGCTTTTGAATTTGAAGTATCTTTAAGCAGCCTCTAAAATTATTGCAAATGCTGTCTCATCACTATATAGAAATTTTGTTGTTATGCCATCATCAAGTTTCTCTTTTGACTAAAGGTTGGTGAAGAGAAAGTATCCTTAAAGTAAATATGTTGAATGAATCTGAAATGCATTATAACTAAACATCAGAAACTGACATTGACATACATTTTTAAGTGGCCTAAGCTTCTTGGGGACACATATTTTGATGGCACAGCTTTGAAAATAACATCCCTGGAATAGAGGTAGTTTTTGACCAAGTAACACTGAGAAATTTACAACTGCACCATTCATAGTCATGCACAAGAAAGAGAAAGAATTCATGAAAATTTTCCAAGGTAAAGGACATTGACCTTAACTGTACTTCTAACCTTTGCTCCCTATTGTGATATCTCTGACACTTTGAAGAACAGATCTGAATGGCCTCCAAGTAACACAGGCCTTGATCTTCATTCTTCAGCAGTGTGAAACCTGTCAACCCCATGAGGTCATCAAGAGGGCAGACTGCCACTTGTCACAACTAAAAGGGTATTCTCTGGGGTGCTAAAAGCTGGGTGGGACTTGCTTTTAGGGTCTGGCATTTGGATAGACTGGTTTCAACTCATTTGGAAAGTCTGCTTAGCATGTATGTGTAAATCAGATTACGTTACATACAATCATCAGAGTGATGATTTGACTTCTACCTCCTAATTTCATCAGACAATAACCACTAAAATAGTTCACAGGCTCTGGCATGTTAGCACATACCTTGATTCCAGCACTTAGAGACATGTGTATCTCTCTGAGACCAAAGCCAACCTGACCTAGATTGTAAGTTCTACGCTGGCTAAAGTTACAGAATAAGACCCTGAGTTTTACATATATCCAGTAATGATAATACATGGCCTTGATCTCAGCACTCAGGGGGCAGATGAAAAGGAATTTCTGTGAGTTCAAGGCCACCCTGGTCAACATGGTAACCAGTCAGATCTACATAGTGAGTCTTTGTCTCCAAAAAGAGTTATAAATACAAAATATAATAACATATATGTATATATGTTACATATATGTTACATATATGTTACATATGTATATATGTTACATATATATAATTAATGGGACCAGGTGTTGTTCTTTTGCTACAACTATTGCCTAAGAAACACAAACACGAGACTTAGTGCCCACGTGGAGTTTATTGAGAGAGGGGAGAGAAAAGGGGGTAGCTGGTGGCCAACCGAAAGCAGGGGAGAGAGAGAAGAGAGAGAAAGAGCAAGAGAATGAGCCAAAGAGAGAGGAGAAAGAGAGAGAGAGAAAGCCAAAGAGAGAGAAGGGGAAAGAGAGCAAAGGAGAAAGAGTGAGCGGTGAGGGGGGGCTTGCATTTGTGTAACAGAATCCCCTGTGCAGCCTGGTAAAGCCTGACGTAGGGATGACATGGCCATGAGCCCATGAGCATTCAGCCCATCATCCGGGGGGGGGGAGGGGCGGGGTCAGCAGACTGCTGGGTCCCAACACTAGGTATATTGTGTACTTGTAATCTCAGCACTTGAGAAAGCTTAGAAAGTTGACTACATGGTAGCTTTGAGGATAGCCTGAACTACCTGAAACTGTCCCTAAAAAAGACAAGAAAACTAACAGTGCTCAATTTAACAAGATAAAAACACATAAACCCTTGCCCCAACGCCAAACAAAATTTGAATTTTTTTAAAATTTAATTTTACTATATTCAACAAAGAAACAACTTCAGCTAATAAATTGGAAAATGATTAATATCTGTTCTATTCTGTAGTATGTCTAGCCCTAAGAATAGATGTGCATTTTTGATCGAGTGCTCTGTTCTAACCTCATCTGGAAGGAACTGCAGAACTGATTTATGAGAACCCATGGAGGGTAACTTTCAAACCCACATGTGCACGCATGTGCTCGCTCTCTCTCTCTCTCTCTCTCTCTCTCTCTCTCTCTCTCTCTCTCTCTCTCTCTCTCTCTCTCTCTCTCTAACACACACACACACACACACACACACACATTTCTTCTCTAATTGACTTTTCTTTCACTAAACCCACATCTGTGGATATGTAAATGTCCCCTCTTTGATCATCCTTTCAAATTCCTATATAAGCTCTGTCTTCTCACCCTCTCTATCCTACCACACACCTCCATATACATCCCAGACACATCCCAGCTTCTATGGAACTCTATCAAAGGAGGAACCAGATGTATCATTATACTCCAGAGAATGGAGCACTCATTAGACTCATATTCGTATATTTGTAGGTGGTTTGTGCTAAACCATCTCTTACTCATTGCAACGAATTTAGGAGTGGAGAAGAGTCAGTTCTACCATGTTCCCCTGGAGGAGGGGAAGCCAGAAACACTCTGAACTTCCTGTGTACTTGAGGGCTTCTGTCCTCCACATGGTAAGTGCTCAGAGGGTATTTGTAGATGAAGTCTTTCCACACAGCTGAGAAGAGGCAATTCACACCTCAAGAGTTTCCATTGCATCCTTGAGAGCTACCAGGGAGTATTAGAGGTTATTGGTAACCATCCCTGATTAGGATATTACTTAAATATTATAAAAATGTAAATGTTTAGACAAACTGTAAAAAAGTATTATCTCCTTCAAGGAAAAGAAAGAAAACGATGAGCAGGACCATGGGCCATGGGGGACATCAGGTGGTGTCCCTTTGGCTATAATTTTAGGAGATTTGGGGGCTTCAAAATTATTAAAGTGGAGGCCATGTACATCCTGTCAGAGTTTCGTTTTAAGCAGCCTGTTTGCCTGAGCTTGTCCTTCTCTCTCTCTCTCTCCAATAGCTGCTCTGCTTTCCATACACAGCCACTGTGTTCGCCTTGTCCAGAGCTGCAGGCACTAACCAATGTCTGTGACTCTCTTTGGGTAACAACATAATAATCAAATCACATTAAGTCAGTGTCCGTAGGACATGTGTTTTCAATTTGAAAACCCACAAGTGATTTGTCATTTATTTCCTAATATTACATTTGTGCATTTAGTGAAATAGGAAAGTTACATGCATAGAATCACTTCCAGTTTTTGCCACAGGGTTATTTCTCCGGCCGTCCTCTCTCTCTCTCTCTCTCTCTCTCTCTCTCTCTCTCTCTCTCTCTCTCTCTTTACATATATATATATACATATATATGTATATGTATACACATATACATATATACATATATGTATATGTATGTATGTATATGTGTATATATATGTACATATATACATATATATATATATATATATGCTATTTTGGTGGTTGTCTTTGACAATTGCCATTACAATGTCCGTCACTCTGAAATTCCCATTCAATGATACCAATTTTATTCTTCAACCTTTGAATCTTGGTTGATTTTTAAACACTCATGCTTGAGTTATGCTGATGTTTTCTTTATTGTTTTGTTTTCAGTGTTTTTATATAACAGCATATGGGATTTACCCTCTAATTTTTTAAGTGTACATAACCGGGTTTTCACTGTAAGTTCAACATTGTACAGCAGGTTTCTAGAATTTTTTGTCTTGTGTAGCAGAACTCCAAGCCCACTGCACGGTGATTTCCCACATCCACTGTCTAACTACCCCACCCACCCTCAGCAGCTACTATTCCATGTTTTGCTTGTACATTTTACTACATTTCCACACTCTTTTTTATTTATTCTTCTCTCATACCTTGCATCCCAAGGACAGAAATCCGAAATCCCCTGAGTCCTGATGTATCACTGTGCCCAGAAAATACAGGATCCTGTGCCACACTGCCACATCTGTCCAAATCCTTGCCCACTTCCTATAAAGTGTGGGATGTTATGAACACAGCCTCACCCTCGGAATTAGGCTAGCCCATGTTCGAATCCCTGCTCTGCTACTTATCTGCTCTGAAACCTGGGATAAATGATTAAACTTTTCCAAACCATCTGTAAAATGCAGTTATTGTTGCCACCTTTACAATCTGCTTTGATAAAAATGTAAACCACTCCCCAAGCACCCAGGGTTTCTGGGCTCCATTGTCCCCAGCCCCAAGTATATTCATGTTGTATTCAGACTTGTGCAATGGGAAGTTGATTGTACCTGTTCTAGACCATGCTTTATCTTTGGTGCGAAGTCTGTTTCTCATGCTGGTCGATAGAATCAGAAGCAGTCACAGAAAAATGAGTGTTTCTTCTCTGTGATTCAGTTCAGTATGAGGACATAGTTTCATGATGTTCTCATGCTCATATCATGATAGGACGTTGTTCCTTATCCATGTACAGAATGAAGAGCTATGTGGTCACACAGGTGTCACTATTATCCTTTTGGAACCATGGGTTACTGAGGGCTAATCTCGAGGTACAAGGATCCACCTGGAGTTCTCTACTGACATAAAGAGAGGTATCTACATGCACATATTGAAACTCCAACACATGCACGTTTAACTCAGAAGATTCACTCAAATGAAATAGAATTCAAGCAGCCTCTGAAATCTACAAAGGAAAAGGAACTGGTTTACAAATGTCCTTCCTTTACAAAGAGAAAATGATGATATTGTATGAGTTTTTAAAAATAAAATTTCCATCCAGGCTACTACTCATGGGTAAAGAAAGTCCAGTATTGATCTACAATCATTTAAAGAAATGCACTTATAGTCACATCAGAATATTCACCACATTCGGAAAAGAAGTAACGTTTGAGTTCTTCTGCCCAGGACTCACCTCTGTCAGTTGTTATATTAGATAGATAAGACTTATCTGGTTTCCACAATTAATTCAATCTAACCCCTACATTGTAGCCAGCAAAAGTATGCTATGCTAGTTAGAAAAAATAGATCTCAATCAATAATTACCTGATGCCTTCGTTCCTTCTCTTTCTAATTTCTTTAACATGTAGTATATGGGCATTAGTACCTATGTACGTGTGTGTGTGTGTGAGTGTGTATGTGTGTGTGTACGTGTGTGTGTGAGTGTGTGTTTGTGTGTGTGGTGTGTGTGTGTGTGTGTGTGTGTGTGTGTGTGTGGTGTGTGTGTGTGTGAGTGTGTGTGTGTGAGTGTGTGTGTGGGGGGGGTGTGTGTGTGGGTGTGCCTGTGTGTGTCTGTGTCTGTGTCTGTGTGTGTGTGTGTGTGGTGTGTGTGTGTGGTGTGTGTGTGTGCGCGTGTGTGTGGGGGGGGTGGGAGGGGGTTGTGGGGGGTGTCTGTGTGTGTGTGTGGTGTGTGTGTGAGCGTGTGTGTGTGTGTGAGTGTGTGTGTGTGTGTGTGTGTGTGTGTGTGCAAAGGCTCATGACAAAGTGCATGTGTAGAGGTCAGAGAACAACCTGTGACAATCAAGTTGTCTCCTTTCAATGTGTGCCTTTCAGGGATTGAACTTGGGTTGTCAGACTTGGCAAGAAGTGCTTTTATCCACTGGACCACCTCAATTAGGGTCTTAAATTTTAATTTTTATGGGGTTGGTGGTGATGGTGGTGGCAACAGCCGTGTCAGTTGGGTTTGTGCATGGAATAGACTTTTTAAACCAAGCTCCACATAGTCCTGTCTCCAAGGTCTCTCAAAGGGGTTGACCATTTGCCCACTAAGCTAAGCTAAGTCACTCTAGTACTAACTGGGAAATATGAGAACTCATAAAGACAACTGAATAGATATGACCAGAGGGTCAGGAGGCGAGGCTTGAAGTGGCCTGGTCAAGGGTGGATGGCTGTTGAGACACTGTTCAAGCAAAACAGTATGGAGAGTGGCGCAGGCAGAGCCAAGAGCAGAGGATCTGCTGGTCTGCAGGGGACTGTAGTGTGCACCACCATGAGCGCCAAAGCAAGTAGCAGCAAGTGAATGAAGTAGACGGTAGGGAGCCATTGGAGGATTTGTTGCCAAGGGCTGACATGGTAGGAGCTCTGCTAAGAAATAAATCTGTGATTGGTAGGTGAGATGGATTGGAGAGGATGACTAGGGGCGTGGGTCGGTTGAGTATTCTGGAATGGGGCATGAAGTTACAGACACATGAAGGCACAGAGGTGCCTTCCAGCACATGTTTGCAATTTTTGTAGTGAGACTTAGAGTACAGATGCATACCCCCAGGTAAAACACCGTTTAAAACACGTGAGAACAAGAGAGTTAATGCAGCAGTGTTTGCCTCAGGAGATGCAGAATCCACTGAAAGTCTGGTCACCTCAATTTACTTACCACAAACCATTGCCCTCAAAACTCTCTGGATTTGCTAAACATTTCAAACACAGAAGCGAAGAGTTCTGGAAAACCACACTGTGCCTGGCACGGATTTCTTCCTTGGGACAGAGGAAATTTGATCTGCTTCCTACAAATTCATTTCACTTTCATTCAAACTGAGATTTTTGGGAGGAAAAAAAAAAACCTTCCTATTGCCCAAAGTAGTCTTAAGAGCTTACTTTTAAAGACTTTTTCCCTCCCTACAAAAAAGAAACCAATACTTTTCCACCCATTCCTGACCCCGGAAGTCAGAGACTCATACCGCGCTGGTTATGATGGATTTTTATGGCAGGCCAAAATAATGAGCTAAAAACAGTACTGACTTGTGCGGCTGAGGAAGACCCAGCATCGACCCTCTTCACTACTTCCCTTCCACGAGTACAGCAGGTGGGGATGCTGTCAAGCGGAGAGGAAGTCCCACAGCCTGGTGACTCAACTCAGCCTTCACTGTCAGGGGTATAAAAGAAAAGCAACAACTGAACAAGAACTAAATGTTAAAAAGTTAGATCCAGAAAAACATTTTACCCTGTCTTATGGAAGACTCCGCTCTCTCCCCTCCTTCTCTTCCTCCTCCTCCTGCTCCATGGCTGTGAAACAAAGCTCTTCTCTAGTGACAGCCATCAAGATGTCGTGAGTGGATTTTGTACACAGAAGAGATAATGTCATGGGGCTTGAATACATTCTATTCAAGATCTGAGTTGGGGGAACTTAAAAATAACCTCTTAGATCACTTAGACTTGAATCTCTTCTTAACTTCAAAATTTAAAGTGATGGTGTGTCATATTTTGATTCAGCACTCTATTTTTTCTCCTTCCCCTTCTCGTGTGTGTGTGTGTGTGTGTGTGTGTGTGTGTGTGTGTGTGTGTGTGTGTGTTCATTATTATTGCTGCTGACGTTTTGTTTATGTGTCTTTACCTCTTTGCTCTTGAATGGTCACAAACAAGTCTCCTTACTTGTTAAAATCTGAGCCCTTCAAGTGCTCTTGGTGTGAATACATTTAGTTTGTATTTTATCTCCATAAAATTGTTCAAGATCTCAAAGGCCATTATTGATAACTTTGTCCTAAGATTATCTCGGCCTATGTGAGAAAATTCTCCACATTTGATCTTACAGGCCAAATGATATATCTGCTTGTCATTTGTCTCCACTGATGTCTTCTGAGAGCCTTGGGGAGATAGAAATGTCATATTTTGTTTTTAAATGTTTATTTAGCAGCTTATTTTTTATGAATGACTGGAAACTTTAATGTCCGGAGATGTTAAACTTTGGAAAAAGAGACTTGAATGCAGCAATCATTGCAGCCAAAACCAAAGCGTGACTTTGACTTTGAGCACATGAAAATGACCAATGTGATTACTAATTTACAATGAGGAGGTGTCTCAGCTTGAGATGACATCTTTAGTTCCTCATCAAAGAGCAGTCTGAAGGATAAGTTCTGGAAATCCATCATTGCTGTTTCCTGCACATAATCTTTTAGACTTTTTCCTTTCATTATCATTATTTGGTTTCTTGAGATAGGGTTTCTCTGTGTAGCTCTGGTTGTCCTGGAATTTACTATGTAGACCAGGCTGGCCTTGAACTCAGAGATCCACCTGCCTAGGGCTCCCAAGTTCTGGCCCCATTTTTTATTTTTTAGTGTAGCCTACAGAGCAACTAGATCTTAACCTAGATCATTTTAATCTTCAGACCTTCAAGAAAATTGCTATTCTGGACACCCCCACTGATCCTCTAGCTTCGAAGGGACCCTGGAACAAGAAAGGAATTCTCACTATAAACCTGCTCCTTTTGCTTCAGGACATGGGACATCAAAGAAATCAACCTGCCTCATCTATGTTAAAGTTGCATTTTGAAAATTGGAATTTGATCCCAATTTCTCCAGGATTCAACATTCTTGAACTTAGACTTTGCCAGATGCAGAAGATAAGTGATTGGATTCCACCTTGTACTCATACCTACAACTTGCAGGATGTTGTGACAATTCAAAGAAAACTAACAAGAATCTGCTCTCCAGACCTTAAGCTGAATAAGAAAAGAAAGAAAAACAGACTTATGAATAAGAGTGAACTTGGACCACATTAGCTCAAGTGAGCACAGAGCAAGGGTCAGTTAAGGCAAAGGTCAGGGGAGGGAAACACAGGGACTGGTCATGCTGGTTTGAAGACCATTGGGAAAGTTATTTCAAAGTTGAACCTAATTTTTTTTATCATCTTCTCTTTTAAAATGGGCTTACTGGAATGGTGAAATGGCTCAGTGAGTTAAAGAACTTGCTACCAAGCTTGGCAACCTGAGTTCAATCCCTAGGACCCATAAGGTAGAAGAAGTCTGCAAGTTGGCCCTTAATGTCACAAAATAAATATAATAAATTTGCTTATTATTAAAGAGAGCATTGGTGGTGCTATTTTGCTAAACTCACATTTAGCAAATGTTTCCAAATTAAATAAACCATTAATATTATTTTTACTAATTTGTAATTTTGCGGGTATTACTGGGATATACCGATAGTCTAACACAGGAACACAGTCGGATGAATTTAGCTTATATTAGCCTGTTATCTGTTTTATAGAAGTCTGGAAAGGAGACGTTCAAAGGACCACCAACATAAAGAAATGACAAAGAGAGAGAAATGCCAGCACACATTTGACGACTTTCACATGTGGAAGATTATACACTAGACACTAGGAGGTATAGAGTTTGATCACATGGCTGCTGACCTGGGATGGTCAGCCATCTCCATCCATAACTCTTTATGGTACCTGACATAGCAAAAACCCCATTGAGAGAAGACTAAGAATAAATAAGGCTAAGAATGGTCACTGATTCAGCAAGGAGTCTCATGGTAACAGTTGTTGCAATAATTAGAAGAGGGCTTTTAGCTCATTCTTGAGGAGGCTTGCTCTGTTGAACCCAGTATCTGGTTCAGGTAGTTGGATGCTTATGGCTGCTTGTGTCCAGCTCTCTTAACTAACTAAACTGTTCATCCTCAGTATCACCTGAGAGTCTGCACCAACTGTTAGCTAGTCAGCTTCTAGCTGATAGAGAGCTTGTCCAGGAAGTCAGGCACAGCAGACAACCATAACATGGGAGTTCTCAGAGCGTTGACGTTATATAAGTTTACGTTCTCTCCTCCTACCACACTGACCAGCCCCTACACAGAGATGCTGCCATGGAGAGGTACTCAGAAAATGAAGAAGAAATTCTAAAATATTTGCAATTAAGCCAATCCCAACTTGTGAAATTGTCAAATTACCATACTGGCAGAGCCAATACAAATTCCATTACCCTAAAATTAGCACTAAAGTCAAGCAAAAAAATGTGTTAATACATTCATCCTTGTAGTATTCAAAAAGGATCAAGTGAACAGAGACAAATTCCACACTTGGGGCCAATGCTTGCATAGATTAGGCAATGGAATATTCCAGAGCCACTTAGCATGACTATTGCAACTGAGCAGATGAGGACCATGGCACAATAAAATTCAAGCAAAAAAATGTGCTATTAAATAACTATCCTTATTACATAAACTTCTTAAACAAGCCTAGTACTTCATTACTAGGAACACTGTTATGATTTCCCAGATTTTTCTAAGCTGAATTTAGCAGTGCCATGTAAGATTTAGCAATATTTAAATTGCTGTCCATAACATACATAACCCCATTCCTAATTATCAAGATAAATGCTGGCTGTTTACTCCAAGCTCTTTTGGAAACAAAGATGTCAGAACATATTCAATAATTGACTAACACATTTCAGTGTTGTTGTAATTCCTAAGGCAGCTTCTAGTACAATATGGGAGTTTCTTTTCAAGCTGCTTTTTAAAATGAATTTCTTTTTCTCCCAACTATGCTTTTAGTTTTTTTTTTTTTCATTAGCTCACATAACACAGAATGGATGTTCCTAAATTGATGAGTAATTGAGATAGATTTAAATCAAATTATTTTCTGCAATTATTGATGCTTTCTTCCTCTGTAGAGAGCTGCTTTGAGGGTTATTTTCTTCCATTTGGCATCCTATGTGCCCTCCAGAAAATTAAAACAGGGTGTGTGGCTTCATACCTATAATCCAAGTATGAACTCCAAGCCAACCTGAACTACACTGAGAGACTCTGTCTCAAAAAAAAAAAAAAAAGAAAAGAAAAAGAAAGGAAGGAAGGAAGGAAGGAAGGAAGGAAGGAAGGAAGGAAGGAAGGAAGGAAGGAAGGAAGCTGGACGTAAGAAAGGAAGGAAGGAAGTGCTGTTGCTTTCATTACTGTCTAACCTTATTTCTGACTCACTTCCTGCTGCTTAACTCAGTCATCTTCATAGAGGTAGCAAATGGCGCAGTCATGGGTATTTTGAAAAATGTTGGTCACCAATTGATACTGCAACTTGTCAGATGTCTTAGTACATTTGAAAGTGCATTCATAAAGAATATACATCATGAGAACCAACGTGCTTCCCATTCTTGTGCAGTAAAAGTCTCTAGAGGTTGTCCATCTTGACATTGTTTCGGTTTTCTCTCTCACTGTTTTCTCTCCTCTCAAAGAGGGGTGTGTGTGTGTGTGTGTGTGTGTGTGTGTGTGTGTGTGTGTGTATACAAGTGTCACATACGAGTGTGCATGTGTGTGTACAAGTGTCACATATGAGTGTGCGTGTGTGTGTATACAAGTGTCACATACAAATGTGCGTGTCCGTGTGTGTGTGTGTGTGTGTGTGCAAGTGTCACATACAAGTGTGCGTGTTGACCTGGAGGTCAAACCTGGGGCTATACAAGCACTCCTTTGCAACTTCGCCCTTCAAATTTTTTTCTTATTTAATTTAAAAACAAATTAAATTTTATTGTACAATTAAAACACAATTATGATCTTCAGTTCCTGATGAGCCATCCTGTAGTTATCTGAAATGTATTTCTTTAAAAATTATAGTAATAGGGTTTTTAAAAATTATAGTAATAGGTATGTAACATAAAATTGACATTATTAACCATTTTTGACTGTACAGTTAGACCTTATTAAATTCATTTAGATTGTTGTACCATAATGCCTAGAATAGGTTCATCTTCCATCTTAAACTCTGTCCCCTTTAAGCAGCAGCATTTATCTTTAAGAACAAGAATTACTAAGCGTTTTCATGCTAGAAGAAGCTGTACAATGAGAGAGGTTGAAGGGGTAGAGAAAGTGAAATTCCCAGCGTCCTAAAAGCTTAGGACAGAGACCATCTCATCATTAGAAGGAAGATAAATACTTCCTTCCCTTCCTTTGTCTCTCAAGTGGTTTTTATTTCCTACTTTGTATTGCAAAGAAAAAAGCTACAGCAAAATTGATATTCATAATTTTTCAGTAACTGCATTTTTAAAGACTCCTTAGGTCGTTATTTCCTAGATAGAACAAACATCTATGAATCTTTCCTACATAGCACAAGTATCTGTGAGTCTTTCATCTCATGGCCTTGTGCTGCTCCCCTGTTCTTTGTTCCCCTACTTCTACTCTTTTTTTTTTTTTTTTTTGGTTTTTTGAGACAGGGTTTCTCTGTATTGCTTTGGAGCCTGTCCTGAAACTACCTCTGTAGACCAGGCTGGCCTCAAACTCACAGAGATCCACCAGCCTCTGCCTCCCCAGTGCTGGGATTAAAGGTGTGCACCACCAATGCCCAGCTATGTCATATATGTTTAATGTAGATTCTAATGTGAGAGAAAACATGCAATATTTATCTTGCTTAACATGATGATCTTGTTTCACTCACTTTTCTACAAATGACATAATTCATTGGTTTTACAGCAGATTAAAACTCCAGTGCATACATATCATATTTTAAACTTCTGATTGTAAAATAATTTCAAATGTGTGGAAAGTCTTCAAGAACAGAACAAATCAGACACTCTTTCCAGAAGCACCAACCATCATACTTTGCAGTATTTGCTTTACTGCGGTGTTTTTTTTTTTAATTGAGGAATTGTACATATCAGACCCTTTGTCCAAATACTACATCAAAGAGCAAGGGGATGCTCTTACAGACTTTCATTATCAAATCGAGAAATTCACAAAAGCAGTGTTATCCACACATGCATATTTCCATACTAAATTTTCACATTATCTTAGTCATGTCATTTATGGACTTTTTTTTTTTCTGACCCATGCATCAATTCAGAACCACACGTTTCATTTAGTTTAGTATCTCTAGTGTCCATTATTGTGAAATAGGACCTAACGTTGTTGTTAACGTTTTTGTGACACTGAGATTCACCTTGGACCTGTCTGATGCTTCTGTGTGTTGAAGTCACTGCCCATTTTGAGCAGGGGTGTTACATCCCCGCTGTTGTGTCTTAGTATAATACGTAAGGAAGAGTGAGATGCCAGTTTCCTCATCTAATAGAATGTTGGTGCCTCTTTTATATTCAGCCACAAAAAAAGCAAAAAAGCTCCCTTTTCCATTTTCTCTGCCTAATTAATAAGCAGAACGATGCTGTGGTATTATGCAATTACCTGATGCATTTTAAATTTTCCTTAATCTTTGTAATATCCATTAAGGATTTTGGCCCAATTCAGTTATTACCATGATGGCTGCAAAATGGCAATTTTCCCACTCTATTACTTCTGCATTTATTGGTTGGCATGCTCTGCAAAGAGCTTCCCTTCCCTTAATCACTTACTCACCTGCTTCACTGTAAGTTCACTGAGGTTTTTTTTTCGGTTAGAGATTTAAAATTTATTCTTCCATCATTTATTTTGAAGCTGAAGTTTTCCCTTTTGCTTAAAGGGATCTGTTAAAGCCACCTGTCATTGTGTGTGTGTGTGTGTGTGTGTGTGTGTGTGTGTGTGTGTGTGTGCATGTGTGTGTGTGCATGTGTGTGAGTATCTGTGTGAATGTGTGTAAGTGTGTGTGAGTGTGTGTGCATATGTGTGAGAGAGTGTGTGTGGGTAGGCCTGTGTGTGTGTGTGCTTGTGTGTGCATGTGTATGAGAGTGTGTATGTGTCCCTCTGTGTGTGTGCCTGTGTGTGCATGTGCCTGTATGTGTGTGTGTATGTGTATGAGAGTGTATATGTGTGCCTCTCTATGTGTGCCTGTGTGAGTATGTGCATGTGTATGAGTGTGTGAGAGTGTGTGTGTGTGTGTGTGTGTGTGCGTGTGTGTGTGTGCGTGCGCTTGTGTGCATCTGCTTAAAAGTATGCTAGTTAGAACACATCTTACAAAGTTGATTTTCTCTTCCATGTGGGGCATGGAGATCCAACTAGGTCATCATACTTGGCAGTAGACACCACCGAGCCAATCAACGTATCTCACCAATCCAACTTTTTTAAATTTTCAAACAATCCCATTATATTTCGAATTCTCATTTCCGGTGCACTGTGTCACTGTTCACATGAATATTTTCTGTCCTGATCCAACAACTGGCTCTTTGCTCTGGATGCTAGATGTATTTATTATTAAAAGTTGTTATGTGTGCATACAATAAAATGTGTGTTGTCCAAGAGTACAGTTCAGAGTCAGTGTTCCTGCTGGTGCTAATCACAGCATTGGATACTTACTATGTCACATTGCATTTCTTCAGAAGGCGCCCAGGGATTGATTTATCCTACTTTCCACCTGTTCCTTCTTCACCTCCCATAACTCTACTCTTCTCTGTACCATCCTGAAGGTGAAGTGGGATCTCCATGCTTCAAGCTTGGGTTGTTTTCTCATTAGGGTTTATATTCACTCCCTGGGTGTGTCATCTGACTCCCATCCTCTTATCTCTAACCCAGTCTTCTTCCTCAAGCTCTGTACTTTCCATCCTCTTATTTTGACTCAGCATCTTCACCTGAGATTCTAATGAACATCCAAATTCACTACATAAAACAGATCCAATGTAGAACCAGTCCTCGGCAGACCTGGTTTATTGAAGCCTTCCTTATCTCAACCAATAGCAGGCTATTCTCCCAGTCATTCAGGCAAAAACTTGGATATTACTTAAAATATCTTGAAAGGTCCACTACCACTTCTATGCCCTCCCCTGCCACCACTGTGTATCATAGCTATGGCTCCTGCCTGGACTATTTCAATAACCTCTTGCAACATCTTTCCAGGCTGTCCTCTGTTCCAAGAGTTCATCCTTCACTGTACTCTTTTTCTCCCTTTCTCTCCTCACACACACTGATCCTTCTTTTCTTTGCACATTCCAGCATCCTAGGCATGTCCCCACTCCTAATAAGTGTTTGGTCCAGTTTCTATTTCTGGAAGGTTCATCCCAAGGAAATTCCCTCATTGCTTCTAATTTGGGTCAAATTGTATCTTCTCATTATGCCAGTGCTGGCTGCTACCAACACAGTCTCTGGTGTCACGTTCTCTGCTTCCGCTGTCTACTATCCCTATTACATTTATCTTCGAATTTTATCATTTCTTTACCTCTATGTTACACAGTGTCAGTCTCCCTCTGCCATGTCCACTCTAAGAGGGCAGATGTCTTAGGGCTCAATAAAATGTCTAAAGCAGTGAATGTCCCACAAAAGGTATTCAAGTTTGTTTGTTTTTAATAAATTAGTGAGCAACTCCACTTTATGATATACTGTAACAAATGCATGGAAAGGAGAAGCTACCTGCAGAATGGAATCCACAGATAGTATTCTTAATATTGATATAGTCCAACCACAACCTCAACCAATCTCTGTTTATCTCTGTGTGCACGTTTGCTTCTTTCTATGGGTGAAATCTAGATTTGCTATAAATACAAGTGATTTTAATCAGGCAGTGTTTTCAGAACAGAGCAGGTCTTGATGGCCCTGAATTATGCCTTTCCATGCTTCATACAGCCAAGTAATGAGTTACAGATGTTGGGCATTCACTGCTCGGTGTTCCCCTGGCTCTCTTTTTTTTTTAGTGGTACTTTTGAGCTCCATAGGGAAGATGGGGTGATGGGAGAAGATATGGCAGAAAAACAAATTACTTTATACATCAACTATATGTTTCCATATTAGACTCCTAAATTCCCTTGACATCTAAACTTTGCTGAAGACATTTCTTGTGTGACTCAAGGATTTCAACTGAGATAAGTCATATCTTGATAGACATTCAGATATGGTACCTGGCACATTTCTGTGCAGCTACCATGATGTCAGCATCAAGTTTTGAAGGGTATACATGACATAAAAGTGTCTATATCACTAAGATGGGTCACATGGAGCTACCAGTGCAAGAGAGCATAAAATTAGAAAGTGTGAGTACTCTTTGCTTTTCTTGGAAGCATTGTTAGTTAGGTTCTTTTTGCTTTGTTTTGTTTGATTTTTTTCAGGACAGTGTTTCCCTGTGTATCTTTGGCTGTCCTGGAACTCAGACTGTAGACCAGGTTGGCCTTGAACTCACAGAGGTCCACCGGACTCTGCTCTCCGAGTGCTGGGATTAAAGGTGTGAGCCACCACGCCCAGCCTGGTAGATGGTTTTATGATGATATTGCTTCATTACTTTGTCAATGATATGGCTAAGATAACAGGAAATATTTTTCTCACAGCCTTCTAACATCTGAAGAGAATGTAAGAAATTAACCAACCAAAACAGTAAAGTTTTTAATTGATACAGCTTGTGCCATCCAAAATTATATAAGAAAACCATATGTAAAGCATACAACAAAGTCACTTGTGGTGGTTCAAGGACTCTGAAACCTCAGCAGAAACATCATGTTGAGGTCATCCTGGGCTATATACAAGACCTTGTCGAAAGAAGAGAAAGCAAGAGGGACAGAGGGGAGAAAGGGCTGGAAGCCCCCTCGTTTATTTATTTGTTCTTTTTCATTTGTTAGAAGAATTTCAAAGATGAAGTTAATAGACCACATTCAATTCAATTTAGCCCTTAAAGTGTCTTTTGAATGTCTCTCCTTTTTAATGTATTTGTATTTTACACAGAGAAAATTATTCCTCTTTTAAACTCATGAAATTCTCCACTTGGTTAATTTCCACAGATATAACACACTCAGGGGAAATTGGCACCAAGAAAAAAGTGAAAAGACTGTTAAGTTTCCAAAGATACTTCCATGCATCTAGGCTTCTCCGTGGGATTATACCACAGGCCCCTCTCCACCTGCTGGATGAAGACTACCTTGGACAAGCAAGGGTAAGCCAGTGGCTAAGAACCTGTGACCCAGCTAAGGGCACCGGATCTGAGCACTACTCTGCCTCTAAAGGGCTACATGACTCTGGGTTTGGCATTTAACACATCTGAACATACTTTTCTCAAACACAAAATGAAGGTATAGGTAACTAAATACCTATAAATAACTAAATACCTCGTATAGGTAACTAAATACTTTTCTAGATATAACATGCTGCTATTGTAGTTGTGGGGTGGAGTGGGGTGCTGGAGATTAAACACAGGACTCATGCAAGCTAAGTACATGCCCCACCACTGAGCTACACACCCAGTCCTGAGGTAAAGCATGCCCCCATGCCAAATACACATTTTATAAATGGGCAGAACATAGTCTTACAGTGCTAAGCAAGGTAAAGCCTTAACCTGAAAGATTACTGCTTAAGGTGTAACTAAATTTTTAAATCCATTCTTTTGTCTTACACAATGGCAACTGAAAATCCTTCTAGTAATTGTCAACTCTTAGCTCTACATTAGGCTTTTAATGTAGCATATTAGCCTATTGTTTTTAAGTCATTCAAAATGCTTGTAATAATAAATTATTTTCACTCTTCATTGATTTGATGAGGTAGAATTCGATGTGAGATGGCTTAAAACAGTTTTCAAGTTATGTCTTGTTGCCAAGCCAAAGTTGCCAAAGGAATTTAAATTCTAGGGGTAAACTGTCACCATTAAACAGATGTCAAAAGTAGTATTTTGTAGCATACATGGTAAATAATATCTCCATACAATGATATATTACTACATATATGCCACTAAAAAAAATGAGCAATAAATAATGCCAGAGGAACTATCTCCCAATATACTGTCTATAAAAAGATAAATGTTAATTAGATCTTACAGCAATATAAGAGTGAAATTGAATGAATTGCTGCTTGTTTGATTAGTTGGTGGTTAGTTGGTGGTTGGTTGGTTAGTTGGTTGTTAGTGGTTGGTGAATTAGTTGATTGTTAGTTGGTGATTGGTTGATTAGTTGTTTGGTAGTTGGTGATTAGTTGATTAGTTGGTAGCTGGTTGGCTGACTAGTTGGTTGTTAATTGATAGTTGGTTGATTATTTGGTGGTTGGTTGATGGGTTGGTTGGTTGGTAGTTAGTGGTAGATTAGTTGGTTGGTAGTTAGTTGATTAGTTAGTTGGTAGCTGGTGATTGGGTGGATTGGTTTGTTGGTTGGTAGTTGCTTGATTAGTTGGTTGGTAGTTGGTGGTTGGTTGGTAGTTGCTTGATTTGTTGGTTGATAATTGTTTGATTAGTTGCTTGATTAGTTGGCTGGCAGTTGGTGGTTGGTTGATTAGTTGGTTGATTAGTTGGTAGGTTGGTTAGTAGTTGTCTGATTAACTAGTTGGTAGTTGGTTGGTAGTTGGTTGAAAGGTTAGTTGGTAGATTGGTTGGTTGGTAGCTGTTTGATTAATTAGTTGATTAGATGGCTGAGTGTTGGTAGTTGGTTGATTAGTCATTAGTAGATGGTTGGTTGGTTTGTTGGTAGTTGGTTGATTAGTCATTAGTAGATGGTTGGTTTGTTGGTAGTTGGTTGATTAGTCATTAGTAGATGGTTGGTTGGTTGGTTGGTTGGGGATTAGTTGGTTGATTAGTTGGTTGGTAGTTGGTGGTTAGTTGCTATTCATGTGTGGTCAGTGTTTGGTTGGTAGATGATTGGTTAGTAAGTAGTGGTTACTGGGTAGTTGACTAGGTGGTGGATAGTTGGCTGATCTATTGAAAGGAGATCAATAATACGTTCTAACACTGCAGTGTCAATGACAGAGCACATATGATGGGCTCTCTCATCAAGGAGCCACATTTTTTAAAGGTGATGTTGAGATATATAAAAAAATAATAATAATAGACCAGAAGTCTGACTGTCAGAAGATAAAGCCTGCATCTGCATTTCATGTTGTATGATTTGGGTAAAGGTTCATTACAAACAGATAAACATCCCTTTGTTTCTTTAATAAATGTTGAGGGCTAAGCACGCTGTATAATGCACTAGATTTCTCAGAACCACTGAGGGGCAGAAATAATAATGTTATTCCTTACATTAATGACTATGCCTTCAGACAGAGATGGGTGAAGTTGTAGGAACAATGGTACAGAAAGAATCAAACAAACACTGTAAACTTTATGTCACATTTCATTCTAAGCATAGCTGGAGGGATAGCTCAGCCATTAAAGGCTAAACTCACAACCATAGAGTAAGACTTTAAATTATCTGGTATGTACAGTTACTATTCAATTTCCTATATAGTAGTTAATTTTATCTGTGGTCCACATTGAGCAAAACAATGGTAAAGTATTTGTCTGACATGCACAAGACCCTGGGTTTAGTACCAAACACCACGAATATAAACAGGAAAAAAAAAAAAGGAAAAAATTGTTACAAAGCTTCTCCCTACAGAGCACCCCTCTCAGAGCCACCTTTAACAAACACCTGCAGCCATGGTCCCTCTGAACAAGCACTGTGACAGGCACTTGAGATGTGCAGTACACCTCTCTCCACCCCCACAAACAGCCCTTGATGCAGATGATATCAGCCACACTTTTCAGATGAAAGCTGGAGAAGTTAAGAATGTAACCAAAGTCCAAGAGCCAGGAAGAAAATGGGCTGACATTAGACCAGGTAGTTTAACCCGAGAGCCTGCGCCTTGAGCTGTCACTAGTGTATGGAGTAGAATCTGGTTTAGCCCAAATCCATTGTAGGTAGAACAGCATGCTACTGTTTCCATCTTTTTAACTGTTTTAATTGCTGTGTCTGGAAGTGGATGTTTGCGTCTCAGTGTGCTTCATCTGGACATTGTGATTTTCTTTGTTTGCCTCTTCAGCATATGCTCTCCAAAGTTGGAATGTGGGACTTTGACATCTTCTTGTTTGATCGCTTGACAAATGGTAAGTTACCTCCCAAAAAATTCTCACTAAAACACACACCATAAAGTGGATTTATTTCATGAGAAGCAAATTGTATTTTTAGACAAATTGCTTTTTCCTTCTTCTCCCACTCTCATAAATCTATAGTCAGTCAAGACAGACCAGGGAGGGGAAATTAATTCAGATGAGGAATGAGGACTGAATTTGACCTTAGCATGTTGGGATGGTTTCCTTCTGACCTGTGATCCCAAAAGAATTAGGAAACCACTGAGACTGTGGGTTTGTTCATTGCTAGTCAGTGGAAAGTGAACACACAATAGCACACCTGAGTAGTTCTGAGTCCTGACCCTTACGAACAAGGTGCTTACGCAACTTCTTAAACAAGCTGAGTCTGCCCATTGCAGGCATTGCTCAAATAAGTTTGGCATCGTCAGAAGGAAACAAATGCTAGGGAAAGAATGTAAAAGCTAAGGCTGTAGCTGAAAATTAAGCACTCCTATCGATTCTTCTTTCCACATTTTTATGTCTATAAAATCTTTGCCTAGCAAAATAATAAAATATATTTTCCTCTCTCTGTTAGACAAATGTAGATAAGCTGAGGCCAGAGAAAGGTATCACTCAATGGTGACACTGGGCTTACCCTTCATCTGTCATATTTGTGAATTAAGTCATTGCCCACGGTTTTCTCACTGGCTTGGCAAGCAATGTGTGTAAAAGAGACATAGTGTAAGATTATGGCACAGATTTTTACTCTACAGAAAGCTAACTAAAACGTGTATGATATGCATGGAATCCTGGAGTCCATAATGTGTCATTGATCTTGTTTGGAACAGCTAGAAATGGGTACTGATAAATAGAATTAACTGTGAACAAGAGAACTTCTTAAGTAGTGTTTGAAAGAAAGTACAATCTGTGACAACTGTCACAGAAATGTAAAACAAAGCCATCAAAAGATTTTGTTTATCTCAGTTCATTAGCAGGCCACTGACCTACCACAACAGTTCAAAAGGAAATCTCAAAGAAACACACACACACACACACACACACACACACACACACACACACACACGGAGCAAGGAAACACACTGAAATGAATTTATAAACAGTTGTGTAATGCCATCAGACTAGCTTCAGCTATAAGTCTATGGACAAAGATCATTTACAATGTTATCTGCTATCTCTAACTTGGAGAGTTCTAAAATAGCTTCAATACAATGAAATGCGTGGAGATGCACTGAATCAGGTACCCTGAAAGACATTCTTTGGCAATACTCAAACTGCACTAAAGACTTGGGCAGCTTGCTGATCCATTGCAAAGTCTTAAATAAGCGATGTAATATTTTTTTAAATCATCAAAAAAAAAAAATACTTTTCAGCCAAGCATGTTGACACACAGGAGGCTGAGGCTATTAGACATGAATTTGAGGCTGGCCTGAACTACATATAGTGAGACCCTATCTCAATGATAAGTAAATTAACTAATTAATTAAACTCAGAATAATTATTCTTGGATAGGTAATATCTCCTGAATATTAATGTTATTATAGCTTTAATTTTGCAGCCCTTCTGGCTTGAATTATGAAATATCTCAAAAACAGTCTTCTTTTACATAAGTCTCATAGGAAGAATAGGCTACTATTGTTGTAGTGAGTTAAATATCCCTATAATGTAAAAGTCAATTGGAGATGGCTTAAAGCACATTTCAGGCAGCCATGTGTTTTTAAAATTACACACAAACACATTCAATACTTCAATAGACAACTTTCTTCACTTAATATTTTCTTTACTGCTGGTGTAAGAAGATGGGAGCTAATTTTACTTATACAATAGTTGGAAGCCTAGGAAAAGATCATAGTATATATAATTTCAAATCCAAAGTGGAGAATTATTCCATTAGAGAAACTTTATTTCAGGAATTTAAATCTTATTTTCAATCTTGCTAGTGTGTATAAAAAATAGCAATAAAGCAAGTGACTATTCCTCTCCAGGGAATAGTCTGGTAACACTGCTGTGCCACCTCTTCAACACCCATGGACTCATCCACCATTTCAAGCTGGATATGGTGACATTACACAGGTTTTTGGGTAAGTCTTTTTTTCTTTCACGTCCCTGCACAACCACAGGAATAAGGGTAATGTGTAACTTTTTGATTCTAAGTGTCAAGAGATAAGATCTGAAGAAGGACAATAGACATGATATGGGAGAAAGCCCATGAGGCCTCAACCCTACACCAAGAGCAACAGGCAGCTGAGGGATGCTGGGAGTGAGAGACACAGTCTTCCCCAGGAAAGAGCACACCAATTGGTTTCTCAACACCAAATAATCAGCCCTCAAAACACATACACAAGTAACATTTACAGACTGAGCAAGTTGTATTTGTACATATAGGAATGTGTGTGTGTGTGTGTGTGTGTGTGTGTGTGTGTGTAATAATAACTAATGAAAAAGGCTATGAATTTGAAAGATGCAAGGAAAAGTATATAGGAGAGATTGGAGGGTGGAAAGGGAAGGGGGAAATGATGTAAATATATTAATCTCAAGAAACAACAAAAATAATTTTAAATAAAAAAGTGTTAAGAACCAGAGCATCATAAAAAAGACCTGAAATTAATTTTAAAAGATTTGATCTTAGTTTTTAAATATGGCTTATCTGTCCTAAGCCATTGATAAATTGTTGGGTTAATGTGTTGTGTTTCTAATAAGTTCAGGGTCTATAAAGAAAAGATATAGGTCTGTAGGTGTCAAGATGATTCTAATATGCTCTCATACTTATAGAATTCCAATGAGATATGCCTCAAATAACTCTAGTCAGAACAAGAGTTGCTGAAAATCGTTAAAATGAATAGTAATTACAATTTACGTACCACCCACCATGGGAGGAATACTTTAGATAATTTATTTCTAATCATTTGAAGAAAACCCAAGTTGGACATTATCACCACCATTTGGTCCACAGTTACAGAGAACAAACAAGAGGTTTCATTAATTTCCCAAGGCTAATGACTAGCCTAGTCTCAAGTCATGTGCAGGTCTAAACCCACCATCTTTACCCACAACGCCGCCATCATTCTTTCCCCAAAAGAAGCCCAGTTCTTTTGTTGTGTGAGTGTTCTGATTTATCTGCCCATGAATTCTCCAAGGTAGATTTCTAATCGCCAGATGGCTTGTCTCTGCCACTTAGCATATTTCTGGTTCTTTGACTTGCTATGTGATTGTACTATGGATTTTAAAGTTGACTCAGTGCTATCAGGAGGAAGATAAAAACAGCCTTACCTGCCAGGTATACATCTGGGACCTCCTTTAGGGTTAATACACACATCCCTGTACGTATTAATACATGGATCATATAAAGGCAGTGACACCTTGAACTCAGAACAGTCTTATCCCAAAGTCAGGGAAGAAAGTTGAGAATTGTCATTAAGTAATTTGCACATCACAGGTAAGTGACAGAGGTAAAGTTTACATGTGATATGAAACAAGCCTACAGAGTATAAAGTACATGCAGCACAGTAGAAAGATGGAAAACCTGCCACAACCTCGCTCCTTTCCAGAAACCTAAGCAACCTGGGCCTGGTTGTATTTTAATTGCTTGACCAAAGTAATGCCATGAAAAGGGCCAAATAATTTTGATTGGTCTAAAGAGATGCAGATTCTTTTGACATGTATATGTACCCCAAGAACATATAAAAAATATAGCCTTGATATAGCCTTGACAGCTGAATTAACAGTAGAACTCGGAGCCAGATTCGTAGAATAAGCTACAAGAATACAGCCATTGTAAGTCTGGCCATTCGATATACACTGAATATATTGCATCCCAAGCATTGGCTTGGTCATTTGCTGAAGCAGGGTATTGACTTCTACAAGCAATTAACCAAAATTGCATTGCCTACTACTGGACCTGAATTGCACTGGAGGGCCATAGAACAGCGAGATGAGAACTGAGGAAAGTTCCTTTGGATCAGTGTGGTCCTGTAACTGCTTCCTGATAGAGGACTAGATTTGTTTTGATGAGTGTTTGTTATTCAAGTAGTAATATAATCCCTGGGCAGCATGAATCCAACACACAAAGGCTCTGAAAGGAAGTATCATCTATGGCTGAATATTAATGAATGGCAACAGATTTTGATAATTAAATGATGGTGTGAAATAAAGTTGTACTTTTTACTCCATATTTATTTGCCCTATGAATGAGAACCTTCCTGAATTCCAGAAAGGGGTGATTTCTGGAAGAGGTAAGAAATCCAAAGAGCCTCACAAATCTTTCTGGCCTCTCTCTTCCCTTCCCTTCCCTTCCCTCCCCTCCCCTCCTCTCCCCTTCCCTCCCCTTCCATTTCCTTCCCCTCCCCTTCCTATTACAAACAGCCCAGTTGAGGCACAAAGCTTACAAACCACCTTCACCTTTAAAGGGATCCTCAGACTACTCTTTGGAAGCTCTGATAGTTTTAACGAAAGAAAGAAAGAAAGAAAGAAAGAAAGAAAGAAAGAAAGAAAGAAAGAAAGGAATAAAGGAAGGAAGGAAGGAAGGAAGGAAGGAAGGAAGGAAGGAAGGAAAGAAGGAAGAAACCTACATAAGTCTCATCTACTATGTCATGCTTGTTTTGATCTTAGTTGGCTAAGCATTCTGTTTTCTTCCTAGTCATGGTTCAAGAAGATTACCACGGTCACAACCCATACCACAATGCTGTTCATGCAGCCGATGTCACCCAGGCCATGCACTGTTACCTGAAAGAGCCAAAGGTAAGGCGGGATTCAGGCCTCTCCTCCACCGTCTGCAGATGCCAAGTCACTGTAGTGCTAACCACCACATTGTTCAACATTGGGAATCCTTCACAATATGACTGAAAATTATTATACTAACGTTCTCCGTGTCAGCTCTGAAAATCTTACCATATCCATGAAAACAGATGTGGATTTTCTGATATTTCCTTTCATGGTTTATTGATTGCCAAGGCTATTTAAGGCCAAAAACACCCAGCCTACCTCTTATATACCCTCAGTGGTTCCAAAGACTGGCATTTCCGCAACAGACCTTTACCACAAGCACTGCTGGCACTGAGCTTTAGTGGAAAAGGCTTTCCTGCTTGTAGTTTCTGATCACTAAAGGGGATCAGAGTTCCGCCAGTTTCAAGTCCCATTTCTACGTGGCCAATGGGAGATTTTGATTCAGAATCCAAGAAAATTCATTAATGTTCAAGACCTCTTAGCCAGTATGCTCAGATGCAATGAATCAACCCAAAATCAGAGAATAAAGACATAATGATAGTGTAATGCAATATTCCTTACAATTAAGGCCGTTCATCACTATTAAAATATTAGGGGTTTGGTGTAATATACAGTAGGAATTCCTCTGAGGTTTTTTTAAAATAGTATTCAAGTTTAAGACTCTGCATAATTCAATCAATTTTAGTAGTTCATTAAAAATATAGATGCAGGCTGGGTGGTGATGGCACACACCTTTAATCCCAGCACTCCAGAGGCAGAGGACTCTGTGAGTTCCAGGCCAGCCTGGTCTACAGAGGGTGTTCCAGGACAGACTCTAAAGCTACACAGAAACCTTGTCTTGAAAAACCAAAAAAAAAAAAAAAAAAAAAAAAAAAAAGAGGAGAAAGAGGAGGAGAGGGAAGAAAGAAAGGAAGAAGTGGAAGGAAGGAAGAAAAATATACAGATACTTCAACACAAGCTTCTGAACACACAGTTATCACATAGGCATCTCAGGATAAAGCTGGAAGGGTGCTGCATACCTGGAAACCAAAGCTTTTTGATCTCTACATAGTCTACAAGTCATATCATATACGTTTATTTCTAAGTCAGACTTCCCACTTTCCTGCTTGCTTTCCTGGTAGACCAAAAGGTAAAGATTCTCACACACTCCCCCACCACTTATTCCAATTGAGAAAGGATGCAAATTTTGCAATTCAATCTACTTCTTTCAAAGAAGCGACAAAAATATACATTAGTCAAAACACACCAGGGCTGGGGCCAAAGTTCAGTGGGAGTGTGCTTGACAAGCATGCATGAGGCCCTAGGTTCAATCGCCAGTATAGGATTTTATTTTTATTATTATTATTACTAAGGGAAGGCAGGTAAAATGCTACAAAAGCCTGATAATTTAAATTCAGTCCCCAGATCTCACAGTGCAAGGCCTCCACACACATACCATAGGATACATATGCCTTTACTCACTCTCTCTCTCTCTCTCTCTCTCTCTCTCTCTCTCTCTCTCTCTCTCTCTCTCTCTCTCTCTCTCTCACACACACACACACACACACACACACACACACACACACACACACACCCCACAAGACAGGATCGAGGGAGAGAATAGTGTTATTTTTTTTAACTGTTTAAACAAAGCAGCACACTAGTGATTCTTTAAGTTTGTTTTATCCTATGACAAACTCATTTCTTCACTTGCAACTTTCTCTCGAAGCAAGGGTGATGTGGTGCTGCTCCTCCACCGGCCATTGACATTGCCACAGGCTCTGCTAGCAGGAGGAGGAGAGTGCAGGGTGGAGAATACGAGCTGTTTGCCCGGTTACTGCCCACACTGCCTTTGCTCTCACACTTACAGTCTTGTGTGCACATCGCCTCACTGGCGACCTCAGAAGGCAGACAGAGGGCTGACTAACAGCGCTTCCTTCTGTTTGACTGAGACACAGCAATGGGACAATCAATCTCCCGGTGTTGTTCCCACAGTTGGCCAGCTCCCTCACGCCTCTGGATGTCATGCTTGGACTACTGGCTGCAGCAGCTCATGACGTTGATCACCCGGGAGTGAGCCAGCCATTTTTGATCAAAACCAACCACCACCTTGCCAACCTGTATCAGGTAACAATAAATAAATAGAATCTGAATAAGGAGCAAGTACAGTCATTGATTGCCCTAAGTGCTCAGCTAGAATTTTCTGTCCTAAAAGATGGCCCTCACTGAGGTCAACTTCAGTGATGCAAACACCCAAAGAACCTGGTTTGAATTAGAGCCAGCCTAACGTCTGAAGGCTAAGTTGGTGTACAAAGATATCCAAGAAAGTCTGTTTGGTCCACAGCAGCTTTGAAACTGTCCTAAGTCAACAGGATACATGAACAAACTTTCTGGTGGCTTAAAATATGTGTCTCCATGGAGACTGTCTTATACCTATTGGTCAGTTAAGGAATGGAGGTCTGTATAGAGAAACAGGAAGTGAGATGTCTGGGCGGAGAGAAGAAGTGAGATGTCTGGGCAGAAATAGGAAGTGAGATGGCTGGGCAGAGACAGGAAGTGAGGTGGCTGGGCAGAGAGAGGATATAAGCAGTTAGAAATAGGAACTTGCACTCTTCCACTGGGAAGCTAATGATGTAAAGGTGGCTATGGCTTGCTCCTTTTCTCTGATCTCAGCATTTTCCTCAATATCTGACTCCAGACTTTTTTTGTTGTTGTTGTTGTTTAGACCAATTAAAAATTCCATTTACACATACCAACTAATGTAAAAACTTACATCATTTCAATTTCTCATTATCATAATCCTAACAATGAAGTATCTACCAATATTGACAGATTCATACTTAAAAATAAAGGTTATAAAAGCACACTTTAGCATTTAATATATAAAAACACACACAATATGAGCCAGTGAGATGGCTCAGTGGGTAGAGTGGTTTATGGCTCACCCTGAGTTCAATCCCCAGATCCCAAAAAATGACATAAGAGAACTATTTCTGGAGAGTTATCCTCTGACCTGACCTCCACCTCTTTATTAAAAGTAAATATTCTGATACAGCCACATTTTCCAGAATTTTCAGTGCAGTATCTAGTCTTGTATGATTTTATCACATAGATCAGCAGGGACCTAAGAAACCAATAATGAATGGAACTTTCGTTCAAATTCAGGTGTCCAAAATGACCGTGACCCAAACAAAGTTAATTCTAGTTTGAAAGGGGTTTTTGAGGAGTTTTCTAAAGAGCATACACAGATGTACTTCTTTAATATTTAAAAAATAAACACCCGTGTGGTTCTTTGCTTGCAAAGATTTTAGTTGGTGCTGCAAAGTGTGCCACAGCTGTGCCCAGGAGACACAGGTAGACTGTGTGGTCTGGTCCCTGACAGGAAGAAGGAGGAGACTGGAAAGGGAGAATTGGGGAAAGAAGGCCCCAAAATAGTGTGCAGGATCTTCATCAAACACCTGCTGAGCGGTGTGAGCATCTCCTGGAGGCTAGAAACGCAAGTCCTTTCACTTTGAGGACAGTGTTAGAGACGAACCCATACTCAGTGGTCTCACAAAGACCTGTTTGTGTCTTAAAGCTGGCTGGAATAGAGGCTGAAACTTACCAGCCAAACAGAGATGTCACGGATTGGAACCTAAAGAGGGCATGAACTTAACTGTGAGAAGCCTAACAAACCCATACTCCGCTACAGCCCAAGGGGACATTCCGTCTTTCAGTTACTCTACAATCTCTGTCTTATTTGGTTTGGTTTGGTTTTTGAAGCAGGGTATATCCCTATAACAGCCCTGGCTGTCCTGGTACTCACTCTGTAGACTAGGCTGGCCTAGAACTCAAACATCTGCCTGCCTCTGCCACTGGAGTGCCGGATTAAAGATGTGTGCCACCACCTCCAGGCTCAAGTTCCAGGGTTAATGCCAAAAGTATACTGGCTCCTGAAAGAAGAAGTGTTGACTCGGGACCCCCAAGACCAAGTTCTCAGCACAAAGGAAATTTATTTTTCCCAGAGCGACAGAGGGCAGGGAATAAGAGACAAAGACCCAAGTAGAGGACAAAAAAGAAGGGGAGAAGAACAAGGAAAGGGGGTAGAGGTCTGTGTGGGGAGATATGATTGTCTCTGGATAGAGGGAGACAGACATGGCATATAGGAAAACTGTAGCTTAGGATGAGGTGTTTTATTTTGATTGGGCATGTTAATTAGGTGAGCCAAAGAGGGTTTTTGATTGCTGGACTTCAATTCTTTGATATCTGGACCTTGGTAGACAGCCTCATGAAGAGGAAGTGGCCAAATAAGGGAATAGACCTTAGTGGCTTGCTTTAGGAATGTATTCTAATGGTTTTTAGCAAGGCAGAGGCAATGGGAGAGAAAGGCAAAGTCTGCCAGAGCCATGCTCATGGGGGCTAGTGTCCCTTCTAATGTCCCTTTCTCATCACAGGCATTCTTGTTCTTTCTCCATGCATCATGAGTCTCCGGGATTCCAGCATGTGAGAGAGAGGCCCCAGTATGGAGGGAAGAAATGATATCACGTAGTGCGTACACTTGGCAAGGCATTAGCAAGGCATTTTAAATCTCTGGAAACACAAGGTACTTTTGTACATGTTTCCATGAAAAATTACCCTCATTAACTTTACAATGACTTACATATTCATAAAATCATTAAGAACCTTGGTAATGAGTGAGATAAACAAATGTACAAATATTCACAAAAATTATGCTCGCATACACATTTAATCAACGAGAGTACCACAGAGGAGATGAGCCAGGACTGTGGCAGCCTGGAGAGCACCCTGTGCGTGACTTCTCCACAATCCAGACTGACTGAGCAGATAAGGTGTAAGACACTTCCTCTCCTTCAGCAGGCCCCACTCTTTCAGTTCTAAAAAGATCAGTGCACAACACCCAGCATGTGCCTTTGTACTGAGATAAGGAAAGAGCCAGGGCAGCTGGAGTGAAGGTAGGGTCAGAGGGTACCCCTCCCCATTGTCTGCAGTCTGGACCCGATTCCTAAGTTTAACTTGGGTCAATATGAAGACGCAACAGGCACTCCCACCCCGGTGCCTCACTCAGAATAAAAGCAGTCCACATATCAAGGAAGCTAGACCAAGAGAGACGGAAGCATGTGAGAGGAAGTCCTCAAAATTTACTTTCTTTGTCTCTGCCCTCCGTTACCATCATACCACACACACACACACACACACACACACACACAGAGAGAGAGAGAGAGAGAGAGAGAGAGAGAGAGAGAGAGAGAGAGAGAGAGAGAGAGAGAGAGAGTCATAGATCTGCTCAGCAAGCTGCAAAGTATACGTGGCATCAGATGTAATAATGGTAACCACAACTATAAAAAGAATTGCTTTCACTTTAACTTAAAATGTAATTCTTCTTGATAGATCCCAACTACATACTAACTATGGACAGACCACTCCATGGATAAAATAATGGTTAATTCTCCCATGAAACCTATGTTTAACAGAAGTGTGTGTGATTTTTTCTTAAATCATTTGCTACAGGCAATTGAGGGTGGGGATTAACATTTAAAATTCCTTTTTATTTTGAATGACTCTGAATCACACACACCAGGCTGACAGTCTCAGAGGAATGTTTCTATGACTGTGCCTGAAATACATAATTGCAAAGATGATTCAGGCCCTTATAATTTCCACAGGATAAAAGGTATTCTAGATAGAGTATTAAATTCTGTGAGAGAGGGTCAAAATTGGTCTTCCACTTCAATAAGTCTGACAAGTCCTTATCTGAACAGGTATTCCTTAGACAGCAAGTGAATCCATATTCTTTGTTCTGAGATCAGCCTTGCATAGATAAGATGAAGAATAGTAATAGTCCAAAGGCCTTAAAGCGGGTTTGTCAAAGACCAAGGACGTATTGTGAACTCAAGATGCTTCTCTTCCTCTGAGACCTCCCAGATACCCTTGGGTTTTCTCCAAGGAGACCACTTGGTTCGTTAGGCGAGAGCAGAGCAGAAACTGTTATTTCCAGAGTCTGTTCGTAAGCAATTAAGAATGAAAACACAAGCCCAGTTCATGCTGTTGTTTTTCTTCCTGTATCCTCCAGACTTAAAATGGGAAAACATCTGATTCCTTTGGATACCAGACTCTCAGTTTATCAACATCTCTCTAAGTATTTTCATCAAAGGAAGTGTCCAATAAATAGAGAGGGAACAGCCAGACGTGGTGTCAAGGGCCTGTAATCCCAGCTACTCGCGGAGATGGAGGAAGCAGGATTGCAGATTCAAGGACAACCTGGGAAATTTAGGGAGATCCTGTCTCAAAATATTAAGGAAAAGGAAAACTGAGCCTATAGCTTCTGCCTGTCTGCACAAGACTCTAGGTTTAAGCCTCATTACCACAAAAAAAGGATGGAGGAAGGGGGTAACCACTATTAAAAAATAATAATAATAATAATAATAGAAAGGAAAGCTTCCTTGCATGGTAGGAACTCAGCTGGGCCAGATTGCCTTTGACAGACAGCCTTTTGATTTAATTTGAAAACCTGTGTGGCAGTTTATTAAATGCCAGCAATCAAAGGGATTGTTTTATCTCTAGGGCTGATCATACTTCATAATTCAGAAAAGGGGGGGGGAGTGGTAGTGTTTTGCCTCCAATGTTGTAAGGGTTTTGTTTTCCCAAATTAAAATTCTAACAGTCCTTGTAAGCCACAAGGATGGAGGTTTCTTCTTTCCACATTAAAATGATTATCCTAGGGTTCAGGATATGGCTCAGTTGATTGTCATGCAAGCATGAGGTCTTGAGTTTGAATCCCCAGCACCCGCATCAAAGTCGGTATGGTGGTGTACACCTCTAACTTCAGCACCTGGGAAGCAGAGGGAGTAGGCCAGTCAGACTAGTTAGAATTGCCAACTCTGAGCTCAGCAAGAGAGCCTGTCTCAGAAATAAGGGGAGGGGCCACAGAGAACACTTGAAGTTGACCTCTAATAAATACATGTATATGTGCAGAAGAGTGCTTACACACCCATGTACACTACACACAGAGATAGATACATGATAGATAGATGTGTGTGTGTGTGTGTGTGTGTGTGTGAGAGAGAGAGAGAGAGAGAGAGAGAGATTTTAAAAGATCATTCTTAAAACTGCAAGTGTGTGGAATCTGAGATATGAATATGTTGCCACTGGGACAATGAGAAATTGCTGAACTTATATGTCTTCCAGGAAGACAGATGTGCCACCTGATGTATCTTCCTAAACTGCTAGGATACCAGGGGACATCAGGGTGGATCATCTCATAGTATGGTCGCGTCTCCCTGACAGTTTCTGAACTCTGTCTTCTTTCTCTCAGCCTGCTCTTTGTGGATGATGGGATGAGCCACTGTGGTGTCAAATAAGCCTGTCACAGCGGTGCTGCTTGAGTGCTAGGGACAAGCCATTGCCATTTCTGACAGTTCTCTAGGCATACCAGTGACTGGCCTGGTGCTTGCCCCTGCTTTTCCCCTGTTCAGGACAGACATCCTCCTGTGTCCTTGTATCCACATCCCTCAGTTGTTGCCTGGTTACAATCCTTTCCCCATGTTGCAACCAGGAGAAGTTTCCTAAAACCCAACTCTGGCCACACAGACTCCTGCTAAGAAACCCACTGTTCCTCAGGATTTTGTAAATAATCAAACACATAATGTACCAGCACCAACCTTGGGATCTCACTATAGCCTTACTGTCCCATCAAGCCTCTCTTGCCACCGTATCCCCAATACCACTCTAGGCCTCAATAAATCACAAATCAGGAATACTTTCAGTTTCTCCAACATATCTCATTCCTCTATTCATTCAACAAATATTTGTGAAGTGCTTAACACATGCCAGGTGCCACGGATGCCAAAGATGACCAAAACAAGTAACAATCCCTATGTTCTCTGAGGCAAAATAGATGTGTGGTCTCTTACAATGTGACCATTTGTAAAACAAAATATCAAACTAAACAGAGAAGAGAGATACAAAGAAAGTATCTTTCCCTTCAGGCCTCCACAGCTGCCGCTTCTGCCCATTTTTAACCGAATGCACTATGGCACAGTACATCTAGCCCAAATGCATGCACATACTCTGTGGGTCCACTCTGACTCATTCATCCTCTGGTCTCATCTGGGGCATCTTTTCCTCCTTGAAACCTTCTTTGCCTCAAAAGATCCAGCTCCCCTGTGTCTCCTCCGCCACCCCAGGATTCTCTTCCCTTATCGCCAGGTGTACTAATCAAAATTGCCATTGCCTGGTTACATGCCTGTGTCTCCGATGGATGGCAAGTCTGTCTCCAGCATATATTTGTTCTCTTTTTGCCAGTATCCAGCCACACGGCTGGTGTTAGTGAGCGTTCCATTGTTTCTCCTGCTAACTGTTATGTAAACTGAGTAAGTTGCAGGACAAGTTGGAGCAATTTTAAATTTCTTTATAGTGATCTTCCTTGCACCCTGCAACTAACCATGTTATCTGGTACTTTATTTCTGGAGTTATCTGGTTATCTGTGAATATGAAGTAAAAAAGAACCAATTCCCACGATAATTTAAAAATACCTTTGCCTTGAATGAAAGTGTGAGGATTTCACAACAGAGGATCCCAAAGCTTGCTTCTACCAGATATTGGCCCTAAAATTAAAATCTTGCTCTTTTTCTTTTAACAATCCTTTCAACCTTTAAACATTGGAGTGTGGGTGCTGTTTGGTATCCATTCGGTAAGCATTTACTTCTTTACATGGCACTGTGGCTTACACACCGAGATGAGTAGGAATGCATGAAGACTTTCGGAACAGCCCTTAGGCACGAACAGTGTGCAGAATGTGCATTCAGGCCTTCACACGGGCCTGCCTGGAACGGGCCAGCGGGGCAGTCAAGCCAAACCTCTACTTCTTCAGCCTCGTACAGCCACCCTTCCCACTTTGCAGAAGACAGCCCACTTACTCATTGTGAGCCACACCACACATTGCCTGAGGTATAAAAACACCAAATGAACCACCAGAAACAGTAAAAGCTGTCTCCTATAATTGAGACCCCACCCCACTGGTCTCTTTAAATGACCACCAATAATTTTGATTATTCAGACTAATTTTTTTTCCAGATTTGCAATACTCCAGTGTTTTTAAAGGCCAGTTAGTTACTAATAACAATTACATGGTAAACTCAATCTCAAAAATTATTTAACTCTTGTAGGTCCAAATTAGGGAAATCTTTTAAATTAGAAATTTAGCTTATAGGTCTATTCTTTATTGCAGAGAAATATGGTAACACTATAATAAAAAGCTTCACAGATATAAACATATGGCATTAAGCTAAAATTCTAGGTGCTGAGGAGATGGCCTAGTGGGTAAGAGTACTTGCTGGCGAGCCCAACAACCTGAGTTTGAATCACTAGAGTCCATGCGAAAAGACAGTTGTGGCAAAACATACCTATAACCCTAGCACTGGGGGGTAGGAAGGAGGCCGTGATGGGAGGATCTCTAGGGCTTGCTGACCACCAGCCTAGCTCCAGGCTCAGAGAGACAGTCTCAAGGGAATAAGACAGAGAGCAATAAAGGTGGATGTCACTGTCCTTCTCTGGCTTCTGCATGGGTGCAAGCATGGACACACACACACACACACACACACACGCAATACACCACACACACACACATAAAAATCAGTAAATAAATAATAATATGAGGAATGGGTTGAAAACAAATGCTCTCTAGGGCTGGTAGTGTAGCTCAGAAGTACAACATATGCCTAGGTTGCCATGTGGGAGGTCCTGAGTTCTAGTCCCATAATCAAGGAAGGAAAGAAAATAACAGTTACAGGGGTATATCTTTGATTTGAAATTTCTGACTTAAGTAATGCATTATTCATTTGCTTTTGTCAAGGAGAAATGAATGGGGAATTAAAAATAAATGATATTTAGATTCTCTGAATACATTTAATATGCAAAGACATGATGTTAAAATGCCAATATTTACAAATAAGCAAGACATAACTGAATAACTTTTACATCTTTAGACATCAATTCTAAGAAGCAAGGGCAAAATTAAGTCTAACTGTAGGTATTTGTGAGCGTATAGAGTTCTGGCTTCTGGGTGCGTAGATGCAGCAACACAGAGGAAGTTCTTGGGAGGCAACAGGAAGCACATGCATGGTCCAGGTATTAATACTGGCGGGTTGACTTGAAGATGCTCCTTAGCTACTCACTAAGCGGGCACCAGCCTCACACCCAGGGTGGGGAGCTGAGTGTTCATTATACCTGAGTTAAGAGCATCCGAGGGCTAAGTGGGGGTTAAATAAGGCTAAATAAAGTGCTTGGCCCAAAGATGTGCGCCCTCCCGTCGCTACCCTCCACTTCCTACTCCCTTGTAGCCGGTGGAGTGGCCCTGGTTCCAACGCCGCCCTGACCAAACTCTTGCTTGGGTCAGACTCTTCCCCCAAGAGTCCCTTTGCAGTCCCAGACGCCAGCATCTTTCACTGGTGTGTTCCAAGCTGCTCAGTGTCCTCTCGCTCCCTATCCAAATATACTTTCACCAGCAAACTTCCCAAGAATCCACAGATTCTGCTGCAGGAAGATCAGTAATGAAGCCATGACGTGAGGCTGGCATAGCAAACGGTGCCTAAGGCCATCGCCCTGACACTGTCATTCCCCTCAACAGAAATGTAGTGCCATTTGTCATTAGGTCTTGTTACAATTTTTGGCTCCTTGAACAACTCATGTGAGGTAGCCCATGTCTGTATCTGCCTGAATGAGTTTGTCAAGTGAACTCATGAGCAACTGAATTAAATATCACTGCCGGACTGAACACTTGTTACATCACGCTAACCTATCACCCTCTATGCTCATAAATCTTCACAATCAGGACAAATTAGTCTAGCACATGACTTCTAACAAACATTCTCTTGTGTTGAGTGTGACTCATGCCCAAAAGGAAATAACAGAGTAGTGGATGAAAGCACTCGACTTTCATCACTGGTTCAAACATGGTCAAGTGGTAAATAAAAATAACGACTGCTTGGCAAGGAAAAGGCAAATGCAGTATAACAGTTTATGCAAGGATGGGTGTAAGGCATCACCTCAAGATGCTCATCACAACAGAGTCCTAGAGAGATTTAAGAAGCAAGAAGAGATGTGGTTTTAGGGGACCCTGGATTTTTTAACTCCTTTTATTCTATTAAAAAAAAAAAAAAGTTGAGGGTTGTCAGGCAATAGTGGCACATGCCTTTAGTCCCAGCACTTTCTGAGGCAGAGGCAGGTGGATCTCTGTGAGTTCAAGGTCAGCTTGGTCTACAGAATGAATTCCAGGACAGCTAGAGCTGTCACACAGAGAAAAATTGTCTTGAAAAACAAAAACAAAACAAAAAAAGTAGAGGCTTGTATGAGCAGCTCTGATACAGAGAGATCATTGCAAACAGACAGCTTGTACTGGCATCCCAGCTTCCCTTTAGTGTCTGTGTTAGGGGCCTTCCTAGTTTTGTTGTTGTTTTAGTTTGCTTTTTGTTTGGGGGATGCTTTTGGGGGTGTTATTTGTTTTTGTCTGTTTGTTTGTTTTAGCTAGTTATTTGGAAACAGGAAACTCAGTTGAGGAAATGCCTTCATCAGCTTGACCTGTAGGCCAGTCTGCAGGGCGTTTTCAGGATTAATGATTGATTTGGAAGGGCCAGCTCACTGGGGACAGTGCCACCCTGGACAAGTGGCCCTAAGTGGACTAAGAAAGTCGGCTGAGCAAGCTAACAAGCAGTGTTCTTCCACTGCCCCTCTCCAGCTCCTGCCTCCAGGATCTTGCTTGGACCTCCCTCTGTGGAGGTCATTGTAAGATGAAATAAACCCTTTCCTCCAAGTTGCTTTTGGTCCTGGTCGTATGGCAGTAAGAGGAAGCAAACTATGGCAACTGTTTTCCTTGTTTCTGTCCCTTCTTATTTTTTTTTTTTTGAACTATGGTAAAATACACAGTATAAAATCTACCCTCTCAACCATTTTGAAGTGTGTGATTCAGTGGTATTAAGTACAGTTATAATGGTATGCAGCCACCACCGCCCTGCATCACTAGAACACCTTGCAAAGCTCTAAATCCATTGAGCACAAGTTCCCCATCCTCCTGTCCCTCCCAGCCCTGGCAATCACCATTTCACTTTCTGTCTCTACAGCTGGCACAAGGTCCCTCATGTACATGGAATTGAACAGTTTTCTTTCACTTTTAAAGAGGTTATGGTTTATTAGTTTTGTAATTTTAAAATTACTCTTAAAATACTACAGAGGCCAGGCTTGGTGGTCCATACCTATAATCTCGGAACTCAGGAGGCAGAGCCAGGATGATGGATAGTTAGAGGCCAGCCTGGGCTACATGTTAAATTCAAGGTCAGCCTGTAAATTCTGTGACTCCATTTCAGGGGAAAAAAACAAAACAAAACAAAACAAACAAACAAACAAAAAAAAAAAAAAAACTGGGGTATAGAGCATGTTCCAGGACAGGCTCCAAAGCCCTGTCCCAAAAAAAACAAAAGAGAGAGGAGGGAGGAAGAAAGGGAGGGAACGGAGAGAGAGGGAGGGAGGGAGGGAGGGAGGGAGGGAGGGAGGGAGGGAGGGAGGGAGGGAGGGAGGGAGCCAATATTGAGTGGGACTTAGAATTCTGAATGTGCTGCCAATGGCTATTGGGAGTCTGGGTATGGAAAGTTCTTATCATTTTTGGTCAGCATGGAAAATTAGACTCTGCTCAGTTTGGTCAGACAGTCCTGGAAGATATGGTGACTGTAGTGTCCTGATGTCACTGCTACCTGTTTTAACTGCTTCACTTTATTCTTCTACATATAGGGTCACCTAAGTGAGCTGTGGAAGCAGGGACAGGGTTCATGTTATTTGGAACAGAATGAGTCAACCTAGACTCAGGGCCCCCAAGGGTCTGTACATTCCCAACCATCACTGCAGCCTGAGGACACAGCCACCGCCCTTATACTTGGGTTTTCTTTACTTTTCTGGTCGGACTCTGGCTGGAAAGAAAATCCTGGCTAGCCCCAAGGTGTGTTCAGCTGAGAATGATCATTATCTAGCTCTGGTCTCCTTTATAGCTTTTGTTTTCTTTCTTTCTAGAATATGTCTGTACTGGAGAATCACCACTGGCGATCTACAATTGGCATGCTTCGGGAGTCAAGGCTCCTTGCTCACTTGCCAAAGGAAATGACGTAAGTGCTGTCGAGATGAAACAGACTGATGTGCACACAGTAAAGATAAGTCACGTTCTCCAGGGCATGCTGGGGACCCCTGTGTCAGTAGCAGGGAGCCAGCTGCTGGTTGTCCAGCAAGAGATTCAGTGACAGGTCCACAGCCCAGAAACCAGAATGTCTCTGTGCACTGAGGAAGGGTCTCAGATGGCCCATGACCTAAAGTCGGGGAAAGGATAACATACAGCTCTCCGCTTTCACACTCCAGCCGCAAGGCTCTGCACTGCCAAATTCCTGTCCCTTACGTTAGCAAACCATACTCCCGTTTAGATACAACGAATAAATATTTGTCAAGAAAGAACATAGGAATTCGAAAGCTAGATTAAGGGCTGGTCCAGTAACATGTGCTTGGTCTTTGCCAATCCTGGGAGAAAGTAGGAGTGAGAAATACTTTGTTAAGTGTGTGTAACTCATGCCTATATATCCAGCAGCGTGAAAGCTGAGGCGGGAGGACCACTGTAGCCTGAGCTACAAAGAAATGCTCCACTCCAAAAAACAAATAAATAAAACAAAACAAATTTAATGGATTCGTTCATTACTTTTGTCTCTTTAATTTTTTCCCAAGACAGGGTTTGCCTGTGTAGTCTTGGCTGTCCTGGAACTCACTCTGTAGACGTGGCTGGCCTTGAATTCAGGGATCCTCCTGCCTCTGCTTCCCAAGAGCTGGAGTTAAAGATGTGCACCACCACACCCAGCTTTTGCACTTTAAGCATAAAATATTAATTTTCATAGTCTACTGCTTATCAGGACTGAATCTTATTCATTTTCCTTGTGGCCCCAACCTAGCCCATACACTGCTTTAGAAAACCACCACAAATTCTGGTTTCTTTCATGAAAACATGGAGGACCCAAGGGAGTTAGGTGAGTGGCAAACATTGATCATTGTGAGTGTCTTTAGAACATGTGGGAACTTGAGGTCCAAGTCAGAGTGGCGGGCATGCCATAGGAGTGGTGTAACCGACTTTCGCGGCCACCAGCCACCAAATCACGACACAGAGACTTATTATTACTTATGAATGCTCAGCCTTATCTTACGCTTGCCCCACAGCTCTTACAACTTAATTTAAGCTGTTTCTCTCCATCTACTTTTGCCTTCCTTTCATTCTGCACTTTCTACTTTTCCTGTCTCTCCCCTGCCTGGCTGGCTCCAGGCATCTCCTTCTTTCTCCCTGTTCTCTTTTCTCCAGAGCCTGGATTCCTCCTACTACTTAATCTCTCTGCCTGCCAACAACACCTATCCCACTACTGCCTAGCTAGCTATTGGCTGCTCAGCTTCTGAAGCAGGCAAGGTAAAACAAGTGCAATACATCTTTACATAGTTAAACAAAGGCAGCACAAACAAATGTAGCACACCTTTAGATAGTTAAAGTAATACTCTGCAACATTAACAAATGTAATGCATCGTTACATAGTTAAACAAATGCAGCACAAACAAATGTAACACACCTTTAGATAGTTAAAGTAATACTCTGCAACTTTAACAAATGTAATGCATCTTTACATAGTTTAAAAATGCAACACAAACAAATGTAACACACCTTTAGATAGTTAAAGTAATATTCTGCAACATAAACAAATGTGATGCATCTTTACATAGTTTAAAACTGCAGCACAAATGCACCACACCTTTAGATAGTTAAAGTAATATTCTGCAACATAAACAAATGTAATGCATCTTTACATAGTTTAAAAATACAGCACAAACAAATGTAACACACCTTTAGATAGTTAAAGTAATATTCTGCAACATAAACAAATGTGATGCATCTTTACATAGTTTAAAAATGCAGCACAAATGCACCACACCTTTAGATAGTTAAAGTAATATTCTGCAGCATAAACAAATGTAATGCATCTTTACATAGTTTAAAAATGCAACATAAACAAATGTAACACATCTTTACAGTGTTAGAGAGTAATATTCCACAACAGACAGGAAGTATGTTCTGCGCTGAGTAGTGTACTACCATAAGATGGGAAGCATGCTCCGGGCTTGTAAGTTTTTTGCCTCTGGACCGTTGATTCCATTTCACACAGCTATGGAAGGAATGTTCAACTTGAAGAAGGAACTGAACTCTTGATAACTTTTTAACCCTCCGGAAATAAAACTAGCTCCCACATCCACCCACTTCAAAAAAAAAAAAAAAAAAAAAAAAAAAGCAGAAAGGAAGGAGGGAGGGCAAGACAGGAATATAATGATGGGATAAATGAGAAAGAAGGGACAAAGGACCCAGTGTGACCACCCTTTCCCCCAAAACAGCCCCACCAGTCCTTGCTGCTCCAATTAGGATCCTCAAATTCCTGCTCACTCCTATGCATTGCAATAAAAATACCATGTATTTCTGTGCACAGTGCCTCTGTGAGACCCTATGTTACAGATGTCATCTCTGGAAGGCTAATTATTACACAATAATAATTGTGAATGAACACCATAGCAAAAGTCACATTCATCATTATTAGCTTTTCTACCCCCAAGGAAGTTCTTTAAAGTTACTTTTCTGACCTTTGAAAGCCAGATATGTTAAATGCAGAAACGAAGGAAGGCTAAGAAAAGTACTGATTTGAATCATAATGAAGTTGTCATGTTGAAGAACAGAACAGCAGACTGAATATGAACAGGTTCATATAGTTCAAAGAAGAAACCCAAGCATACTGGTGACCCCGTCAGCAAGGAACAGTCACTGTTAACCTAGCAGCTGCATTTCCTTTTAGTATTTTTTAGTACAACCATATTTTAACAAAATGCAAGACATGTATGTGTGCAGGTTTCATGTGTTGTTCTTTTCAAGTTTTTGACTTTTTTTGTCTTGTTTGTATGTGTGTTCCTGCTTGTCTGTATGTACCCTATATACATCCAGGTCCCTCAGAGGCCAGAACCGGGTGTATTAACTAGAGCTGGGGTTACAGGCACTTGAAATCTAAAATGCATATATTCTCGCAAAACTATGATACTCTGAACAAAGGTTCTTGTTACATATCATCACATTGTTTACCTGTGTTGCCACTGATGACATTAATGAATTAGAAGAAATCTTCCAATGAACTACCTCCCAAACTGAGCTGTATGGTTTATTGTATTTTTAAATATTTGGAAGTTTTCACATATATGTGCGCACACACACACACACACACACACACACACACACACACACAATGAGAGCATGAAAGAGCATGAATCACCATGAACCATTTACTTAAGCTAACATTGAAATTTTTTATATATTTATTAATCATTGCTATTTAAAGACCATATTTTTACTCTTTTCCCATTTTTGTCACTATTATTCATTTGTAAGAACCCTATGTTATGTATAGAAACCTTTTTTATAGTGTAAATATTTCTTGAAGTTCTTAATTTGTCATTCAATTTGACTCAGGAAACATTTCTAATTATAATGCTATATTTCTGGCTATAAACTTAATAACTATTCATTTTTAAACGCATATAAAATTGAAAAATATAAAGAAAGGGGGAATCAACCATAATTCTACTTTACATATAACTTACTCTCTATTACCACAGAGATCACACTTTACATTAATTGCATCCTATTTTTTATGCAATAAAACATAACATTTTTGCATACCAGTAAATATACTGTTTGACAGTTGCATATCATGAATGCAGCAGTAATAATCTCCTACTCATGGATTCTTTTCCTCCCTAAAATGTTTTGTTATTATAAGCAATAAGATAAGCATCTTTGCATCACATATCTTGCTAGGTGTAGCCTTGCTAACATGTTAATGTAAATTTGTAGATGAGCTTTAACACCTCATTTCCGCCATCAAAACGATTTTTACACTAATTTCTCAGTTACTCCCTGCACTAATTTGTAACTTGTAAATCAGAAATGAACATATGCCATGATCCAGCCATTTTGTTCCTGGTTATGTACCCATGATAATCTTCTGTACCCATATAACTGGAAATATAGAAGCATGTTTATTGAGCATTTTTATAGTAGTTAAAAATTAGAAGCAACTGGATTGACCATGAAAAATAGAGTATATTATTATAGTGGCATACAATATTATAATAAAATTATTACTAGAGCCTACATGTCAACACACATGAATCTCAAACATAATTTCAAGCCAAAAAGATAAGACATGCGACAGACATAGTGGCATACTACTGAAATTCCAGTATTTGGGAGGTGGAGACAGGAGTACCGTAAGTTCAAAGTCAGCTTCACTATAGAGTAAGTTAAGGCCTTACCTGGACTATATGAAACTCTGTCTCAAAACAACAACAGAGGCAATATGCTCTGGTCAATGACCCTACACCCACATACAAACTGGCAGCACCAACTGGACTCACGTTAACCAAAAAAAGGGGGCTGAAATTAAGAGGAAGGTAGGTCAGGGTGAAGGGACCTGGGAAGAGCTGAAGGGGAAGGGCTGGGGAAGATCTGGTGAAAACACACTGTACACATGCATGAAATTCTCAAAGAATAAAAATACAGTTAAAAAATAAATAGTGCAAAGCCTACCACAAAAGGGGGTAGAGGCAAGTTGTATATAATATATGTATATATATATATTACATACTATATATTATATTACAATATATATTATAATATATACCATATCTAATAAAAAGTATATATATCATATAACAAAGTTTGAAAGTGGCTAAAATTAAAGCATTTTATTAAACGCGTATGGTGGCAAAATTATTGCAAGTAGAAAAAGAACGATAAAATGAAGAGCATGGGGGTGGCTGAAGCACACTTGCTGGAGAAGGAGGGCATGGTAGAGGCAGCGGGATCACCTAGGACACTGGCAATGTTCTTTGACTGGGTGGTTATCTTGACTCATGAAACGGCACAGTCTTTCTCTATGCACCCTGCTTGAACACATCCCCTTACTAAAGGTGAACTTTCAACAGTTACAGATCAGCCCTTCCTTCTGATTGACTTCAACATGGGAAACAAAGCTCTAACCTGCACTGTTTTGTGAAATGCCCCATTTCTCCTGTGCCCCCTGTACACTCAGGTGTCTTAATGACCCTGTTTTGCCTTCAAGGTCTACTGTCTCTTTCTGGCCTGTCTATTTTGTGTTGTTACTCATCCCATCCCATAGTACCATCACCATTACTGTCTTCCAAATTATATAACCAGTAGGCTGGAAAGATGACTCATTGGTTAACAGCACATACTGTTCTTCCAGAGGACAGGAGTTCAGTTCCAGCATCCACATCAAGCAGCTTACAACAGCTCCAGGGAATCCAATGCCCTCTTCTAGACACCGTGGGGACTGTCATACATGTGGTAATGACACACAGACATAGACACATGGACACACATACACAGAGTAAGAGACAGACATAAATATTTTTGAACATTAAGGCTGTTGCTACCACCTTTTCTTTCTCTCCAAAAGCACAACCCAACCTCCTCTGATTTTTCCAAGTCTTTTTATGTCCTGCTTAAAGCATACTTTTACTCTTTCAAATTTTCTCCCATGGCAACCATGGGGATGTATAATGAACACAACTTCATTCACCTAAGGTTTTAGTCTCTCAGCAGCTCTGACACACCCCTGTCCAAGGACAGAAGACTCACTCGCTCTCAGGCTATGAGGGACAGGGTACTGTGTCATAAACAAATTAAAAGCTAAAATGGCAAGCCACACGATGGGGAGAGAATCAGTCATTCTGAGTGGGATTTGCTTTGTGAGTGTGTATTTCTCTTTTGTTCTATATGCAGACAGGATATTGAACAGCAGCTGGGATCCCTGATCTTGGCCACAGACATCAACAGACAGAATGAGTTTCTCACCCGCCTAAAAGCTCACCTCCACAATAAAGACTTGAGACTGGAGAATGTACAGGACAGACACTTTATGCTTCAGGTAGGCAACAAAAGCCATCAGCCTTGCCAAGTGACACCACTTATGAATGCAATCGATGATTTTAGCACATTTGAGGAGACGCTATAACGCATGGTAAAGCTAGAGTAGTGACCTACTTTATGAAAAGCTTGGAAAGATATGCAGCTGGCTAGTGCTTTCCAAACAAGCAAAATCAAGGTTTCAGAAAGTGGAAAGTCTTATTTTTCCTCGTTTGGTAGCTGCCTCATCACTAAGTAACTTCAACAGAAGGTTTCGTAGAAACCTTTGTCTTAGTTAATTTTCTATTGCTGTAAGGAGATACCAATGAACAAATATGTTATGGAAGGAAACATTCCATTGGAGGTTTGATTCCCATTTCAGAGGGTGATTCCATGACAGTTTCAGCAGAGTACCTCCCAACATACACAAGGATGGTGCTGGAGCACTAGCTGAGAGCTTACATGTTGAGAAAACAGGAGCAAGGCAAAGAGAAAGAGAGCTAAATGGGAATGGCCTGGACTTTTGAAACCTCAAAGCCATCCCTAGTGACACACCTCCTCCAACAACCTCCTCCAACAAGGCCACACCTCCTAATCCTTCCCGAGCAATTCCACCACCGGGAACCAAGCATTCAGTTATATGAGCCCAAGGGGGCCATGCTCATACAAACCACTACACCCTTGTCTAGATGTGGACCCTGAGTTTATCTAGACAGACAAACTTTACCCAGAGACTGAGCCATACTCATTGTGTTCCAAGACTTCACACTGTATCTACCCATCCATACCAGGAAATACCCTACTATACTCCCCACTCCCCACTTCTTTCTAAACCGGTATTCTATTACCTAAGTGCTTAAACTTTAGTACTTAAGTGCTCAAAGATGAGCCAATTGTTGACTTAAGTAACTCAGACCAACTTGTAACTGAAATATTTGACCCTGTATTGCAAAAGAACGCTAACTCAAAGGAATGTTTTAAATCCTTGAAAGGAGCTCTGTGCCTTAGCTATGCCAACACAGATGCTGGTGCCCCTGATAACTGAAGAAAACAACTGGATTTATACCTTAATGTCACCCAAGGCTCTCCAGGCCCCACACTGCTGTCCACTCCGATATAAGGAACTGTGTCACAGCATTGAATGTTGCTAGTGGGCAGGTCTCCTGGCAGCTAGTTGTCAGTTGTTACTAGTTGTTAGTCAGGAGAACCTACCTGTCTGGGAATTCAAGGTAACTCTCCTAGGATCATCAAAACCTGACAGAAACCTCAGATCCAGAGCCTTGTATGGCAACCCAAGAAGCCCTGACTTAGCCAGGCAAACACAAGACTCCTGGGTTTAATATGACTTAGTGCCTTGGCCGGCAGTCTGAGCTTACTACAGTAACACAGACATGGAAATGCAAACACAGTTTAAGAGATGTATGGAGAGTGTCAACGGAACAGTGACTTCCAAATGATGGTGCTTGAGTCTGGCCAGATCCCTGCAGCGACCTGCCCCAGAGGGGTGGAGCAACAGACGGAACCAGACCAAGGCATCCATTGGCCGGCTCACCGGAAGTCTTCTCCAGGAAGCTCTGTGCCCTTAGTAGGCGGCTCATCTCCCCTCGCCGCTATAAAGTGGGAGCTCTGAATGAAGGGTTGTGTGCAGTTGTGAAAAACAGTTGTTTCCTGAGGAGGCATGTCAGGGAGGCTCTCTGTAAATATGGGCTTGGAACAGTGAGACAGACAGGCAGACCCCGCAGCCCTTTTGGCCTGGGGTGCATTTGCAACTGAAAAGACAACCTCTTATTTTCTCTCCCTGCCCTGTCTATTCTCAGATCGCCTTGAAGTGTGCTGACATTTGCAATCCCTGTCGAATCTGGGAGATGAGCAAGCAGTGGAGTGAAAGGGTCTGTGAGGAGTTCTACAGGCAAGGTTAGTAGATCCCACTTCTTGCCCCCTTTTCGCCTTTTGGGCAATTATCCTAATAAAACAGGGATGGCCAATCTGCCATGACGTCCGTTCTCTCATTGACTCTGATTAGCCTTAACATTTTCTTTAACTATCTTTTTCTTTTAAGTTAATACTTTAACTATCTTGTGAACCATCCAACCCTTTCATGGGAAAGAAAAATTTAAATAAATATCTCTGATTTACTATGGAAACAGGTAATAACAAGACATGATACAATGAATGAAAGCAAAATGCACACACAGCAAAATACATACATGCAGATATGAATGTGTGTGTGTGTGTGTGTGTGTGTATGATGAACACTTTGATTTTTGCCCTGACCTTCCTTTTAATGAACTGAGCACATCCTAAAGGCTAAGCACTGTTTGGAGGTCAGTGTCTTCCGTTCTGAGAGAAGGATTTAGAACCTTCTGTATACCTTTTTCTTGGGTTCTTAAAGTTTTCAATAAAATAGGTCAAAGTTAGCCAAGAATTGAGTTAAACCATTTGAATATAGTTTCAGCAATAGCAAATGTGGATTCTTCTGTGAAAAGACAAATGTCCCTAAAGTAGGGCATAATTTGTCAAAGATTGCTTGCCTTCAGGAGGCACGCTGTAAATTAGCAAGTAGAATCTTGACACTGGGTGGGATGTAGGCCTTTAAACACAGCCTTGTTTCTTCAGGCAGGATTTCAACATTCGGGATGTTTGTTCAGGCATCGGCAGTGCCCTCACACTAGTGACAGGCTCAGGTTTAAGAGGCTGAGAACAAATACAGCTTAAAGTGTCCCACAAGCCAGCTCTGTAGGGAGGCCAAACAGCAGCAGTGAGCCTTTTGGGGAAATGTCCACCGAAAGAATTGTCAATAATATGGTGATGGTTCCAAAGACAGCAAAGGATAGTTGAGTTCACATGGGGCTAGAAGGCTCTGCTCACTGTCACACTCTAGGAATTAAAGTGCTCATGTAATTCCTATGACTCTGAAATTTCACATGCATTCAGCATGAGTCATTAGATGTTAAAAATTCAGTTGTAGTTGACCAAGATGGAAAGTCTCCACTGAGGTCAGAACAAAAGGAAACACAGAGAGCTTTTAGAGTGAGTAGGGTGTGTGCTTACGTCACTGTGTGATATATAAACCATTGAAATAGCAGTGGGAGAGAAGGCTAGGACTACAGTGTTGAACATCAAGGTTCTTCTCCATCCACTTGCTTTCAATTCAGTCATGAGCAATGGTTGGTGTCAATTGAGGTCTAAACGTTTAATTTGCTCATCTAACACTTTACTAAGACTCTAAGCAACTTGGGGCAAGGCTCATATCACTTGGGCAGACATGGATTTCTGAATCACAGCTGTTAACTAAGAGAAACTAACCACACCAAGCAATAAGATGACCTATAATATTTCTTGGCAAAAACTGGCCCTAGTAAGAGATATGTGTGCAGCACAATAGTATGGAAAAACCTAGAATGTTTGCCACTGTAATCACCACAGAGGATTTTTCACACACACTGCATATCTCCTTGCAGACAAAGGAACTGAGAAACAGGCCAGCTCCTTTCCAGCTAATAGCCTTGCCATCTGGTAGAAGTCTAGACTCTGCTCATCCAGATTATCTTTCTTCCATATTGAATGTTTGTTTAACTTTAGAGAAATGACTTCCATCATCTTGATTGGTCCTATTATAGATTTTAGTTAGGGATTTGAACACATGCCAACTCATCTCACCCTGACCCTGGCGGTCAGGCTTCTACCAAGAGTTCTAGATAACTGTCTCTTTTGCTGTTTTGTTGTCACCATTGTTTTTGTTGCTGTTCTTGTGAGATGGGGTCGTGATATTCAACAGAGGCTGATCTCAAAATCGCAGTCCTCTTGCCTAGGTTCCCAAATGTTGGGGTTGTGAGCATGGACCACTGAGCCAAGCTAGGACAAATACATTATGTTAAACAAAGAAAAATCCTTTAAATTCATGTTTCAGACACAGGGGAGAGGAAAATGGTAGTCTGTGAATTAGGAAATGTCAATCCTCAGAACAGAGAGTAGGGTCTCCTTACACTCTGGCCCTCAACACTTTAAGAAAGAATTTCTCTACAATTGTGAATATGAATTGAGATCTCCACAATTAGCCCAGTTTTTCAAAAAGTTTTTATTGAACATCCACCTCTAGCTTTGTGTAATCCTCAGTAAAAATTATTTTTATGTAAATAATTCCACACAGGGGATGTTACAAGCACCACAAAGGAATACAGCTGGCCTACACTATCTGCCTCCCAAGTGCTAACAAGTAACGTTCCAGAGAAGAGAGACTTTGCTCTCCCTTTTTCTACTTTCTGCATGGATTAGTAGAATTCCTGAAGAATACAAATGTTTCATACTTGTCTGTTGAGAAAGAGAAAGAATAAAGCAATTTCACAGGAAGACATGTAACAGTAGAGACTTGTCACGGAAGGCTCACTTGGTAGGGACTGAGCTGGGTTTTGAAGGACATATGCTCTAGTTTCTAATATGACATATCTATCTAATTTATGTGGCTAGCTAAATTTTAATTATTATCACATAAAATGAAATTAAAAATTTAGTTTCTAGCATGTTGGACACATTTAAGGAACAGAACAGAGTATACAGAAAGCATTTCCATCAATGAAAATGATGAAGGCACCTACCACCAAGCCTGACAGTGAAAATTCCACTTGATGTGGTGAAAGGGAACTCCTCCTAATGGTTGTATCCTACCTCCTCCACTCATGCATCATACAGAGAGAGAGGGAGAAAGAGAGAGAGAGACAGAGACAGAGACAGAGACACAGAGCATACCTTCTCAAACGAGCCACTGTTAGTGACCATTGATGCCCTGCTATTTTTACTCTCTTTGGACAAGCTCCAAGAGCCAATGGTCCTAAAGAGTTCATGGTGATTCCAAGGGCAGAAACTAACCCCCAGAATAATTTCCTCCAACAGGGTCATTAAAGATGTCGAAGAACATTCTATGAACTCTGAGTTGCCATGTGTTTCTTCTTTCTCCTTAGGTGACCTTGAACAGAAATTTGAACTGGAAATCAGTCCTCTTTGTAATCAACAGAAAGATTCAATCCCTAGCATACAAATTGGTGAGTTTAAATCTGTGTTTATTTAAAATGAATAGCTTGGCATATCTACAGGAGTCTCAAGATGATGATGATGATGATGATGATGATGATGATGATGATGATGATGATGATGATGATGATGATGATAATGTCTACAACAACACCTTCCAGAGATCTAAATGGCTGGGCCAAGCAAAAATTTTAATCATGACTGATCTTTTAGATAATTATCAATTGAGAAATTACAACAATTAAGGTATGGGTTTGTTACAGACTCTTAAGTACCTTAGTACTAAGTTACAGTATTAGCCTTGTGATTTAGGATAGAATAAGAATCAAGAGTAGCCCTGAAGTACATACCTACAATCCAAGCACTTGGGATAATGAGCGATTAAGATCACAAATTCAAATCCAGTATAGATTAATAGCAAATTCAAAGCCAGACTGAGCTGCATAGTAAAACCCAGTCTAAAAAGCTTAGATGGTATCCCAGACAGATAGCATGCATGCAGTGAGCAAGGCTCTGGATCCATCCTGAGCAGTACAAGAAGAGCAGGGCCCATGGGCTGGAGCAATGACTTGGTTGCTAAAGTGTTTGCCATACAAACTCCAGATTCCTTAAGAGACTGTCTCAAAAGATACGGAGGAGTGGGTGGCTCAGTCAGTTATGTGTTTGCCTCATGGATACACACGCATGAAGACCTAGCTTCAGATCCCCAGAACCTACATAAGAACCAGGCACAGAATCCAGTGATGGGGAGTATCAAAGACAAACCAATCCCTGAAGCTCATGGGCCAGCCATCCTAGCTGAATTAACAAGCTGCAGGTTGGGTGGGAGACCCTGTCTCAAAAAAATGGTGGAGGGATAAATGGCTCAGAAGTGAAGAGCACGTGACTGCTCTTGCAGAGGACCTAAGTTTGGTTCTTAGTACCCATGTCCAGTGGCTCCCAATTACATCTGTGGGCACATGCACTCATGTGCCAATACCCAAACACAGACACAAATGCATAATGTAAATTAAAATAAAACATATTTTTTTTAATTTTTTAAAGAATAGTTTAAAAAATAAAGGTGGAGGGCAATCTTCAAAAAACACCCACTGTACCTCTGGCTTCCACATGCACACACACACACACACACACACACACACACACACACACGTGCATATATGTACAAGCATGCACTCAAATACACATGCACATATGCACACATACACATGCACACACATGTGTACACATGCACACACATGCAAACATGCATGCATGCAAAACACATGTACACATGCATATATGTATGCATATACCACATACGCACATGCACCCATACAAATGCAAATACATGCACATATGCACATGCATGCAAAACACATGTACACACACATGCACATGCATCAACACACACATGAAAACACACACACACACATGCACATGTACACATACCAAAGATATATATATAATAGTAATAAAGGAGAGAGCAGCTGACAAAGACACCCATCAATTGACTTCTGGCTTCCAACTGCATGCAGACATACATGTGTACACATACATGAACATATGCAACCCTATGCACATTAAAACATGCCACATATTCCCAGTCTCTTCGGGGTATCCTTCCCATGTAAGTTAAGTGTCTTAGCGTCTTTTCAAGGTGGCTTCTTCCCCTTTATTCTGTAGCTTCCAAGGCCTAAGATCCTAGAGCCCTGCTGCCCCCTTGTGGTCAGATGTCAGCATTTCTCCTCTCTGTACTTTAAAACCTGTTTCAGTCATGTTCTCATAAAACCACACTGCCTTTCAATTGTGGTGAACTGTTCAAGTATGTTTTCAGTACATCCAGAATTGTTATTACTTTAATCATATTACACATAAGGTCTTCATGCAAATCAAGTGGCAAAATTTTACTTCCTCACTCTAGTGAAGGAAATTTTTTTTTTTTTTTTTTGCTCTACATCTTAAACCACCAGTCCCACCTCTATGTAAAGTTAGCCTTTCTTCTCCTGGAAGTGCTTCCATTGAAGCCAAACAAAACTTAACAAACTCCATTCTTAACATTTAGCTGCTCGCAACTTTGCACCTGTCCCCACAGACTCCACACAGGCCATTGCATCCATAGGGCTGCAAGTCTCAGAGCTCAATGCCTTGGCATTGGGAAGGAGAGGGACGTCTGCAAAGATCAGCTGAAAATGAGAGCATGTTAGAATGTCCTGAAAACAACCGAGAGAGAGAGAGAGAGAGAGAGAGAGAGAGAGAGAGAGAGAGAGAGAGAGAGACAGAGAGAGAGAGAGAGAGAGAGAGAGAGAGAGAGAGAGAGAGAGAGAGAGAGAGAGAGAGAGAGAATCCAGAGCAAGGGGCAACTCAGAAACCAATAGCCAAGATGCAGCCACAGCTTCCTTGAGCCCAGCCCTGCTTTATGCTTTCGTTATGAGGTTTTTATAGATATGGTTCCTAATTCTATATTAAACCCTGGATGGAAAGACTCATGCCAGGTTACTGTTTGTAACACTTTAAATCACACATTTCCCAAATAAAAAGCTTTACACTGTTTTAAGCATTCAGCCTAGAACTGGAAGACAGGGCTGATTTCAGAGTTCTGTCCTGTTATTGTCATGAGAACACATGTATTTTGTCTCATCATATGCCCTGGTTTTCAGCCTAGTAATATGTGGTTGCCATAGATACTGCCTCATGGAATGGGTATTGAGTGAAAGGGGACCTCCTCTGGCTACTACATGAGAATAACAATAATAAAGAGAAAGGGAAGACTATTACACAGCAACACTCAGTTCATACATCTTTCCCTGCTACACACCTGTCAGCTCTTACAGGTTCAGGTCAGGAAGTGTGACAAGCCAAGCCAGACTAGATTGGAAAAACAGATAAAGGAGCTAACAGATGCTGAAAGCCCTAGTCCACACCCACATCCCCCCTTCTCCACTGGATCCTATACAGTGTAGCTATTTTCTATCTTCAGAATCTCTTCTCTTCTTCTTGTTGTATGTGGCTATTGTGTTAACCAATAGAGAAGAAGCATATTACAACCTTTTATTTTTTAAAAAATATTCCATACACGTATGCAATGAAATATGATCATAACTACCCCTTATTATCCCCCTCCATCACGCACAAGCCAACTTCATATCTTTTATGATTTTATGGCCCAATTAGTGCTGCCCATATGTGCATGGCTGTGGAACCATTCACTGGAGCATGGGAAACCTATTCTCCATGTCCGAGCAACTATCCACTGCCAAAAGCAACTCAGTATGAGTAGGGCCTAAAGATCATCTACCTATCTCTGCACGAATTTTACCCGGCTTGACAAGGTGTAGGTGTCCACAGCTTCTGAGTTCATGATTGTGGTAGCCATGCCATGTCCAGAAGACAGCATCTTCCAAAACCTCCCCACATCCTGAACCTTTGGGGATGAGAGAGTGAGCTAATATAGATGTCTGTCTCATTCAATGTTGAGGACTCGGTCTCTTGTTCTTAGCACTTTGACTATGCCTTTCTCCACTAACTGCTCTCCACTGCAGAAGGAATTTCTCTCACCAAGGTCTAGAGCAGCCCAGACCTACCAGTATAAACACAAATACTTAGAAGACAATTGACAGCATGAACATTAGCAAAACAGTAAGTTCTACCCTAGGGCCTGTGACTTCTGTAGCCATTAGCTTTTGAATAGGATTGCAGTACCAGATGAGAAATTCTTTCCTGTGGAACAGGCCTCAAATCCAATCAGAAAGCAGTTAATTAACTCATAACATGCATACCACTGGTGTGCCCGAAGGTACATCTTGTCTAGCAGATCAATATCATAGTAAGCAGGGTCCAGCCCTGGGTAAAGACATCCATCTCATTTCTTCAAAGCAGCCTGCATAATATCTTCCTGACATACTGAAAGCTAGCCATCAAGGAGGAGGTTTCCCAGTTAGTTTGAGGTTTCTCTATATCTTACATTCATGTTTGGTGTCTTTAGCAATAGAGTCTTGCCATGTAGTTGTGGTGGGTAACCATGAGCAATGACAATAACCCACAGGGTTCCAGAGACCTCAGGTCATAGGATGGTATTCCATGCCTTGTGCTGCAATTCTTATTTAACAACCTGTCTTCTGAGGGAGGCTGGGCCCACCCATGCAGGACGATTCCATTCAAAGCCCTCTCTCTTTCCTAAGTTGTATTTTGAAATTAGACTGCTAACAAATGGGTTTCCATGAGACTTCTTCATACACCATTAGTTCCGGTTAAGACACCCACTGTCCCCTTTCTTTGTTCTGTCACCCCCAAAGTGTGTACATAGAGCCATCTCTACCTCTCTTTCCTATCCCAACCCAAAATGAGACATTCCCGAGTCTTAGTTTGGGTTGATTTTCTGTAGAAATAGTTCATATTTGCCCAAAAGGAAGTAGCATCTCACACACACACACACACACACACACTTCTTCATTCTCTCTCCCCTCTCCACCATTTATAAAGATAGGAAATCAAATTAATCTCTGGTGTGATCTATAGAAAGACAAAAAGAAAGGAGGTTTTCTTCAACCTGGCCCCCTGTAAAGTCACCATCTTTCCCTTCCCACCACACCAGAAGGACCACGTGTCCCTGGAGTTACTGCTGATTTGTGCTGATCTCCTGTGAAGTGTAACAGCAGGGAGGAAGGAGTTGAAAGTTTTTAATGTTGGATCTGTAACTGTTCTACTTAGGAATTAGCACTTTCTAAAATTCATGCTTTGAATTTCAGAAGACTATCATTTTGCATATGTTTTTATAATGTCAAATAGCTAAGTTCAAGGGAAAGCCTTATCGCTGGCTCTCTAGTCGCCTAATTAGGATGATGTAATCAGACCTAAAATCACTGACCCAAGAGTCTCTCATGAGTTTGGGCCATCTCAATGAGACAGCACAAGATTTAAGTCATATTCCACATAAGATAATTCAGAAATGCACAATAACATTTTATATTGCTGCCTCCTTCCCCATCTCCCTAGCATTGCCACAGGCCATATGTCTGCTCTTTGTTCAATAAAAACATCAGACCATCTTATAGTTCCTGTGCTTACAAATATGAAGGGTTGGTTACTAGAAAAATTACTATACACACGCGCACACACACACACACACAAAGAAATTGTTGTTTTCCTCATGCTTCCATTTCAAGACAGCAAAGCCTAAATGAATCCAAGTTTATGATAATTCCAAATATTCCCCACTATACAGAAAGTTATCTTTGTTTGAGAGATCATGTTTAATGTGGAAAATACATTAACAATGAGACAGGATTAGACCACAGTGAGTGTTTGATGATTAAAAGAACAGATACTTTATCTGGACGTAAGTGTAGAATCCCATATCCTCGGCACTCTGGGGGTTGAGACAGGAGGGTCAAGATGAGTTCAAGACCAGCCAAGGTTGCATAATGAAACCCTATCAGGAAGGGGGTTTGAAGAAGCTAGGAAGTCTAACTTCAAACAGCCATCTGCAGTCACTAAAGCAGAGTTTTTTGCAGATAAAAACCTCTGTCAATGGGCTGGGCATGTGCCAAGTTCTGGGTTCAATCCTAGTTAGCACTGGTTTTTAAAAATCTGTCAATGGATGTTTAGAGCTGGGCATGCTGGCATATGCCTATAATTTCAGCATCCAAGAGGTGCAGACAAGAGGCCAGCCTAGGCTACATAGCAAGATCTTATCCAAAAAAAAAAAAAAAACCCACCACACACCCACCACACATCCTGATGTCATTGAAAGTAAGGCAATACTGGAAAAATAATAATCTCCAAAAAAGTATCCCTCCAGGTAACCGGAATGATTTATGATCTAAATCCCTGATGTTGTCTCCCCTCCCGCCTGCCTTCCCTGGTTCCACGCACTTTTTTTCTTTTTTGCTTCTCTCTGTGTGTCTCTGTCTCCCTTCCATTCCCCCTACCCCCCCCCCTCTGCAACAGCTAGTATTAAGTCGGGGATTTAACCACTTAACTTGTGTTACGCCATTTACCACAAGAATGACACAGGCTTGTTTAGTATACTGCTTCTTTTCCCAAATGTGGAGCCTGAAGTAGGAAGAATTTAAGTGGAGGCCACCAAACTGCGGATAGTGACCCTATCCTGTTTGCCCACCTATCCCTGGCCGGGTGCACTGCGGGTCCCAGTGGTGGCTGTGAGCCCGATCCCCTTGTGATAACCTCGCCTGTGTGTCCTTGCATGTTGCAGGTTTCATGACTTACATCGTGGAGCCGCTCTTCCGGGAATGGGCCCGCTTCACCGGGAACAGCACCCTGTCTGAGAACATGCTAAGCCATCTCGCACACAACAAAGCCCAGTGGAAGAGCCTGCTGTCCAAGCAGCACAGGCGCAGGGGCAGCGGCCAGGACCCCGCAGCCCCCACATCTGAGCCGCCGGAGCACACGGAAGGCGCCGCGCCCTAAGACAGCAGGGTCTGCAGGAGCAAGGCCATCTGACGGCACTGGCCACAAACCACCACTCTGGGCTTCGAATGCCACCCGCCTGCCACTTACCACCTCCCTTCGTTGATCCAAGTGTACAGAAGCCATTGTCACCTCAGCATTAGCTGCCGAAATGAACGACTTCATCCTGTCCTCGGAGCTGGGGGCAGCTGCCCCACTGGAAAAGACCAGGAATAAGAAAGAGGTGCTTCTGCCGGGTCCCCCCGGCCGGCCCTTGGTCACACTGACTGGCAGTGGCTCCTAAGTCCAGAGCGTTTTAGGGTTCACCGTCTGACTGCTGACTTGCATGACAACACCAGCATACCTGGAACTAAGTGCCAGAGCACAAATGAGAGAGAGGGGAAGTACCTTCTATTTTAATAATAATTATTATCATAAAATAATAATGAATCTTTTTAACTTTTATATTTCATGCACCAGACAATGGGTCTAAAACTTTGGACTAAGATTACTCCGTGTACCCAAACCTGAAGAGGGGGTTCATTGTTTTGCTATTGACTCTATGCCAGTTTTAGTCAGAGATTTGGCATCTTTGCGATTTATGAAACCTTGTCTCCCCTCCCATCTGGTGGAAGGTGCTGTACAGTCCATTCCTTTGCACCGCTAGCCAATCTGTCTTTTATGGATTCAGTGACCTGTTTATATTCACACGTGTACATTTTCTGTAAATACCAAACGCTACTGATTCCCATGCCAAAATACATGGAGTATTATGGGATTGCTACCTGTATAAACAATGGCACTGTGAACAGAATACTATTAGTTTTAATACAAGAGAATGCATTTGTAAATATGGTATAGAGTTTATTAATATACTGTTGTTCGCAGATAAAGGCCTTAACTTTAAACATCTTCCCTCTTCCCAGAGTTGCCCAACCTAAATCTTTACAGATGTCTTTCTGAACTGCCTGCCCCCAATGACCATCTCTCTGCTTTCCTGCTAAGGTCACAAGCCAAAACTGAGTATTGTCTCGGAGGGAACTTTTTTTTGGGGGGGAGGACTTCTTGTGCATTCCTCTTGAGACCATAACTTTTAGTCAATGGCACCAAGCGTGGTTTCCTCAGAATAATGACACCCTCTCAGCAGGATGGAAGTCATTTTCAGTACAGCAATATTGTACACTGTTTTAACAAGCCAGCCGCTAAGCTTGTGTTCATGTGACTTCTGCAGAACAGGGTGCATCAGTTTCACAGGAGACACGGCACGTCTCAAAAGCCTTCTGTGTGTGACCCTGTCATCTGACCATCAGGGAACGCCCTGCTCTCACGCCACTCTTTTGTCTGTTATGGCTACAATACCAAAGCCCCTTTGGTCCATGGTTGATTGGTGTGCATTTCTTTGGTGTTGATATTAACTGGAGATTTCTTTTTCCTATAGCGTCATGTGAACAACCGCCCAACTATTTAGCTGAAGTTAGCATTATTTAAGTAAAGAAACTATTTCAGTTTTATAAGAGACTTGATCTTCCTAGCCAATCTTTGTGGTTCATTGGGCTGTAACCAGCAGAGTCAGCCCGGGATTCTGTTGCCATTCTTCTATAGACACTTGGCTGTAAAATCGAGTGTGTTCTGGCATCCTTACACAGATAAGTTCTGTGCATTGAGCCTTTTCTTTGTAAGTCGTAGCATAACTAACGTTAGATGGAGACTGCCAGTGCCCCCTTCCTCTTTTACTAATGTGTAGTGGGAAAGGGAACATTTTCGCCATGATCAAGCCACTTTCTCAAGCTGATAGAGACAGCTAGTTCTCTAACTGCAACTGATGTGGGTCTTCTGGTTTCTCCTAATAACACAAGTGAGATGCCAAAATCTTGACTGGCCTGGAATATGCTCTTACGGAGAGATTGGGGCTTGCAGACTTAAAGTTTTGGAGGGAATTGGAAAGTTGATTATATTTTCATTGAAGTAGGCAAGATTGTCAGAGGGGCAGAGCTAAAGAACGTGTGCAGAACTTATGGAATGGGTGGATGATATGTTGATAATCTTGATGTGAGTAAGGAGGGAGGTTGTGGAAACTTAACACTAACTGTTATTTTCTGCAGCAGCTAAGAACTGACTTACGTTTCTTGGTTGCTATGATAGTCTGAAGCTCTGAGTGACATATGTTTCTTAGATGCTATGGTTTCTGAAGCTCAGAGCTTAAACAAAATGGATGGATACAGCAGATGAATTCCTGCTTCAAACCCTCCCTTTTGGGGGCTGTAGTAGTCTGACTTTATGCATATGAGATCAAATCAAGGGAATCAATTGCTCAGGATGACAAAATATAAGTAGTAAAGAAAACATTGTTCTTATCCAATGAAATCTTTACCTGGAGTTGAGGAACTAGAGTTTGCTTAAGTTATCAATCATTATATTGTGATTTAATTAGGATGGGGCATTCTTAGTAGCTCCAGGCTTATAGGGGAAAGATTCTCATGTTGTGATTTAGTCTTACAGAGGAGTTAACAAGCAAACCTACCAAATATCCAATGGTTAAGACACAAGTCTAATGAAAATCAGGTAAAGTGGGGCATGATGCACAAATGCACGCATAAATGGCATAGACACGCCTTCTTTTTTCTACTGTCTAGAAACGGCTTGAGCTCCACATTTGTTGGCAGAAACTAAAATAAATAATAACTGTGAAAACTCTTCTTTTTGCCTGCTAATGACTCTCTCGGAATAATTTAATACAAGTTGTCCAATTAGTAGTGGAGACTTGGCTCTTGATCCATTGCCACTACAGCATTCAAGTCTTAATCTGCTAGCCCACCTAACTCGTGTTTAAGCCAAAGTCAAGATCTCAGTGAGAGAGGGAGGAGAGAGAGAGAGAGAGAAAGAGAGAGAGAGAGAGAGAGAGAGAGAGAGAGAGAGAGAGAGAGAGAGAGAGAGAGAGAGAGAGCATGAACACATCACTGCCAGGCATGATAATCAGAGCCTACCTTTTTTTTTTTTTTTTAGTCATTGAATAAACAGTCAGACTTGATACGTGAAACCCTACCAACCCATAGTTCCATGTTAGGTTAAGTAAAAAGTAGCCATTTCTCCCTCTCCCCCTCATTGCTTACAATTTCCCACCAATGGCCTTGGAGCACCTCTGCAACCCTGTCTTCAGATAGTCCTTCCTTTAAAACACAATTTCGTGACCTTTTGTGTTGAATCAGATATGACTTCCATTTGGTTATGAGCTTGTATCTCACTGTATTCCTCATGCTTTGTTATTTTAAGAGCCCATACAATTGTGTCATCTTGTGTACACATGTAAAGTTTGAAAGAAAAAAAAAACTCGTGATTTTTTGCTCAAAATGTGACCTAAATATTCATTGGCATGTCTATTCAGATGAACACTCAAAAAATAAAGATAATTTCTTTAAAATATCACAGTATTAAAAATATCCTGATTCTCCCCCAAGTAACACATCACCAGCCTACCAAATGGGAATGTTCCTGTTAGCAAATACTCAAAGTGCATGGTTGTAAACATGATCTGTGTGACTGCTTCGCGTGGGGCTGCAGAAATGTCTTTCCAGATAAGACATTACTTACTCCTCATCTACCACCAAGTGAGGGAAACAGGCTACATATACGTAAGTTCTGCATTTTGCCAGAATCCTTTATTTTTCTGATTCACATTTCTCAGGCGCTCATATGAACCAGGATAAAATCTACCATCATATATGTAGTCTCCATACCCATCTTATTGAGATTGTTATCTAGAATCCCACTGATTCCTGAATGCCTCCCCACGTGAATGCAAAACTACCTTTTTGGTTGTGGACATCTACAGCATAAAGTCAAGACCAAAAGAGAGAGCAAAGTGACATCTAAAGATCAGACGTGATCCGGGCAAGCATGGTTTGAAATCAGGATGAAGCTGTCAAATAGGTGGAACACATGAGCTGAGGAGCTACAACACCCCAGAGCTGGACAGCGTATCTAAAAGACTGTGTCCTTCCAGCAGGCTCTGACTCGTGTCAAAGAGTCAGAACTGCTTCCTGCTTCTTGTTTGTTTCTGTGGTGCTCTTTTTTTGTTTCTTTGGAGACAGGGGTCTCACTCTTTAGACCAGTCTGGTCTCATACTCATAGAAATCCATCTGCTTTCTCTTCTGAGCGAAGGCTGGATTAAAGGCACATGCCAGCACACCCAGCCAGGGGTGCTCCCGAAAGCCTGGGTTCGTGCCTGTCATCAGGCAGGTGAACCAAAGTGCTCTCCTAGAGTGCAAACGCTGGAGGAAAATAGGCTTCTGGGACAGAAATGAGTTTCGGTCCCAGCGTGGTGAGTAATAATCATTCCAAAATTGTTTCCGACCCATAAGACTTGCTCTACTACTGCTGTGTCAATTAAAAGAGATTGCAAACAGGAATTCATTGCAAATTCTGTGCCAGCTACAGCCTGCTTTTATGGGTGGTTCCATAGAGCATAGAGTAAGCACAAGTGAATCTTGGCAATTCTTCAAAATGTTCTGTGAAGGAAAAGGTTCCTCAAAACAAAATCATCATTGACTCCCACTGTATATGCCTATGCTTCCAAAATCCTAATTCTTGCTGGTGATGGCTCTGGTCCACTGTGTCAGGCCCTGAAAGTCTGGGAAGCTTTTCTATGAGAAGCCACGGACACAGCCATGGCTTTGCACCTCCTAAGAGGCACGAGGTTCATACCACTCACGCTTGTTGATGCATATTCTCAGCTACTGCCTCTTATCTCCCCTACAGCAATACACAAACACCTCTTAGCATCTCATCAGAGAGAAGATTCCTGCTTCCAGGGGAATGCTACGCACAGTCAACTATTTGAGTAATGACTAAATAAGGAGCTTCTTGGCCACAAAGCTATCTACAATAGGTTTTTTTTTTTTTTTTTTTTTTTTTTTTCAATTAAGCCAGAGAGATAGTTAGGGGGTGGAAATAAGTTTAAGCTGACATGGATTGAAAATTATCATCTTCATTATCAAAGCAAATGATGTGTCACTGATTCAATTACCTTAAGTGCTTCTAAGTCTGGTATTGTGGGTGCTGGTTGAATCTTCAGGATTTCTCCCTTTTAGGGAAGTAATGCGGTAGAGTATTACAAGTGTGGGATTTAAAACCAGACAGACTAGAACTCAGATGTTTCATTATCACTTGCTATTTAAATCTATGCAGATAACTTAATCTCTCAGCTCGGTCTCTTCGTGTATAAAATGATGCTAACACCTACCTTCTGGGGTGGTCAAAATTAAATGCTATCCATAGAGATAAAGCTTGGTTTCCAACAGAAAGGGATTCCATAAAGTTTGGGTCTGGAATGGCCCTAAAGTCTCAGTTTTCAGGAAATACTGGAGTGCAGTAGAAACTTTAAGGGGTAGAAACTCCTACAAAGTGAGCTTCAGGATAGCCAGGGCTGCTACACTAAAAGAGGGAGGAACTCAGGAAAGGATGTCGGGTTTGCCATTGAAGAGTAGAGTGGCTCCCATTCTTGCTTTTGTTTCCTGGATGCCATGTGATCAGCAGCTCCCTCTGTCATGACCTTCCATCACAACGTTCTCACTGTCTCACCGTGATCCCACAGCAACAGGCTGACCAAACACTGAACCCTCTAAAACCATAAGCAAAGTTGGTTTCCTCCATGAATCGATTTCCTGACTTCTGTCATAACGACAGAAAGCTGACAAATGGAGGGATGTTTAACAAATGTAAATCCCTATATTATCCGAGGGGGAAGCTATAAAGTAAAGGCCAAGGAACATCTTTCTGTATGTTACATCAATTATTGTGCAACTGAAAACACTGAATCCATTAATAAGCACTGATCATGGTTATATAAGTAGCCAAGCTGATCATAAAATAATCTTTATATTAAGGACAAATCACTATCAAAAGTGATGAAAGGAAGATCATGCTTCTTGGGTACCAAGAACAAAACTTCTGGTTTTAGTGTAATACTCCTCAGACCAACCACAGATAACTGGTCTGCTGGGCTAACCTGGCACTTCCTTAGAACTGACAAGAATTCAATGGTAGCTACAAAGAAAGCTTAGTTAAATAAACAAAACTCAGTACCCTGCCAAGTGTTCAGAAATTCCACTCAAATTCTACAAACCCCACAAACCATCTATGGAAGTTTCTAGTGGCCACTTCGTCAGATTCTCTGTGACCATTAAAGCCACCAGCATTTCCCACATTGAAGAGCATTGCATGTGCTCAGAGATTTGCGAAAATGTTGATCCAGAAAAAGAGTGACTTCCCCATCAAGGAGCTTGAGAGAAAGAATGCATCCAGTGAACTCTTCTCCCTGCCTACTTTTCAGGACTTTCCCAAGCTGTGGACCTCCTGAGACAGAACTAATGATATTGAGCCTGAGGATCTAGTTTGGGATTGAAATTATGAAGCCTCTCTGAACTGTCCCCACCTACCACGATCAACCATTTGTCATTTTACTTTCTCATAAGCAAGGCACTCACTACATAGCCTTAAATTTTTGATCCTCTAGCCTCAACCTCTGAAGTCCTCTATCTTCACTGCCCACCAGCTTAGTAGCTTTGTGGCTGGTTTTAGTGTGTGTGTGTGTGTGTGTGTGTGTGTGTGTGTGTGTGTGTGTGTGTGTACAAGTGCACACGTGCGAGTGGGTATTTTGTTGCTATTAGTATTGTTCTATTTTGCTTTCTGTTGTGTAATAAAACACCCTAATCAACAGAAACTTCAGGATGAAGGGGGTTATTTGGCTTACACTTCCAGTTCACCATTAAGGGATGCCATTGCAAGAACCCGAACAGGAGCCTGGAACAGAAGCCTCAGAAGAATGGTGCTTGCTGGCTCACTGGCTCACAGACCTATGCCTAGCTAGCTTTCTCATACAAGCCAAGACCTGTGTGAGCTGGTGCCTTCCTAGAGATGGTGCTGAGCCCACCTGCCTCAAATGATGACTAGACAATGCCGCACAAACATGCCCATATGCTAATCTGAGCCAAGAAGGTTTTCAATTGAGGGTCCCTCTTCTGAGGCGACTCTAGTTGTGTCAAACTGACAGCTGACACTAACCAGCACAGATGCATAAGCATGCGTTCCCCCTAGTGCGAGGTATGATAATTGTAGTTAATGTAACTGAGCCCATGGTCTGAGTCTACCACCTACCAAGATAAGAGATGTTTCCGAATAGCCTGACCCCAGCTTCTTCCCCTGTAAAATGATGGGGAAAGTGTAATCTGTGTCATAGGACTAGGAAGATTCAAAGAGCCCCCTCATTTAAATCATTTTTAACCATGTCTGAAATACAAAAAAGTACTCAGCTCATTAAATGCTGGCAAAACAAACTTCTCCATTCCCACCACCTTTACAAATGTGTTCTGATAAGCTTTTAATAACAGAGATGATAGCCTTTTATTTTGTGTTTCCCCATTTACAAGCATAAAGTAGTGGTTTCTCCCCTCTTTGAAACACGTTCTCATTCTGTAGTCCTGGCTAGCCTGACACTATGCTCACTATACGACCTCCAACTCTCAGAGATCTGTTTGTCTCCCTACTGCTAGGAATAAAGTCATGTGCCACCATACATGATCCAAATAAATACTTCTTAGGGAACATATGATTGATAAATTAAAAACATATCAGAATAACGCTAGCATTAAATCTGAACAAATAAAATCCAACTTCAGTAATTAAGAGCTCTTACAAAGGACCTGAGTTAGGTTCCCTGTACCCTCAGGGCTGTACACAGCTACCTGTAACTTCAGTTCCAGGGGATCTGACACCCCCTTCTGGCCTTCATGGGTTCCTGTGCACACAGGGTGTACATACACACATACACTTTTTAAGTTGCAGTAGTAAATTCCCCACTAATTGAATTCAAGTCCACAATTGTGGTCTAGTAGATATTGAATGTTTCAAGGAATATGGTTTAGGGAGACTGTGATTTATTCTTTCTTTACCCAGGCTGTTCTGGAACTCACTGCCATCCCCCTGTCTCTGCCTCCTGAGCGTTGTGATTAAAGGTGTGTGCCACTACCCTGACGAAAGGTAGACTAGTCCCCCCACAAGCATTAATATCCAACAACCTTTAAGTATTTTCTACCAATTCAGAAAAAAAGCCTGAAGAAATGCCACCGAATTCTACCCTCTGCTAAGCTTGTACAGCTCTGTGTGGTCATGTTCTAACCAAGAAAGTTATTTCTTCTGATTTCTCATTGCTATATTATAGTTGGAATCTTCCTTTTGAAACTTTTATCATATATTTAGCATATATTATTTGTATAAAACGATGGATTTTCATATCACATTTTTATACCTCACCCTCTCTCAGAGTTCATTTTCACTGTTCTGTGTCAGAACTTTGGTTTGGTTGGCTGGTTAGTTGGGTAGTTTGGTTTGGGGCTTTGCAGGGTTTCAGAGAGGAGGTGGTAGGGTTGTGGTTTTAAGTAATGCTTGTTAAGCCACAAATTTCTGTGTGTGTCTGTTTTTGCGTTAGTCATTTGCTGTTTCTGCTGTTATATCTCTGAAGTACAACTGGAAATCTAGTTTTGTGATTCTACCAACTTTGCTTCTTTTGCTCAGAATTCCTCTGGCTACCATCCGGGGCTTCAGCTCTTCCATATGAGTTTCAAGAGTGTCTGTTTTCTGGTTCTGTAAAGTATGCAATTGAGATTTTGTTAGGGATTGCATTAAATCTGTAATTGCTTCTGGAAATGCTGTCACATGCTAACTCCGCTGGTCCTCCATGAAAAAGGGCGATCTTTCCATCTTCTAGTGTCTACTACCACGCCTTTCTTTCATGTTGTAAAGTTTTCTTTGTCCGGGTCTTTCATCTCCTTACTGAGGTTGTGCATATTCTTTGAGGCCATAATGAATGGGATTTGTTTCCCAGTTTGGTATAGAAAAAAAAATTGCATCTTGCTACTTTGTTCAAAGGTATTCGGTTCAAGGATCCCCTGAGGGAATTAGAGTCTTTTTGTTTGTTTGTTGTTTGTTTTTTATTTAAATTAATTTTATGTGCATTGGTGTGAAGGTGTCAGATCCCCTGGAAGTGGATTTACAGATGGTTGTGAGCTACCATGTGGAGCTGGGAATTGAACCCCCGGGTCCTCTGGGAGAGCAGCCAGTGTTCTTAATCACTGAGCCATCTCTTTATCTCTGGGAAGTGGAGTCTTTTACGTATAAGCTCATGTCATTTCAAATAGAGATAATTTGACTTCCCCATTTCCAACTTGTGCCTCTTTCTTTCTCCCTTCCTTCTCTCCTTCCTTCCTTCCTTCCTTTGTTTCTTTGAGTTCAAACACTATGCTGGAGTGGACACATTATATGGCTGCAGATTTAAGAGGGAATGCTGAGGATGTAGCTATTGGTATACCTGAATAATGCAAGCAAGGTTCTGGATTCAACTTCTGCTTCAAAAGAATGAAAAACCAGAGTGCATATGTTTAGTTTTTACCATTCAGTACAATGTAGGTTTGCTTATGTAGTATTAATTATGTTAAAATAATGTTCTTTCTCGTTTAGATTTCGTTAGGGCTTCATTCATGAAGGTATGTTGAACTTTGTCAAAGATTTCTTCTGCATATATTGTCAATCTTATGATTTCTATCCTGGATTGTACTTATTTAGTGTATTACAATTACTAATTTGCATATGTTAGACCATCCTTGAGTCTTTGTAATTAAATCAATATGATGCTCTTAATGCATTAACTTGATTCAGGGTGTTTTGTTGTTGTTTTGAGAATCTTTTCATCTGTGTCTACCAGAGAAATTGGTCTAAACTTCTCCTTTGGTTTTTTTGGTTTTTTTTTTTTTTTTTTTTTGGTTTTTTTGTTTGTTTGTTTGTTTTTGTTTTTTTTTTTTTTTTGTTATATCCTGATCTGGTTTTGATACCAAGGAAGTACCTGGGTCCAAAGATAAGTTATGATTCCTTTTTATGAGATGGTTTGAGGTATAAGCTCTTTGTTAAAGGCTTTTCAGGGTCCAGTAGCATTCTTTGTGACTCTGATTCAATCTCATTGCTTTTTACAGATATGTCTATTATTTCTATTCTCTTGAGTTCCTCAACAGCCCATTGATCAATCTAGATTGTATTATTAAAAATCCATATGTTATATAGTTTGTGTAGCTTCTCATACTACTGATTTTAATTCCATTATGATCTCATAAGATGCAAAAATTATTTTTACTTTTTTTTATTTCTTAAGCCTTTATTTATGGTTCAAAATGTGATCTAGTTTGAACAAAGTTCCAAAAGCTGCTCAGAAGAACATGTACCCCGAGACATTGGATGGAAAATTCTGTGATGCCTGTGAAGTTCATTTGCTGTACGATGCAACCTGATTCTTAAGTTATTTTGCAGGCTTTTGTTGTTGTTTTGGTTGGGGTTTGTGTGTGTGTCTGTCTGTCTGTCTTTGTCTATGTGTCTGTGTCTGTGTATATGTATGTGTGTTTTCTGTGTTGTAATGTTTTGTTTTGTGGTTGTTATTTTGTATAGGCAACCCATCTACTTTTGCAGTGAGCAGCAATTCCTGCAGACATTCATAACTGGTCAGGGTCTGAGACTAAATGACTTAGTGTGGCACAGTGGACCAGTGTTCCATAAATGGAAGAAAATAACCAAGCATCCATATTACCCCTTCAAAGACTATGGGTCTGTGTGGAGAGGGGAGAGGAAAGCATGTTATGGAGGGGGTTTTTCATCATGCATGTGTTTTCTCTAGGAGGAGACCATCTCTCTGCTCCCAAGTTCTTGTCCGCCCTGTCTGGAATAGAGTAGGCACACAGCAAAGAGCACACACAGGAGTTGCTTTGCTACCAATTCAGAATTAACTACCTTCACATGGCTGGGATGCTTAGTAGTAGTGGGATGCTACTCTGGGAGACATTTGAGATCTGAAGAGTGTTATTGATCAAAGTTCTCAGGGACTTTGAGGTGCAGTAGAGCAAATCTGTAGATCAGAACAAGTATGCCTCAGATCCAGGAGCCACAGGTCTTGGAGTCTGGAAGAAGCTGCAGAGATGAATTCCTCTCTGTAGTGTAGAGTCTTGGAGGCTGTGGCAGAAATGAACCCCTCTGCCTACAGCAGCTACTGAGCCTCGGAGGCTGGTTCAAGTGAGCTCCATGCTGAAGCAGAGCTCTTGGGTCTGGGAGACGAGCAAGTTCATCCCTGCCTCATGATCCGCCTTGGCAGCAGGGTCCCATGGGAGGCCTCACCCTCTCTGGGGAGCAGAAAGGGGATGGGATGGGTGTTGGTGGGGAGGACAGGGGAGGACGGGAGGGTGTGGGAGCTGGGATTGACATGTGAAACAAGCTTGTTTCTAATTTAAATAAAAAATTATATTAAAAAAGAAAACAGGACAAAGGCTCCTATACACTCATTGCCCATTTTTCTTTGGTACTATGTCTTGCCTAACTATGTTACAAAACTGAAACAGAAGTAAATTGAACATTAGTAAAAATCGAGTGATTTTATTCAGATATCACGAGTTTTACATTTACACTTAAAAGGGAGCCCTAACCATTTCAGAGTATAGGCAGATGTCAGGGAGGGTTGTCCCGTAGGACAACATGCCAAAGTTGGAACTTAAGTGATAATGAAGAATACAAAGAGTATGCAGGGCAAAGCACCCTCTTCCAGATGGATAGAACTGTGGTCGAAGTATTTCTGGAGGATGAAAAACTATCAAAGTGCATCAAGAAACTAAAATTGTAGCACGAAAATAAAATGTTTAAATGCTTGTACAGGTAGTGAGAAGTCCAAAAAATACAGAACTGACGGGTAAGCTGTACCATGACCGCGTGGAGGGACAGTATCCAGAGGGGCGCAGGAGGCCTTGGACATGAAAATGAACTCACCACCTCCATGCTCCACACAGGTACGTTTCTACTTTTAAAGTTGGAGGGTGCAAACGATCTCATTCAGTGACTACTGCATTCTGCGTGCAGCCTATTGTACAGGAACCTACTGGAGAAAGGCGGTGTCTTAGTGTTTTATTGCTGTCATGAAACACCATGACCAAGACAACGTAAGAAAGGAAGCATTTAACTGGCAGCTCCATCACAGTTTGTCCATGATCACCACGGAAGGAAGCAGATCGGTCTGGCACTCTTGCAATAACTGAGAATTTTACATCCTCCCCCGCAGCTGGAAGCCAGAGAGACGTCCTATTGCGGGCTTTTGAAATCTCAAACCCCAAGCCCCAGGAACACACCTCTTCCAAGAAGACCACGCCTCCTAATCCTTCCTAAACACTCCACCAACCAGGGGCTAAGCATGCAAATATGAGTTTACTGAGGCTGCTCTCATTCAAACCACCTCATGGGAGACAGGAAGGTTAAAGCGTGGAGAAAGAGGGCAAATCAGAAAAATATGTGTATGGCGTGTGGAAAGGGTTGACATAAAACAAGCGACTGTGGTGTGGCTCCAGAGTTAGAAGTCATATGTAGGAGTATCGTCCCAGGCTTCCATCACGTTCCCAGCAGCTCTTTGCATCTGGATGAAAGAGAAGACATGATTGGGTCTGAGAACAAAGACACCTTGCAGAGCTGCATACCGGGTGGTTGTCACTTGAGCTAAGGAAGGGGAAAGGTGAGTGGTGACAAGACGCTGTGCGGCAATAGACAATCAAAGCCAGGGCCTCTGCTCTCTCACTCTGTAAGATGTGAGAAATCCACTCATGAGAAGAAGCCTGCAGTCAAGAAGGCTGGTGCCCCCTCATCTATTCCTCCCCTGACTCAATCTTCCTAGTCCCACGTACTCTCCTCTCCTCCCCTTCTCTTTCTCCTAGTTCCCTCTCCACTCACTGCCCCCCCCCACTCCCCATATGCTCAGGAGATCATGTTCCTTTCTTTTTCTGTGAGGGACCTTGTATGAATCCCTTAGATTCCTCCTTGTATCCTAGTTCCTCTGGTGGTGTGAATTATAGGCTGGTGATCCTTTGCTCTATGTCTAAAATCCATATATGAGTGAGTACATACCATGTTCCTCTTTTTGTGACTGGGTTACCTCATTCAGGATGGTTTCTTCAAGTTCCATCCACTTGCCTGCAAATTTCAAAATACCATTGTTTTTTTCTATTGTATAAATGTGCCACATCTTTTTATCCATTCTTCAGTTGAGGGGCATCTAGGTTGCTTCCAGGTTCTTGCTATTACAAATAATGCTGCTACGAACATAGTTGAACAGATGTCTTTGTTGCATGGATATGGATCATTTGGATATATACCTAAGAGTGGGATTGCTGGGTCCTGTAGTAGACTGATTCCCATTTTCCACCATAAAAGAGGGAGCCTTTATAGGTTTCAAGAGAAAATTTACTCTAGAGAAATGTCCAGAGACCTACAAGACTGACCCCAACTAACAATTTGAGCAACAGTAGAAAGGCTACCATAAATGCCCTCCCCTGATAATGAGATTGATGACTAACTTATCCACCATCATAGAGCCCTCCTCTAGTAGCTGATGAAAACAGAAGCAGACACCCACAGCTAAACACTGAACCAAACTGGAATCCAGTTACAGAGAGGGAAGGCAAGACCAGGCTTCAGAAACCCACAAAGACAGCTGACCTGAACTAGGAGGAGCTAAACGGCCCCCAGACTGACAGCTGGGAATCCAGCACTTGACCCATTCAAACCCCCTAAACGTGGGTCTCAGTTAGAAGGCCTGGGCAGTCTAAGGGACCTCAGACAGTGGAACCAGGATATATCCCTGGTGCACAAAAGGACTTTGGGAGCACATTCCCCATGGTGGAATACTTCCTTAACCTAGAGACAAGAGGGAGGGCCTACTCCCTACTCCAAATGATTTGACAGATCTAGATGACTCCTCCAAGAGAGAGAGAGAGAAGGAGGGAGAGAGAGGGAAAATCCAAGTTTAAAAAGAAAAAAAAATGGTTTTTGGTACCATCTCAAAAACAGTTGATAGTGACAAGAATGGTACCCAAGTGGCTAAGCTTTACAAGTACTTAGATATTATTCCTGATGTTGCCACAAAACCTAGGCCTTGGCTAAACGAAAAGCCCTTCAGGCAGGGAGTGAGAGTCTGTGCAGGAACATGACCCCTGGGCCCGTCTTGGTCCTCCTCACTGGGTACCACAGAGGGAAAGGGGTGGCCTTCCCGAAGCAGCAGCACCATAGCCTGTTGGGGATTTAGGTCCTCTGCAGAGGATGTACCAGGAACTTGTTTATCTTCTCCACAAAAGTTGGTCTCAGCAACATGAAAACTTGCTAATACCTCTGTTGTTCTTTTGTTACAGTTAAAGGAAAAAGCTGGAGAAAGCGTGGGGTGGTCCCGTGTGAGGGTCCCAAGGTAAAGGACCACGTGGGAGAGAATAGCAGGTTCCATAGCAGGTGAGGGTGACCCAGGCGGGGGCGAATAACACACCAGGCAGATAGCGCTTAAATGAGGAGTTTATTTAGAAAGGGGAGTGAGGGAGAAGGTAAAGAGACATAGAGGCACTAGGAACAGAAGAGAAGACGAGAGAGAGCAGAGCTGGAAGGCAAAAGAGAGCGTAAGTGGGCGAGGTCTGACTTTTAAAGGGGTCCTTTACATCTGCCTGCAGACTAGTACTCATGGAACCCTGGGCTGACCAGAGCACTGCATTCTGCCAGGTGACAGGGGCCGGCCAGCATAATGCCTGAATCCTTACAACCTCCCCCAATGCATGCTTTAAGCAGCAGCTGTGGAAGCCAAGACTCCAGGGAAAGGAGATCTTAGAGATGAGAAACAGAAGCTGGAAGGTCAGTCCCTGGTACAAGACTGTGGAAGGTCTGGATCTGTCAGGCCAAAGGCAAAGAAAGTTAATGTGAAGACAGATGTAGGAGGTTTGGCATCAGATAGGCAGAGGAGGTCAGCGGTTAAGGGACGATAAATATCTGCTTCATTGCTGATGTCTCAGGGGGCATTGGTAGAACTCTGAGGGACAGGAGGGTTAAAGCTTCCCCACGTGACTGAATGACAGCAACAAGGAAATGGGGATGGTCCACGACAGAAATCCCAAGAGAAAGTCTTCATGGTTACTTTGTTTTCTTGTCTCTCAACAGAGGTAGTAGATCCATGGTCTCGAGGACTCGTGACATAAATTACGGCTGATACCACTTCCCCAAAGCACAGCTGGGGGTATTCTAACTGACAGAGAAAGCAATGACCCCGGGGACATTTTCAAGCTCAGCGTGGAGGATGTAGGAAAGTCTGGTGCAGTGCTTGCCCTGTAAGTGGAGAGATGAAGGCCACCATCCTTAGACATAGGGAATTACTCCCAACATTCCCACTACAGATGGGAGGAGGCTCTCGGGACTTACAGACTTACTAGATGCAGCGCCAATCCTTAAAAGAAAGATTCTGAGCTCTTTCCCCATCCCAGATAGTGACAGAGGGGTCTTATGGAGAAGTGGTCCAGGACTCCACATCCAAACAGCCTGCATTATCGTGAGCTGAGCATGGTCCTTTGATGACCTAGGATGGCAGACAACCACCTGCTTTTCCCATTGGTATTTCAGGCTTCACAGGACCATGGTTAGAGAGTTGTGCGTCATAAGGATCTCTTCCTATGTTATCCCCAGGGGATAAGAATCCAGGCAGGATGTTTTTACAGGATGGTCTCAGACCTGACACTTCCCTGAATGAAATGGAGAGGTGTGATCATTCTTTTTAATGGAAAGAAGTCTACCTCTGGCCACTCAAAGGGCCATTCATTAGTAGTGGAGGTCATGATGGGAAGGCGGGTCTGTCCATGGCTGCCATCAGCGGCTACACTGTCCGCAGAACCAGGTTGGTTCACAAACGTGTGTAACTTCCACTTCCAGGGGCTCTGACCCCTTCAGACCCCATAGGCATTAGGCATGCACACAGTGCACATGCTTACAGGCAAGCACTCATACAAGTAAAACTCTAACAGAACATCATGTAGCCACAAAGGGAATTGATCATTTGTGTGTGTGTGTGTGTGTGTGTGTGTGTGTGTGTGTGTAAATACTTCCTGTTATCTGTCAGGGATGCAAATAATCCATATATAAGATAAAAATCAAACAACAGAAAGATCTTTATCGAAGTCCAGGGTCCTGTGTCTGCTTCCCAGACACAATCAGTTCACAACTGAAAAAATAGGCGCAGAGAGTGCTTTTAGAAAAGGCCCCATTTGGTGAGAACCTGCTCCCAACATCAATGAAGACACTGACAGCTTTGAGAACATCGCTACTGTTCTGATTTTCACACTCAATTAAAGAAAGAGAACATTCTCAGAATTTGAGAACTTGCTATAAATCATGTATTTCTCTTTCCCTGAAACAGACCTCGCTGCCCAGAACCCTTCAAGCCTCCCTGGAATCGCTTTAGAACTCTGCACTGTTTCCATGAAATGTTTCAAATCCAACCACACCTCTGCTAACGTTATAAGCAGAAGCCTTTCTCCTCCCAGAGTCATGGTGGGCATGATCTTGTCTTCCAAATAAAAGGACAAGGTGACTCTACTGCCAAAGCAGCAGCTATCTCACCTAGAGTTCAGTTTCCAAATTGAGACACAAACATTAATCAGTGTGAAATATGCCCATGAGTGTCCAAACTGTTTACAAGGAAAGTGAGGCTGACTGCTGTATTAATGACAGGCACTAAAACTTGTCAAAGACTTTTCACCAAAGGAATTAAGCAATTTTGAGTGTTGCTCATTCCCCCACCTCTAAAACAGATTAGGAGTTACAATTAAGCCTGGTTTCTGGCAGGACTCACTGCAGACCCAGCCTAGAAGAACAGTCATAGGCAGATGGCCTAAACTTGAACCCTGGCTCAGCCACTTACAAACTGTGCGTTCCCCCACTAGCTTCTTATTTTCTTTGCCTGTGCTGTATCCATGTAGCAATTTGTGTCCCCCAAGGGTTATCTGAAAAACAAATCACTTAGAGCAATGCTAAGTTCTGATGGGTTTTCAAGTTTTTAAACGTCATATATGCATAGGAAACATAAAAACAAGCCCCACCCCACCCCACCCCCAGACTTCACAACTTGCTCAGAGAAATCATGAGGAAAGAAGGTCCTTCACTGTGTGTTCCCAGTGTGCCCATGTGAACCTCAAGTCTCACAGTCCAATTTTACTGGTGCTTGTTTCCAAGACAGGGTTTCTCTGTGTATTCCTGACTGCCCTACAACTGGCTCTGTAGACCAGGCTGGCCTCTAACTCAGAGATCCGTCTGCCTCTGCCTCCCAAGTGCTGGAATTAAAGGTGTGCACTACCACTGCCTTTTGTAGCATCCGACATGACTTTTACAATTTTGAGGTTGATACTTTTAGGACTAGCCTTCTCTGAATATGTTCTATTCATCGCTTCAAGCTTAGGATAGATCACAGTCTCTGCCAGTAAAGAGAGGCTGAGGTTTTTGAGTTCCAGACCAACCTGAGTTACATAGACAGACCCTAAGTCCACAAAAGAGAGGGGTCATAAGTGATTAGCTAAACTGAACTTTAGAAGATTTAAGTAAAAGATTTCAAAACATAGCTGAGCATGGTGGTGTATGCTTTTAATAGCAGCAATCAGAAGGCAGAAGCAGACTGAATTACAGGAGTTCTTGGCCAGCTTGATCCAAATAAGTGAGACCTTGTCTAAAACAGAGAGAGGGAAAGAGAGAGAGGGAGAGAAAGAGGGAGGGAGGGAGGGAGGGAGAGAGAGAGAGAGAGAGAGAGAGAGAGAGAGAGAGAGAGGGAGAGAGGGAGAGAGAGAGAGAGGGAGAGAGAGAGAGAGAGGGAGAGAGACAGAGATTTCAGAAAGAAAGTACAAAGAGAAGAAAAACTCACAAATGCTAAACCAAAGTCAGACCAGCATTTCAAGTTCCTATTTTTGATCTTTCCCCACAATCTACCCACCTCATATAGAACATCAACAACTGAGCAGCCTTAGAACAAAGCCATGAGGCTCAGGTGCAAATAAAGCCAACGTCTAATGCCTGAGAAGACAGGAAAATGGGTGAGAAGACAGGAAAGGCAAAGTTTTTGAAGACTTTGAATGAGACAGACAAATGCAAGAAAGAATGTACTCTGTCCATCATGATGGGAACCCCGGCCTCCAGTGGCTCATGCACCAAAAACAGTGTCAGTGCAGTATCCTCATCTTCTCTCTGAGTCCCTAATGGTCATCTCTGATTTTTCCTCTATTTCTCAAAGCATTTAAGCTGTAGAGGAGTGAGTGGCTGACCACCCTTTACATGAGCTCTACATGCTTAAATTTTAAGTATATATACTACCTTAGTGTTCACATCAGTCTAAATGTTTTTTTTTTAATCTCAAGATCTCTGATGTCTAAGCACTGTAATTATCCACTTTGCAATCATCCAGACAACATATAGAAAACAAAACCATCAGAGCATTTCAAGATTTATGAAAAGGAAAATGAGAATGGTGTCTTAGAAGCTACATCCAAACCCAGATTCAGTGGCTTAAAGAGCAAAGGAACCTACAACCTCATGTGTCGAATAACAGAAGTGTATTCACTTGGGGGCTCATACTATCTAGACAAAGCCAGACCAGAAATGGTTTAGCATAGAAACAGCAGGAAAAAAAAGAAAGGAAGGAAGACCTTTCTTATGCCCAGAAAGATAAAGACTGCAAAAGGACCACAGTGATATTTCATATACCGTATTTTCTATGATCCTATGAGTCTGTACTTATCTTGACCTCACCACACCCTTTCCATCACAAAATGCCCTAATTGCCTTGTCCTCCAAACTCACACGACACTCTCCATGTTGATTCTACCATGTATGGAGTCATTTCTCTCAGCAACACTTATGGCATCTAGCTTTGCTCTAGTCATCACCACCTCCCACCTGAGCTATTACAATCCATCCTACCTACCCAGCAGCCTCCTAAAATGCTAATCCAATTGACCTTTTCATAATCATTTAATGGCTCTCTCTGTTGCAGGTTTTGAGTGCAATGGAATCTTTGCCAGCCCGATTGTGTCTGGCCTAAGAATGTAGGATGCCAGACTTGTGGTCATCAAAGACTGGCCTGAATCAGTGACTCCCAAGCTCATTGTCTCACATCCATGAATAAGGTCACCCAAGGAAGAAGCCAAAGGAGAAGCAACTTCTAAAACTGTAAGGATAAGTGAGAAATTAATGAGAAAGACATTGAACTTCCTTGTTTGAGCTGTACAGTTCAAGTAATGGTATCTGGTTGGGCCACCCACCTTGGGATAACCACAGCACTCCCTCACATAACATAGCATTTACTTGGTACCCAGCATCCAGTCGTAGAGGGGGGATAAGCACTGAGCAATTTGAGAATATACCCGTGAGTTATTCACCATTATAAATACAACACCCAAAATAACAGTGCTTGATAAAAACTTGTTGATTAAATAAATGAATGAACAAAGGCAAATGATTTGATTCTTGGAAATCACACAATCTGACTGGTTCTATGAGCTATTTTCCTTGAAGCTGAAACAGCTGGGATGTAAAGGAAATAATGTTGGCTAAGAAACTGATCCTGAGACACACTGAACAATTTAAGGGAAGAGAGGGCATTCAGAGTATGTTTGTTGCCATAGTGATGTGAACACCAAAAGGGGGAAATCAATGATGTTTCTTACAGAAGCTCTGTCTGGTGTCAAACTCTCATCAGTTAATAGAGAGAGAGTAGCAGTGGGGTCTGAACCTGGCAGTCCAGGGCAGAGGCCAGCATAGCAGAGGCAGAATACATCACAGAGGAAATACCCGAACAGAAGAAAGCCAGATTCTCTGAGAGGCCAGTCTATATTTAAGGAATGTATTTGCATAAAACAAAGAATGCAAGCCAGACATGGTATCTCACATCTGTAATCCCAGTACTAGGGAAATCAAGACAGGAGGGTTATCCAGAGCTCATGACTACAATGTGAATATCAGGCCAACCTGGGCTCCAGAAGGAGACCATGTCTCAGAACAGCAAAGGCCTTGTCATGTGCATGTCTGCAACCCCAGTACCTGGAGGGAGAGGCAGGAAGGACTCTCACTGCAAGTTCCAGCTCATCCTGCCCTACAATAAGTGTTGAAGAGTCAAAGTCAGACAGCAAGATCTCAGTCTCTAATATATAATAGTTATCCATCAAGAAAAGCAGACCTAGTTAGTAATAATGGGATGTTGCTGGGTAACAGTAAAAGGACATGACACACAGCTAATGACTATTCATTACCATGCCAGCAAGCAGCAAATAGCTAGGTGCTGGGACAATATGAGTTACCAGGACATCTGGAAAACATGACAGGCCTGAGAGGTGGGCAGACAAATCCAGAAACAGAGATGAGGCTAGAAAGTATTTTTTTAAAAAAACTGTCTAACTCTAATTATATGGAAGGTTCATTTCAAACTAGTAACTGATAACTCCTATTTCTTTATGTCTGTTCATGTTTTTCTGCTATACTTTGTGTATCATCTGTTTTCTGTTGCTATAACAAAATGCCAGACGCTAGAGACGTTACAAAGAAAGGAGGATTATTTAGCTCCCAGTTTGTGGGTCTGAAAGCTCCAGTTCAGGCAGCACCATCTGCTGGCTTCTGATGGGCCCCATTCTGGGTACAGCACACATGGTAGAGAAGCAGAGAGGGGGTGGCAGAAGAGACAGGAAGGCAGGGTAACTCAGGGCCAGGTGCTGTCATAGTAACCCTCTCTCCTGGGAACTAACTGGCCACCCTGAGAACTAAATTAATCCCTTCTGAGGGCAGCTCCTCACTATGCCCACTCTTAAAGTCCCTCAATACTGCCACACTTGGGGTCCCCATGCCTCCACCCTGCCACACTTGAGGCCCCCACACCTCAATACTGACACACTACTAAACTTCCAGCACATAAGCCAGCGGGGAACAAGAAATGTCCAAAGTAGGAACATCGGTTCACTGTCACCTCAAAGAGACGGGCTAGTAGCCAGCACCCCATCGATGCAGGGAAAGAGGAAGTGGGCACTAGGCTGCATAGCCAGGTCCTGCAGTGTAAAGCAGGGCCCCTGTTTCCCGCTTCAACTCTCCTTCCCCAAGAACAGAAGACCCTCACACTGAAGCTTTTAAAGCTGCTTTTCTTCCTTTTTTTTTATACGATTTGATTTTGTTTTGTTTTTGTTTGAGACGAGATCTCACTGTGTAGTCCTAGGTAGCCTGGAATTCACTATATTGGTTGGGCTGGACTTGAACTCATAGAGATTCTCTGAGTCTCAAATGCTGGGACTAAGGATGAGCATCCTTGAACCTTGTACTGAAAACAGGAAACAGAAGCAGGAGAGGGGCTAGGGAGGCTAGCCCTACAGGAAAAACACACATCAACAGAAACCCTGGAAGAAGACAGCCAACCTCTGTTACCAGATGTCCCTTGAAGTAATGGGGAAGGGGTGTACATGACAACCAACTCACTGTAGTTTGTTAACACCCATTCCCACTTTAAAATGGAAAATTCTGAATATTGGGAATTCCTTCAGTTTCAGACAGGCTGTGGTGCCAGATGGTAGCCCCTTGGAAACAGGAGCTGTAGCAACAGAAGATGTCCAGGATTTCTACATGCTTTTGATCACATGACATTCTGTGTGGCCTTTGGTGCGTCATCACAGCCTGAGCTGTGGTATAGAGCTGGAGTAGATGAATGCCAACCTTTCCTGCTTAGCTGAATCGTTTGAAATTGCCTAGGTGAGTGTCAAGATGGCCCATGCCATCATGATTGTAACTAGCGTTACTCACAGTGCAACTAAAGGACAAATGAAAATGTCTGAGGAAACCTATAAAAGCGCAGGGCTACACACTAGCACATCACTCTTCTTTTTGCTGTTAGGAACTACCCTTGCATGTTCATCTCAGTGTGGACATGGGCTGAGTTATGGACAGCAGCACTAAGCAAGAAATCCTTGTTTTGTAATATTTTTAAAACTTCTAGGAAAACCATTACTCTTTTCCACATGTAATGTTATCCTGCCTGAGATCAATGTCCATTGCGATGTCTACCAAACAATTCAACAACTGATGGACAAGGCTTGAACTTCTAACATCTGATTCACTCTTTAAAACTGAGCACGTGTCTTGGGATGGAGAGACAGCTCAGCAGGTAAGAGCACTCACCACACGCACATGGGCATCTGAGTTGGAATCCTTAGCACGAATGTGAAAAAGCACACCATGGCTGTGTGACTATAGCCTCAGCACTGTGGCCGCAGAGAGGCAGATCCTGGGAGCTCACTGACCAGACAGTCCAGCTAAATCAGTGAGCTTCAAGCTCAGCAAGCGAGTCTATGCCAAGGGAATAATGTGATGAGTGATGGAGCAGGATGCCCATTGTCTCCCTTTGGCCTCCATGCACATGCAAGAATGCACATCCATATATGTGGACATGCATGTAAACACCACACACACACACACACACACACACACACACACACACACACACACACACACACACACACAAATATCTGCCCCAATGGAAATGGATAAATACAGTCATGAAAAAGACAAGCGAAACAAGAAGAAAACCTCAGATGCGGGGTGATGTTGGGAGGCATAAAGACATGAGATTCCTGACTGCTGTAAAATGTATCTTTGGTTCTCCCAGAAATCTTTATGTGATTCACTGGATGAGAACACCATGACAATAGTGATAGTTCACCCACATCATGGAGAGGCAAAAGCACAGATACCAGAGATCCTAGGCTGCCATTCCTTAAAAGAAAGGGGGTAGAGGAAGGGCTGAGAGGAGGAAGAGAGAGAGAGAGAGGGGGGGGGAGATGTTATTCTGTATATATGTTTCTCATACTGGTTAATAAAGCATTGTGGTCAATAGGAAACTAGATAGGCGGGGCTAGGAGACAAGGAGGAAAGAGGAAGTGGGAAGGGTGAATGAAGATGTAGACCGGGGAGGAAGGAAGACGTCAGCCGCGGCTTCCCATATAATGACCACGTGGAAATACTTAGATAAGTAGAAATGGGTTAATAATTAAGACAGAGCTAGCCCATAAACAATAATGGTAATTGGCCAACAGGATTATATCAAATACAGAGTCTCTGAGTGTTATTTGGGGCTCACGTGGCCACGGGACCGTGGCAGCAGGACCGGGAGGCCGTCGGGGAGGAAAAACCTGCCCGTAACAAGAGAGAGAAATGCACATTCCAGAAATGTGCAAATCTGTCTTTTGCATTAGAAATGATCCCCCACAGGTAGCCACTCACAGCTCTTGAAATCAGCATTTAGATAGCAAAATGGACCTGCTCTGACTACACAGGACGTTCCTAGGTTGTCTGTAGCAAGCACAGGTCTTCTAGAAAGTCTAATTTCCAATACCCATGTTCACTTTCCAAAAACAACAGAAGTACAGAGTCTGGGGTCCTGAGCACACAGTGTGTCCAGCCACGCCACAAGAAAAGCGTACTGGCACACCCACTTCCCCACAAGGACAAGGGAACCAGCCAGATTGCCATGGCCTGTTTTCTGCTATTTCAATTACACTTTGAAGACTCACTATTGATGTGCTAATTTGCAAATAATGCCTTTGTTCCTTTTATAACATTGAAAATTGTCATCGCCTTTAGAAAAAGAAATTTTTCTGAAATGCCAAAGGACTAGCTAATAGTTTTATACACATCCAACACTCACATAACTTTGGTAGCTGCTGCTGCTGCCAAAATCCTTTCAGAACATGGAAAGAGAGGTCTAGAGCCAGCCAATTAGTCTGTTATTTGGACACCTGCTCCTCCCTCTACTTCTTGCTTGCCAGGGGCAGGACACTGGTGAAGTCTCTGTAACAGGATCTTGGCTATGGGCTATCCAGGGAGTGACGCAAACAACTATAATGCCTCGTGACAGCCACATGTGTACATATGCGACACACATGCACACACCTGGCCCTATCCACACTGAGAGGAGTCTGTACACAATGCAATGAAGAATGCCCATCCAGAGAAAGGAAAAAGCAAAACCCACACGGATCCCACATCCGTGGAAAGTGGAAAGTGACATAGGGAAGCAGAGTCCACCAATCTGTAATTAACCAACCTCATATTAATGACACCTAAATCCAAGAGCCTATTACCAAAAGTTCCCCAGGCCTCATAGAGTTCTTAAACTTATTCAGAGTTCCACTAACCCCAGGAGGGGGCAGGAAGAAGGAAAGGAGAGAGGAAGAGAGAGAGGAGGAAGAAGTCAGTGTCAAGTACCAGCAACCCATTTTTAAAGACCATTTAGTATTTCCTACTCTGTAGTCTGTCACTATGTTCAAATGATGGTGTCCTTTTTTTGTGTGTAGCTTTTCCCTTTTAAATTGTGTTATTGGTGTTTTTCCCTCTGCTAATGAGTTCAAGACTATTCCCCACTTTCCCCTCTATTAGATTGAGTGTATGTTGAGGTCTTTGATTCATTTGAGGTTGTTTTGTGAGTGTGACAAGTACAGATCTATTTGGATTCTTCTACATGCAGCCGTCCAGTTTGACCAGCATCATTTGCTGGGGATGCTTTTTATCCAGTGTGTATTTCTGACTTATCTATCTAAAGTCATGTGTCCATAGATGTATTGACTTATTTCTGGGTCTCCGACTCCATTGGTAGATGTTGCTTTTGTGTCAATACCATGCATGATGTTTTTACAATAGCTATGTAGCACATATGATTTGAGATTTGTACTGGTGATACCTGCAGCAATTCTTTTATCATTCAGGATTGTTTTAGCTAGCCTGTTGTTTTGCTGTGTTTTTATTCCCAGATGAAGTTGAAAATTGTCTTTTCCAGTTCTGTGAAGAATTGTGTTGGAATTTTGATGGAGATTGTACTGGATCTATAGGGTGTTTTGGTAGGATGCCCATATTTACTATGATAATCCTACCAATTCATGAGAATGAGAGATATTTTCATCTTCAATGTCTTAAAATTTTTATTAAAAATTCTTTCACTTGCTTAGTGTTATCCCCAAGATATTTTATATTATTTGAGACTATTGTGAAAGGCATCATTTCCCTAATTCCTTTCTCAGTTCACTTGTCATTTGTATATAGAAGAGCTACTAATTTTTCTGGGTGTTTTGTTTGTTTGTATTCTGCTACTTTAATGAAAGTATTTATCAGCTATAGGAGTTTCCTAGTGGAATTTTACAGTCCCTTGTGTATATATGCACATATCATCTGCAAATAAAGATACTTTGACTTCTTCTTTTCTATTTATTTCCCAATAATTTTAAGTTGTTTTATTATTCTATTAATTAAGTATAGAAAGGACATAATTTTGTCTTGTACCTGATTTTAGTGGAAATGCTATAGCTTTGAGCTTGCTGTAAATTCTTTCTCTCTAGGACTTGCACCATAATAGGATGTTGGATTTTGTTAAAGGCCTTTCTGCATGTAATGAGATGGTCACATGGCTTTTGTCTGTCAGTTTGTCTATATGGTGGATTATATTTATTGACTTACATATGTTGAACCATCTCTGTATCTTTGGCGTGAAGTCCCCTTCATCATGGTAGATGAGCTTTTTGTCACATTCTTGGATCCTATTTGCAAGTATTTTATTGAGAATTGCTGTTCATAAAGAAATTGTTCTGTAATTCTCTTTATGCAGTTTAGGCATCAGGGTAAATATGACTTGTAAAAAGAATTAGGCAGTATTTCTTTGGTATGAAATAATTTGAGGAGTATTAGGGTTAACTCCTTTGAAAGTATGGTAGAATTCTGCACTAAAACCACCTGGCCCTGTTTGGAAGACTTTTAATGACTGCTTCTATTTCACTAGGAGTTATAGATCTGTTCAACTTGTTTATCTGATCATGATTTAACTTTAGTAGGTGGTACATATGAGAAAAGTATCCTCCTGTTAGATTTTCCAATTTGGTGGAGTACAGGTTTGTTTGGTTTTTTAATACAGTTTTTTTGGCATTTTTCTCTCCTTTTTTATATAATTTTTATTTAAATTTGAAACAAGCTTATTTTACATATCAATCCCATTTTCTGCACCCTCCCATCCTCTCGCCCCCCCCCATCCCATTCCCTTTCTACTCTCCAGGGAGGGTGAGGCCTTCTATGGAGAATCTTCAAAGTCTGTCATATCATTTGGGGCCTCTCCAGTGTACTCAGTGCTATCAACTTGCCTCTTAGCACTGCCTTCATTGCATCCCATAAATTTGAGTATGTTTGTGTAGTCCTTTTCATTCGATTCTAGAACTTCTTTTTTTTTTCTTTCCTAGTAAATGTCTTAACCCAGTGTTCATTCAGTTGAGAATTGTTCAGGTTCCATGAATTTGTAGACTTCCTGTTGTTTCTGTTGTTGGCATCTAGCTCTAATCCATGGTGGTCAGACAGGATCCAGCATACTATTTCAATTTTATCTGTTGAAGCTTGCTTTGTGTACAAGTATATGGCATATTTTGGAGGAAGTTCCATGAGAGGCTGTGCAAAGCATGCATTCATTTGTGTTTGGTGAAATGTTCTGTAAACATCTGTTAGGCCCATCTGGTTTATGATGTCAGTTACCTCCAGCATTCTATTTATTTTTTTGTCTGGATGACCCATCTACTGACAAAAGTGTGGCAGTGAATGAAGTCAACCACTATCACTCTGTGAGAGACAATATGTTATTTAAGCTGTAGTAGTGTTCTTTTATGAACTTGGAAGTCCTTGTGTTTGATGCATACAAGTTAGGAATTGCAATATCATCCAGACAGTGGTGGCACACGCCTTTATTCCAGCACTTGGGAAGCAGAGGCAGGCTGGTGAGTTCAAGGCCAGCCTGGTCTACAGAGTGAGTTCTAGGATAAGCTCCAAAGCTACACAGAGAAACCCTGTCTTGAAAAACCTAAAAAAAAAAAAAAAAAAAAAAATTGCAATATCCTCTTGGTGGATTCTTCCATTGATGATTATGTAGTTTTCATCCCTCTTTTCTGATTAGTTTGGGCCTGAAGTTTATTATGTCAGATAGGAAAATGGCTACACAAGTTTGTACACAAACATGTACATATGCCTCACACACACACACACTAAACACACACACACACACATAAACACACTCAACACACACATACTAAGCACACACACATACACACACAACACATACACACACTAAACACACACACATACACACACACTAAGCACACATACACACACACACAGACACACACACACACACACTAAACACACACGCACACACACCACACATACACTAAACACATATTGTCTTAGTTAGGGTTTCTATTGCTGTCGAGACACCACGACCAAGCAACTCTTATAGAGGAAGAATATTAATTGTGTGGCTTACAGTTCAAAGGTTCAGTCCATTATCGTCATGGTGAGCTATGGTGGTATGCAGGCAGATGTGAACCTGGAGAGGTAGCTGAGAGTTCTGCATCTTGCACAGGCAACAGGAAGTGAACTTAAGACACTGGGCATGACTTGAGCATATATGAGACCTCAAGGTCCACTCCACAGTGACACACTTCTTCCAACAAAGCCACACCTTCTAATAGTACCACTCCCCATGAGCTTGTGGGGGTCAATTACAGTCAAACTACCACACATATATGTAGCTTGTTGTTTTTCACCAGTCCACCCGCCACAGGTCTGGGCCCACAGCCACGCCAGCCCCAAATAACACACTGAGACTCTGCATTTGATACAATCCTGTTGGCCAGTTACCGTTATTGTTTATGGGCTAGCTCTGTCTTAATTATTAACCCATTTCTACTTATCTAAGTATTTTTACGTGGTCATCTCATCGGGGAGCCGCGGGTCCTGCATCTTGCTTTCTCTCGTTTTACATAGTGACCCCTCCTAACTACTTTTTCCTTTCTCCTTGTCTTTTAGCCCCACCTATCTTGTTTTTCCATTGGCCCAACAGTGCTTTCTTGTAAAACCAGTATGAGAAACATATTTACAGAATAACATCTCCCATCATCTCCTCCTTTCTGTCTAAAATAAAAGGGGTTTAACCTTAACATAGCAAAATATATCATACAACAGTTATTAAATAAGAATCACAGTTAACAATATTTAGTCCATTAACATTTTGTAAGACTTAAAGGAAACGCCATCTATGCTATCTTTGTGAGTCTAAAGTCCTATATATGACTTACCGTTAATCCTAACTAAGGAAAACTATAACCATAAGTCAAGATGCAGACCCGGGGAAAAGGAAAATGCCAGCCGCAGCAGAACTAATGTTTTAGCTGAGGTGTGTCTGTCTCCCAAGTGTGTAGAGAGTATGGGAAGCAGCCCCAACATGGAGATGCTAGCAGCTCTGGGCTTTCAGGACACCCTGAGCTCTTACCTAGCCCTGCTGGAGGGATGCAGCTGGGGCTTCTAACTTTACCCCCTGGACTGGGAGTCCTCAGCCTCTCTGACAGTGAATGACATGCAGCGGGCTCCAGAGTCTGCTCCACCTTCTGTCTCCAGCTTGGAACTGTCAAAGCCCAGAATGAGTCTCAGGAACTGAGAGCCTCTGCAGGCCATGGTGGGCCGGTTCTCAGCCTGAGGCAGAGGCCTGCCCCCTTCACTCTTTGCCCCATCAGGGTCCAGCCCTCCTGTTCTCCACAACTTTGTATCTGACCTTCCCTCTCCCAGTGGAGGAGACAGGCCAAACTGAAGCTTATACAGAAGGAATTTTACAACAAACCATCTCCCCACACCTTTAAATGATTTTCATAAATAAACGAATAAACATGAAATATTCATTTGTGACCAACCACAAACAAAACACTCCTGCAAACTTGGGATCTGGATAAACACGAAAGGACAGCTCTTAAGTGAATAGAAGCATTAAAACCCAGGATATGGAAGATATGTAGTAAGTTTGCAAAATGCTTAGGAACTATAAAAAGCAATGAGAGGAACATAGGAAATTGGTGTTCAAAACAGTTATACTCACAACAGTATGAATGAAACTGTGTTCTCTTGGCACTAGGATGAGTGTTTCTCCCAAAGCGAGGATGTGCCTACTTCTCTTGGAAAGATAGTCTACTGAGCGCCTCAGGGCAGAAGTTGATCACTTAGAACTTCTCCCAATCACCAGGAGCAGCATCCAAAGCTTTCTTGTCCTCTGTCTGGTGAGGCTTTAGAGCAGTGGTTCTCACCCTGTGGGTTGTGACCCCCTCGAAGATTTCAGATCAGATACTTACATTATGATTCAAGACAGTAGCAACATTGCAGTTATGCCGTTGCAACAAAATGATTTGTGGTTGCGTGTCACCACAACAAGAGGAACTAAATTAAAGGGTCACAGCATTAGGAAGGTTGAGAACCATTGCTTTAGAGTAATTGGATTCCTTTCATTCAGGCTGCTGGCCCTGGGCTATCACATAATGCATAAGAGGAAACAAGTGAACTCTGGTAGTCACATAGCTAGATGTTCTTTTTAACTTGGATAATGTCAGTTTATTAACAGTGTTCTTTTAAAAACTCAATGTTGCCAGGTACGTATACACACACACACACACACACACACACACACACACACACACACACACACTTATAATCAATCCTAGTGCTTGGTAGGCAGGGACAGGAAAATTATGAATTCAAAGCCAGGTTGAGATAGTTATTCTCTGTGTGTAGAAAGGGAGGGAGAAGCTGAGCCTCTGAGTCAGAGTAAAGCACTTGCTTAAAATAAATAAATAACAAACAAACAAACTTGAAAAATCACACTTCGTGGTAGCCAAACTTATTATCCAGTCCATCATTCACTCATCCCTCAGGCTTGTTTCTTGCCTGCCTACTTTCAAAAATCAAATTCATCCTCAGAGAACAAATAATCACTCTCCTGAAGCTGTTTTCCAGAATCCAAGGCAGTCCTTGAGTAGATATTTCCATGATACACGAGCAGAAGAAAAAACCCTAGGCTGGGCAGGCTTCTGGCCCCTAGATTCACAGTGTGGTCAGCGGTGCTAGCCAGTCCCCCACCCCGCCCCCAGGGCCAGCCTGTGGTCCCTGTCAGGACCAGAGGGCCATCCCATGGCCCAGGAATGAAATGGTTCCTAGCACAGGGACACTGCCAAGGAGGTCTAGCCTTCTTAGGACCGTGGGCAACCCTGGTTTAAATCCTAGCTATACAACCTAGCAGCACATGTTTGAGCAATTCACTTGCATTTTATTTTTTATTTCCTTGAGTCTGCTAAGAATCACAAATGTAGCTGTTTAAGCAACCAAATGCTTCACTTGCAGAGAAAGCTAGGATTCATTTTGTACTCCTACTTGAAGGCAGATTGTTCTACATGTAACAACAGCTATCTGTAAAAATGGTAGAAAACACTCCTTAGTTTTACAGTGATAAAAAACATTCAAATTCTCAAATAGAGTAAGCAAGGGTTTTGGTTTGGTTTGGTTTGGTTGTTGTGGCTGTTAATACAATGAGAACAAAATGCTGCCTGGACTATGAGGAGCTGAGTAACCCTGCCACTGAGCAAGGGGCTATTCTCACAGAACCAGCACTTTGTCCACGCTGCTTCCATCCGATGTCAACCAAAACAGAACACTGGCTGTTCAGGCTTCGCTGGGTTTTTAGTATGCCAGCTTTGTGCACAACAGGGTAAGGTTAGTGAAGGGACAGAGAAACTGTCTGTGGGAGTCTGGACACACTAGAACCAAACTGTCTTCCTAATGGAGAGTGTGTTTCTGGTCTATCACAAAAGCCTGGCATGAAAGCTTTTTCAGCAGACACCTGTCTGCTGCTAGATTACATCCATTTCTTCGTCCTCCTCTTCTAAGTATACACAGATGGGTCAGCTTCACTGGTTGGTTGCCATCCAATTGGAATGTGATCTGTCCCACAGACAAACTCTGAGCTTCACAACAGGCCTTCATTACCGCACTAAGTGGTGCCTGCTGCCCCGACCCACAGGGCCTAGTTATTCATGGGTCGAGGTGGGATAGAACCTGAAAATAATGAGAGAGAAAGAAGGAGACCAAGCAGTAGATTTGTCAAGGTCTAACTTTATTAGTGAAAAGAGGAGTTTTTAAAGCAAAACGGAGAGGAAATGGGGAGGGGTGGCAGGCAGGGAGGAAATGGGGAGGGGTAACTTCTGCTAACTCCTGGGTCTTGGTAATTATCTCAGACAATAAACATCAGATCATAAACGTCTGCTATCTTAGTTCCTGGCACCAGGCCCATCTCAGTTCCGGGCACTCGGTTTATCTCAGTACCTGGGATGAGTGGAAGAGACCACCTGTTAAGCAGGTTCCTGTATACCAAGATAAGGCTCAATTAGAGTTCTAAGGTGTAAGCAACTCTGTGACTCAAGGCCGGCTCCCAACAGCCTGCCTCTTAACCTTAAACTGCACCATAGAACCATCTGCCCCGCCACCTTCAGATTAGTGAAATCACTGTTCTCTGTCTCCAGTCTTCCTGAGTTTCTTGTTGGCCATGGCTGCACTGGAGGCTGCTGCACAAAAGAGATAGCACATCCATGCTGAAGACACACACCTAACACCAAGAGCAGCAGACGGTGCATCAGGCAGCGAGTTGGGCTGCTGTTAGCGTTTTTTCCCCAAAACTGAGTTGGACCTAGAGACTTATGCAATGCTGGGCAAGCGATGAGTTTTCTTTTCACTTTTTGTGACAGTATGTAAGTTCCCAGCCTGACCTTGGCCTCACTCTGTGGCCCATGAATATCTTGAACTCGGCAATCTTCCTGCCTCAGGTAGCTAGAATTACAGTCTGGGTCACTTGACCAAACTAGTCTGGGGATTATTTGTTCTTGAGACAATCTCTTGTAGGCTGAGTTGACCTTAAACTCCTCCTGCCTCTGCCTCTCAAATGCATGACCACACCCAATTTAGGCCCAACCCTGAGTATTATCAAAAGAGGTCTAACAGTGACAAGCACAGATTATCAATCAGGCATTCTGGGTTCAATCCCAACTCTTACTCTTGGTAGAAACAGACCTTCAATAAACTACTTAAGTCCTATACATTCCGTTGTCTTCATCTATAGAATAGGGATAACTATCTCTCTTGAAAAGCTGTGCTAAATGAAGTACACTGTATACCTAATAATTGTTGAGTGCAGAAGGAAGTAAGAGAAGACCCAGTTCCTATGCTCAAATTGCTCAAAAAAAGCAGGTGGAATTAGAGAGAACCAGTCCAGGAAACAATATTGCAACAGACCCAATAGCAGAGAGAAGTTCGTGGTTCTGGGTGAAAGAGTAGGCAATGGCCGTGTCCACTGAAAAGCTTTAGGGAGAACATCTCAAAGGAAGACTAGGAATCCTATGTGGTAGAAAGGGCAAATGAAAAGACATGGGGTTGTACCTATGTGTCCTTTTGTGGACCAGAAGTTGCATGCCTCCTTGAGCATGACTGGAGTCATAGGGAATGGCAGATGCCATAGGGTGGAGGAAGCTTGTGAGGGGCTCAGACTTCACAGCCAAACTGCCTAGGGCATGAGTCATGGCTCAGAGGTTTACAGTGATATAATCTCAGGTCTAGTACCAACCTCTCCATTCCTCTGAAAAGAGTGCAATGGTCCCTATGAGGAAGTTATGGAAAGGATTTGACAAATGAAAGTGTATTAAAGTGTTCAGTATTGTGGCTGATACACTAACACAAACTAAGTGTGCACTGAATTTGGCTAAGATCAGTCATCATCTAACCACACACAGGATTCTGGAAGCAGAAAGCATGGTATGGCTTCCGGAGAAGGCTGACAACGGCAGGCTTAGCACATCCCCCTGTTTAAGGCACAGCTAAACTGAAGGGTCCTTGGGGAGGATAGCCATGCAAATGCTGCAGATAGATGCTGCAGGCTGCAACCCACCCAAAGGATAACCTCCAGCACCCCTAAATCCATCGCCACACATAACTCCATGCCCTAGTGGGTGGCTCTAAAATTGCTAATGTTAGCTCTTGACCCAGATGCTGGACTAACATCAGGGAACATGCAGGGATGATATCTTTTACACAATTACAATACACGCATGTATGTAGTGAGTATTCGCTCTGCACATGACCTTGGACTTTCTGGCCCCAAGGAGGCAATGTTTCCCGCCTGCAAATGTGACCTCTTAAAAAGGAAGGAGGGGATGGCGCTCCCTTGGGTGGTGAAGACCAGATCAAGTGGTGAGAAGCAGCATATGATCAGTCCCCAACTTTCCAAGGACTCTGCAACTAGATTCACCATATCCTGTGTTCTTGAGTGTACTTTTCTCCTTTCATATCTTAATAAATCCTTGATGCTCCTTAAACAGGCTCTCATGGATTCACTTACACATTTTTATAATGCATATATAAACTCTATAAAACTTCTATCAGCTTACCAAGACAAAGCTGAGATAAAAGCATAACTTGTAATCATGCTACTACTCACAGTAATTCCTGTGCTTTTCCCAGCAGTAAAATAGTCACAGGAAGCTTAGGAACTTGGAAGAATCCTACAGCAATCTTGAATGTTAACAATTAAACAATACCACGGCTTGCTTAACCATTGACTTTTAACAAACATCTACACGTGGGCCAGCAGGATGGCTCAGTGGGTAAAAGTACCTGCCACAGAGCCTGACGACTCGAGACTGATCCTCCAGAGCCCATGCAAACAATTCCCGAAAACTGTCCTCCGATATACACATACACATGCAAAACAAATAAATAGGTATAATTTAATTAAAGATAGGTATCTATTTTCTGGGGGAAGTTGAATTAGCTTAGTACATGTGTCAAGGATATGGCTATTTATAATGTATGACTTCCCTTTATATAAGCTGCTTGTGCGAGTAACACTTCATCTAACCTTGTTCTGTCTGTGACTTCTAAACAGCTGTCATTTTGATTTGGTCTCAGCCTGCCTGTGCCTGGTGTTGTGCTTCCCTCTAGTGGTAAATATGGAAAATTATAGCTTTAAGGGTATTTTTGACTCTTGAAATTTGTTGCTACACTTTTACACCCTTTATCTGTGAACTGTCTGAAATGCTTTCAGTAATAAACTTTAAATAAATAGGTTAAAATCTTATAACTGTTTAAAGTATTTCTCAAGGTCAAAATGTGGGTTGGAAAACCCATCTGCCCGGATTCGATCCTAACTCACCACTTAATAAGCTGTGAGGCCCTGGGAGATTAACTGGGCTAGTGACTTCTATGCCCAGGTTCTCATCTACTGAGTGAGGCTAACACTCAGTTAGCCTGTGGGGGACTGAATGAGTCAATATAGGGAAAGCACTAAGGCTAGCCATGCGTGCCATTCAAGATGGAGACCCTATTGTACGATGTTTTTATTTCTAAGTTCCTTACAATAAGATTTTAGTGACTAAGTAGAAGTGATGGGCAAGTTGGGCTCTTCTGAAACAGACACCTGGCAAAGTGGCTGATCCTGAGTCCACTGACATGGACTCGCCCGGCGAAAGCATGTGGGAAACATGCAAATCTGTGTATGACATTATCATACAGGAGAGGAGAGAACACCTACTGCAAATTATGTTTCATTTTATCTCCCAAGAAGCTCTAACTACCCAACTACCTCTCACAAAGAAATCAGACTTCATAAAATATTAATATATAACTTGAATTGTTACAAAAGTCAACCAAGATCAAAAGATCCATTTATTGTACAATGTATTTACAAAAAACAATAGGGTGCAAATGTAATAGAAAATAAAGGAAACATGCCAGGCATTATGTCTGTACAAAGCCAGTGCAAATGTAATAGAAAACACAGGAAACATGCCAGACATGTGTATGTACAAGGTGGATAAAACTTTTTAAGAGTCTACTTCTACTTGTAGCACTTGGCAGCCAAAATAATTTATTATCTCAGTAAGTTATAGAAAGGTCAATCCTATATGACTAAAACTATGACTTTCTTAATGGGAAGAATTATCTTTTGCTCCCTAAAAATCTCCAAGTTGCCGAAGGCCAAATAAACCACATACCAACTTACAAAGGAGCTTAACTAGGAAGGCAGTGTTGTTAGGAAATCTCTGAAGCATGTATTCCAATTTCAGTAGCACTCACATCAAGTGGGGAATCTACACACCCAACTCTTCAGTAGCCAGTTAACTACTAGAACTTCCAAAAACAGGGACAAGCATCTTTAAAACAAGCATCTTCCTCAGGGTGGGTACAGATAGGTCCCAGGATATGGCTTAGTCACCCTAACGAGGCTGTAATTCTCTGAAAGACAATGAAGGAATCCACAGGGTGTGCCTGGATCTGTCCTTCCAAGTGCAGGCGCAATTTTCACTTCTGACCTTGAATAACTGCTTTTATATTATCAGCTTTTCTCTTAGATCGTTGACTTTTGGGTGGAGAAATGTGACATCAAAACTGAAAAAAAGCAAATGTTTAAAACAAAAATTTTTAAATGTTTAAAACTGAAACATTTTTTTAAAAAGGGGAGGAGAGAGAGAGAGAGAGAGAGAGAGAGAGAGAGAGAGAGAGAGAGAGAGAGAGAGAGAGAGAGAGAGAGAGAGAGAGAGAGAGAGAAAGCAAAAAGCCCGGCAAGTACAAGTATTAGATGACCCTTAGAGATTTAGTTCATTCCACAGCAAATAATCACAGTAGGCTATGTCAGGCCCTGTGCTCCGAGCTGAGGACTCAGAAGTGAGCAAAAGGTTCCTGTGGGCTCATAGTTCCAGTCCAAGTCTGACAGCCACGAGACAGATCTGCCACAGCAGGAGTACGGAGAAGGGCAAAGCCATTATCTCTTGAGCCAGGAATCAGAAGCACCAGATAATGGCCAGTGTCCACAATTCCCTTTATAAACATGTCCCCTATAACCTGCTTTGCAGGAGCCCCAGCACCCCGCAGTTGGCACCATGCTGTGAACACAGACCTCTGGGAAGTTTCAGTCAACAACAGTGTGAGTCTCCATATCCAGCCTGAAACTAAGTGCTATTGAAGTAAACAAAGATGATGTTTTTTCTGAGGTTAGAAAGTACTAAGAAAAGATAGGCAATGGCTTGGTGGGGACAGACACCTGTCTTCAGACATGAGGATGAGTTGGATCACCAGGACCTCACGTTGAAACACACACACACACACACACACACACACACACACACACACACACACACAATTTCATTTTATTTTAAAGAAAGCACTAAGAAGCACAATGAACAAGAATCAAACAGCACATTACAACCCAATGATACTTTCACTGATCCGCTACCACTGTGTACACTGTAAATGTTCTGTGAGTAGTGAAAACAAAGATGTGATGTCTACGTGCTCACTCACTGTAAGTACAGGAAGGATTTTTGTTATTGCTTACTCATTTTCCAAGTATCGCCATCAAAGATTTGGTTGACTCACATAAGCAGAACACATGGCTACAGAGGCGCCTTTCCCCTTGCAAATAGCAAAGAGCTACACAAAAGTTAAAATTAAACACGTACTTCAGACACAGTCGCATACTGAAGATGCAACAACTATTTTTCACCTTCTTTGTTTTGTTTGAAGAAAGGCAGGTATTTTGTTGGTTTGTTTTAGGGTACTGGGCATTGAACCTACTGCCTCATGCATGTTAGCCAGGCACAGTACCACATAACTAGATCCCTAGGCCTGAATTTCTTACATACATAAAGTATCACTCTCTGAGTTAACAACTGAATAAGCATCACATACAGGACTCACACAGTGGCAACCTTATGGGTTGCACCTAACTGACAATGGGCCTTCCTGAAGGACATGCCTCCCACACTGTCATGCTATTTGAGCAGCTGTAGGCATTTCAGTTTTCCGATGTTTCGGTGTTTTTCTGCTGCCGGGCACTCAAGGCACTGATTTGAGATGCTGTCTCTCCTCTAGCCCTCTTGACTGCAAATGGTTTATTCTTGTGTCTGACCTCAACTAAACAAGTATGAAAAATCACCCCTTAAAGTACACCTTTTTATGCATTCATAGACACTGCTTTAAAGATAACTTTGATTCTGGCCAGGAGGCACAGGCCTTTAATCTCAACATTCAGGATACAGAGGCAGAGCTCAATACAGGGAGTACTAGACCAGTCAGAGCAACATGGTGACCTATCTCAGGGGGGAAAAGGGTGGGGGAAGGGCACACAACTATGATCCTGTTTGCTCTTTTACAACAACATCCCATTCAACCAAATAATCCAAACCCTTCATATATGGCAACAAGCATAATGGGGTGTGCACAAGCAGTATGGTTAGGCTGACTCTATTACACAGCTCTTCCCTAGTCCTTAAAATTTCAACTATCTCATTCCTACCACAGATAGCAACATCAACTTAGCACCTACCTAGGGCAAACTATTGTAAGCAAGTGCATCTGTATTTTTCAAATCATGTTTTATCTCATGGAAAGATAAAAGCAAAATAACAATAACAATAACGCAAAATTGGCAAGAAAAAAAAAAGATTAACATTTAAAAAAAAAAAACCTAACTAACAGATAAATGCACCTTAGCACCTCAAAGCTCTGCTCCAGCACTTGAGATGCTAAAGGAGAATTTTCCTAAGTTCCAGGCCAGCCTGTGCTACCATGTAAGATCACACCTCAAATAAATGAATAATAGAAAACAAACAATATGTAACTTATCCTACATAAATACTTCAAGAGAATCTGTATGCAAAGCCCATCATAAAGAACATACTTGAAAAAGTAAGTTGCTGCTTTATTACAACTCACCCTTGACGTCTCTGGACTAGAAAATGGAGACCACTCCCAAGATCTATTTTCCATGTCAAAGGAATCATCTTGAAATGCAAACTTCTGCTTAAGTGCATTGGATATTAAAGACACTGGATCCCATTGTGAACTCTGTCTTTTCTTCTGAATGGGTCTACCACCCGGTGACCTATTTGAAAAGATAAATCAAACACATTAAAACTTTGATGCAATTTTACCTTTTTGTTCACAAACACAGCAGGAATAGGAGCATAATATAATATAATATAATTCATCTTTAAGAGATTTCTGCCATGAATTAAGTACTAAGAATTCAACATCAGAAAACCAACATGGGTTGAGGCCTGTCACGAGCTGTCATGATCTGAGGTCTCTCATTTTCACTGCTACAAACCTTAATTTTTTAACCTTCTAATTTTGCACTGTAGAATTCACTAGGCATACCAGACTAGCTGGCCTTGAACCTGTGATCCTGCCTGCTTCTGCCATCCAACTACAGGGGCTATAGATATGTTCCATGATATCCAACAACACTGAACAGAATTTTAAAAAATCTTAGAGAGAGAGAGAGAGAGAGAGAGAGAGAGAGAGAGAGAGAGAGAGAGAGAGAGAGGGAGGGAGGGAGGGAGAGGAAATCTATAAGAATGTTTGAAAGAACATCATTTGGCTAGTTGTTCATTAATTTGATCATTCAGTCAGTCTTCACTGAATTACAACTATTTAATCATGCTACTTCTAGAACTTTCCATTGAATGGTATCCAACCTCAGAGAAAGCAAAATGTTGGGTTGAAGGAACTACTGTATTCCTAATTCTTTACAACACGGAGTAAGTATAATTAATATGCCCCTCCCCCCAAAACAAAACAAAAAACAAACAAACAAAAAAAACAAGAAGTATGATAAGACAATGGAAGAAATAGTCAATAAAAAGAACTAAAGGTGACTGTCTCCTGGAGAGTGGCCCCAGGAGGTAAGGAGAAAGATACACATACCAACTCTCAACTTCTCTGAAAACAATGAACAAAATTTTTAGTTCCTTCCCCAAATTCTGGTGACATACCTTTCAATGGGGCGAAGTTTGACCTTATTCATGTCCTTTAGAATGTCCAACATGTTTGGAACATCACCCACTCTCTGGCTTTCTGAACGATGGCTACCATTCGCCTTGTTAACACCTGAGTGCTGCTTTTCCATTGCAGTTGGGTTACCTCTGTTAGTAGATCCAGGCTGCCTGGGAGGAGAACATGGCTGGGAAGAAAACTGAGGCAGAGGTGGTGGTGAAGGAGGAGGAAGCACTGGACTTGGGGAGTCGCCTGGCTTCTCAATCGGCCTGGCAGTTGCTGTGGACCGTGCTGGCTCCATGCTGGGTTCATCACTCAGGTCACAGTAGCCTAAAGCAAAGTAGTCAGCTGAGAAACCAAAACCACGCACAATTCTCTCCTGCATATATAAAACCAGTGTGAGTTAAACCACTAGCATCTCTGTACTGACAAGGCAGCCAAGAGAGCAAGCCAAGCCCATCTGCAGAGTAACCCTATGGATGCCATCTCAAGTGTCAGTTCCGTTCTAATCCAGTCAGGACGTCTCAGGGCATACCCTAAAGGATGCAGTTTAAGAGGAAATAAAGTGATTTCTAGGAATCCATAGAAAAAGAATCTCAACTTCATTCTCTGCTTTTAAAAGCAAAACATTAACAACTTCTAGTTAGCAGTACTCAAACTGATGTATACACTGTAAAATAGCATTTGAGAGACTGGTGTGTCTCTACAGGAGATATCCTAAGATGAGTATTTAACTTTCTCATAATTCTACTCCTAACGAGCTGTGAGGAAACATCCTTGCTAAAAAACAAAGAGTATATACATGAATAATTATTTACATATGTATATAAAGTATTATGATTTAACTACATATGTTATACTGCAAATATATATGCTGACCATTAGTATACTGCATGTTATTTGTATATTTTGCACACATATATGTAAAATTTTAGTAATCATACTTACATATAGCCCCTTACAACCAAATCTGTTATGAAAAGAATTCAGTGTCTGTACAGCTTAAGTCTCATAGGTTTTGAAAAGATTTTCTTTTTATTGTTAGTTATGTATAAGGGGTAAGTGCATGTGAGAGCAGGGGACCTTGGAGGACAAAAGAGGGTGTCACATCCCCTCCAGCTGGGGTTGTAATGGTTATGAGTCACCCAATACAGGCACTCAGGACCAAAATCAGGCCCTCTACAATACTAGTATGTGCTCTTAACCACTGAGCCTTCTCTCCAGACCCTAAATTTGATGGTTAAAGCAAGATACATCTCCAAAGTTTAAAAAAAAGTCATCTGGAAAGTTTTATCCACCTGAACTTTGTGAGAGTGTATCATCAAAACCTAAGACAAGCTGAAGAGGTGGTTCAACAGTTAGGAGAACTTGCTGCTCTTACAGAGGACCTGGGTTCAATTCCCAGGACCCACGTGGCAGCTCACAACTGTTTCTAACACCAGTCCCAGAGGATCTGATGTTTTATTCTAGTCTCTGGAGGCACCAAGCATGCATGCGGTGCACAACCAAGTAGAAGACCCCACACACATAAAAGAAAATAATTTTATTTATTTACTTTTAAGTTACACGCACTGATGTTTTGCCTACTTGTTTGTCTGATCTTGGAGTTACAGACAGTTGTGAGCTGCCATGTGGGTACTGGAAATTCAACCTGGGTCCTCTGGAAGAATAGTCAGTATTCTTAACTGCTGAGCCATCTCTCCAGCCCCAAGAAAATACTTTAAAAAGAAAAAAAAAAAAAAGCCAAAAGACTAAGGACTAGAGAAATGGCTCAGCTGCTAAGAGCGTTTGTTCCAGGACCAAAGTTCAGTTGCAGCACCCACATAACCACCTCTAACTCCAGTTCTAGGGGATCCAGTGTCTTCTTCTGACATCTGTGGGTAGCAGGTCCACAAATGGGGCACAGACATACATTGCAGGCAAACACTCATGCACATATATCTAAAGAAAAGTTAAAAACAAGTTAAAAGCAAAAACAACTAGACTCTAAATATACATGGTCTCAAATATACCTTTTCTTCCTCTTTAATCTACATCTTTAAATTTCCTTTTTAAAAATTATTTATGGGACTGAAAAAAATAACTCAGTGATTAAGAGCCCTGACTGCTCTTTCAGAGGACCCCAATTCAATTCCCAGAACCCACACGGCAGACTCAGTTCCAGGGGATCTGATACCCTACTACAGACAAACACAGAGGCAAAAAACCAATGCACATTAAATAAAAAAATGGCAATAAAATATTTTAGAAAATAAAAATTACTAATAGTTTGGGGGAATTGGTGTTAGTTTTGTAATATTTTAGAAAATAAAAATTACTAATAGTTTGGGGGAATTGGTGTTAGTTTTGTAATATTTTAGAAAATAAAAATTACTAATAGTTTGGGGGAATTGGTGTTAGTTTTGTATTGCTTGTTAACCCAGGCTAACCTCAAACCCTGTGTAGCTACAGATGACCTTAACTTTTAATCCTCCTGCCTTTACCTCCCAAGTGCTAGAATTACAAGTGTACACAATCAGGCCCTGTTTTATGAGATGCTGTGGATTTAACCCAAAGCCTTGTGAACAAGAGGCACGCTCCCTGCCAACTATCCCCAGGCCTCATATTTGATTTTTAAGACATGGTCTCACCTGGCCGAGACCAGCTTAGAACTCAAGGCAATCTTTCTGCTTCAGCCTCTTGAGTTCTGGAACTATAGGCATGAGCCACCGTGCCTGGCTTCCAATTCTTGGCTGAAGAGTTAGAAAAGCTTACTTAGAAGTCATGACTTGCCAGGCAGTAGTGGTGGTGCATGCCTTTAGTCCCAGCACGGGGGAAGCAGAGGCAGGAGGATCTCTGTGAGTTTGAAGCCAACCTGCTGATCTACAGAGTGAGTTCCAGGACAGCCAGAAGTGTTACACAGAGAAATTTGCCCCCCCAAAAAAAACAAAAGAGAAAAGAAAAAAAAAAATGTCCTGACTTCTTAAACAGAAAACAAAGATTTCGGTAGTACAACTTGCTCTTCTTGGCAGCCCTTGGCTTACTCTGAGTCACCATCAGACATAACTGCATATGGCAATTACCTTCCATGGTGTATATTCTGTTGTTTCGTTCAGAGTGGCGCTGACTTAAGTATCAGTTTGACTCTTGTAGAAACAAAACTGCAGTACTACCCACCAGTGTCTTGATTGTCCCTCAACTCCTGCATCGCCACAATTGCAGCAATCTGAGACCGAAGGAAAGTGAGTTCATCTTCGAGGGCAGCTATTTTTTTAACTGTAGCCTCACTTGCCGGCAGATAATCTTTCACTGGCTTGTTCCGTCTGCAAGCAGGTAACAATAAATCCCAAATTAGTTCTGAAGAATGAAAAAGAGCAATTTTCCCTTCCTCCTCCTTTTTCCGTTGATTTTGTCTGTGGGTGGAAGGAAAGAAGAAACAAAGAGAGGGAAATGTTCGACTGAAAAAGAAAACCTCAGCTGGGAATGGTGGTGCACACCTTTAATCACAGTGCTCAGCAGGCAGAGGCAGGAGGAGCTCTGTGGTTCAAGGCCAGCCTGGTCTCCAGAGCAAGTTCCAGGACAGAGAAAACCTGTCTCGAAAAACAAGAGAAGGAGAGGGAGAGGGAGAGGGAGAGACAGAGAGAGAGAGAGACAGACAGAGACAGACACAGAGAGAGAGAGAGACAGAGAGAGAGAGACAGAGACAGACACAGAGAGAGAGAGAGAGAGAGAGAGAGAGAGAGAGGGAGGGAGAGGGAGAGAGAGGGAGAGAGAGAGAGAGACAGAGAGACAGAGAGACAGAGAGAGAGACAGAGAGAGAGACAGAGAGAGAGCTGGAGAGAAGATGGCTCAAGTGTTAAAGAGTATACACTCTTCTTGCAAAATTAGTTAATTTTTGCTTTGTCTTTTTTCTTTTAAGACAGGTTATCATGAAGTTCAGACTGACCTGGCTCCCAGAATCCCAATCAGGTTGTTTAACCCTCTGAAACTCCAGCTCCAGAAATCTACAGCATCTACATTCACAGACACACACTTCCTTTCTCACCACAACATACAACAGATAAATTTTTTAAGGAAGAGAAAGCAGGGGCTAGGGATGTGCCTCAGTACAGAGTGCTTGCCTAGCACATGCAAGACCCTGGACTTAGTCTCTAGCATACAAACATAAACAAGAAGCTAAATAAAATCAGAGTCTCTCTCTTCGCCCTGAGATGATCCTAAGACTCACCAAGAAAAAGTGCCTCATATTATTCCTTACTTTTATTTATATTCATATATAAAACACATGACCAATAAGCAGCAAAAAAATAAGGAAATGAATCCTTCCTCAAATTTTAACACAAAAATAGTTACCCTATAATTGTTTTACTGACTAACTTTAAGTAGAGTAAACTTTGTCAGAAATTCTACATAAGGTTCAGAAGGGCCTTGCATTCAGGACTATATTAGGTCAGTTTGTATCTTCCAATCTTTTCAAACTAATAAAACAGTTTGACACATAATAAAATTAGCCAGAATCTTTGAATAATTGACATTCAAAATGCTAAAAACTTCTATCTGAATAATCTAACATGTAAGTCAGTACTTCTTAGGAGGATGAATACATCCAAAATTTGAAATATTGCTCACTTCAGCATTTATGAAGTAATTTGTTTCAGGAACTCTGCAGATACCAAAAGCCAGATGCTCAAGCTCCTTATATAAAAAGGCACCTATGCATATCCTTTGCTTATTTTAAGATAGCTCTAAAATACTTAAGATACCCAATTCAAGACCTTTATATCACTTCATTTTTGTAAATACAGCATAGTATTACAAATACAACAAATTCAAGTTTTTGCTTTTAAGAAACTACTGGAATTTTCTCTCTAAATATTTTCCATGTATCATATTTAATTTCATTGTGTAGAACACATGAGAACCCATGCACACAGAGCCCCATGCATACGGAAATCATGACAGAAGTCTAAATGCTAAGTCTAACATTTATTTTAAATGCTTTCTTTATAATACAGAAAACAATACTGATATGACCCTGATACCCACTTGATACCCTGATACCCACTGGCTCCTAGACCTGTTATTAGGTTGAAATGTGAACAAGGCATCCAGGGGCTCTGGTGACAGCTGAGTCTCACTCCACCTGTGCTGGAGACTTCACCCAATCACTCACACAGCCAGCCTGGATCAGCAATCACAGGACTTCATACCTGGACTGAAACCAGTCCAAAAACAGTAACAGGAAACAAACAAACAAACCCAAACAAACATCCACTTAGCGTAAGTAGATTACAAAAGTCCCGTCAATTCCACAACCTAACTCCAGGTGCAAGGTCCCACTGTAAAAATATAAGCAACATGAAAAAAGCAAGACACTATGCTCCCCCCCCCCCAGTATCACCAATCCTATAGGAATATTTATCATCAAAAAAAAAAAAAAAGAATTCAAAAAAATCTCAAAACACAGAATTTTTAAAAAGTAACTATAAGGAGTTCAGAGAATTTAAACAGGAAACAAACACCTGGGCAAACATAAAGAGGACAAGAATAAATTCCTGAATAAGTCTAAGAAAACATAAACAAATGAAATAATGAAACAATTCAGGACATGAAAAGTTAATTCAACAGATAATGAAATGTTTAAGAAAGTACAAATGTAAATTAAGATGGAGATGAAAATTTCAACCATCCATTCAAAATCCTCAGTGGAGAGCCTTTCCAACAGGATGGGTGTGGTGGAAAACAGAGCATCGGAATCTGAAGAAAGGCTACAGGAAGTGGGCCACGAAATCAAATAAAATAGTAAAGTAAAGAAAGGAATACGGGCTGGAGAGATGGCTCAGAGGTTAAAAATACTAGCTGCTCTTCCAGAGGTCCTGAGTTCAATTCCCAGCAACCACATAATGGCTCACAGCCATCTACAATGAGATCTGGTGCCCTCTTCTGGCCTGCAGGCTGACATACAGACAGAATGTTGTATACATAATAAATCTTTAAAAGGAAAAAAAAAAAGTACAAAAGACAGGAATAAACAGCAACTTTAGGAGAAACTGAAGAGTGAATCATGGGAATAGAAGAACTCCAGGCTAAGGCATAGACCATTCAATAAAATCATAGAAGAAAATGTCCTATAACTAAATAAGGAGATGCCCATTCAGAGTAGAAAGGCACGCAGAACCACCACTGGACCAAAAGAAATTCCCCATGCCATATTACAGTTAAAACACTGAACATACAGAAAAAAAAAAGAAAGAAGTTACAATTCATATAAAGGCCAACCCATTAAAATACAAGCTGACTTCTCAATGAAAATTTTAAAAAGCCCAAACATCTTGGAGCAATGTACTTCAGGTCCTAAAAGACAGCACTCCACCCATATACATGCAGATACCATTAATTAGACTGAACTTAGATTTCACACCCACACACACATACATGAACAACATGAAACTGGGAAGAGAGAGGGTATACGAAGAGTTGGAGTGGAAGGGTGAGGGGCAATTTGATAAAAATAAAATGCATTTGTGTATGAAAGGGAAAAATAACTTTCAAAATTTTAATGCAAAGAACATTTTTTTAAACACACACACACACATACACACACACACACACACACACACACATACACACACATATAGACATATGTATACATACATACATACTAAAAAATGAGGTGCCATTCCTGATATTAGGAAAATATCAGGACATAGCATGTCAAAAAAAAAAACAGGATAAAACTGTCCAGTAAGTAGGAACAAAGTTCAGTAAGTGCAAGAATTCAAGTTTTATGCTACATCCATGTCCCAAGACAAGCACATAAAATTACCGAAATCTGAGATAACCAGCTTCTTCATCATTTGCCACACATAAAACATCAGCAAAAGATTGAACTGTAGGTTCATAATCATCAAATTCCTCAGAGTTCAAGCGTGGGATCAACTAAAACAAAAATGAAAAACTCAGAGCTCCATCAGGAATCAGGGAAAACACGTGCTTCGCGCTTCATCATATTAAATAAGTTAACAGTCCAAACAGAAAAGGGAAAAAAACACTGGAGATATGTTACTCTACTACCTCAGCTTATAGTAACATTTTCTCCCCATGGCTAATCTCATCAATCACACAGCAAAAATGTAAGCAAAGTAAGGTAAAAACAAGCTCCCAGGTATTCAAAGCATGTGTGAGACGATTAACTTCTAGCAGTAAAGGCCCTGGCTTGCAGGCACATTTCTTCCATCCTACATGCCTGAGAGTAGCAAGGACTACTTTAGACACAGGGCTTACTTAAACACTGCGTGGTAACAACTTACCTCAAAATTAGGTCTTCGACAAGGTTCTAATGGAAGCATTCTCCCAATAATACGAACAATACTCCGAGCTGACCCATAGTCTTTATTTTGCCAAGTCAGCAAATCCTATAAATAAAGCTTTGTTTAAAATATATTCCAGTTAAATATGTTTATATATCTAAGGTAAACAGAGATGTAACAAATGTAGTAATAGTTACATAAAAATTAGCATACTCTTAAAGTATCTTCCTTGAAGAATTAAACTTTATTAACATTTATCTTGTTTAAAAACACTAAAGTGTGGGGCTAGGAAAATAGTTTAGTTCCAAATTTGATTATCAGGCAGCCATCTGAAAAGGCTACACATGGTGACGCATTCCTGTAACCCCAGAGCTTGAGAGGCAGAGACGGGCGCATCCCTGAGGTCTCCTGGCTAGTAAGCCTAGGTAAATTGGAGAATCTCATCTCAGACCAGGGATAAACCAGTCTCAAAATAAGGGGGTGGAGGGGTGGGGGTGAGGGGGTGAGATGGCTCAGAAGTTTAAAGCACTGGACGCTTTTCCCAAGGAACTAGGTTTGATTCCCAGAACCTACACAACCATCTGTACCTCAGTTCTAGGGGATCTGGTGCCCCATTCTGGCACTAAAGTGGTACAGAGACACATCCAGGCAAAATATACATCAAATTAAAAAAAAAAATAGTCAAATTCTAAGGAATGACCTATGGCCTCCACCTGCATACATGCAAACACATTCTCACTCAGACTAGATGTATATCTGTAGTGTATGTGCAGGGGTGTGTCTACCTCCACCCCAACACTTGGGAGACAGAGATAGGATGATCTCAAGTTGGAGGCAACCCTGGGCTACAATAGAGACCCTAGCTCAGATATCTAATTGAATACCTTGGAGAATGTGATGGTTATTCTTGGTTGTCAAGTTGACTAACTAAATCCAACAGTGGAGGGCACACCTGTCAGGAATTTTCTTTTCTTTCTTCCCTTCCTTCCTTCCTTCCTTCCTTCCTTCCTTCCTTCCTTCCTTCTTCTTAATTTGAAGTAGGAATATAAATTTCTATTCCAGATCTTGATGTGGGCATACCTCTGCTGGAAGAAGGACCTTGCTCTCTGCCTGCCCATGCCTAGCTAGCAAGTCCATTCCTTCACTGGCACTAGAGCCTACTTCTTCAGGGTTCCAGTCTACTGAAGACCAGCAGAGACATCTAGCCCTGTGGACTGAGCAACATCTGGCTTCTTAGACTTTCCATTCATAGCCAACCGCAGTTGGATTAGCTGGACCACAGCCTATAAGTCAGCCTATAAGTCAGTCTAATTGAGCTCCTTTCTATATACAGAGATTTCATTCTGTAAGTTGTTTCTCTAAAGAACCCTGGCTAAAACTTTATAACTTTATGCAAAAAAAAAAAAAAAAAAAAAGTTATCTCTCTTCACCTGCAAAAGAATTCCACCAATTGAAGTAAAAACTGGCTACCATGTGCGGGTTTATATACAACCCCAAGCTATTTAGCAGGCTTAGCACTGTTTGAGTCCCAAAGTATATGGCTAACCTGGGCAACACAGGGAGTTGGAAAAGAAAAGAAAGAGAAGGATAAGAGAAATGTCTGGCAATCTCAAAAACAAAAAAACAAATCATAGATTGCCAGGCAATACAGAAAATACTTGTTATTCCCCTTAAGGGAGAAATTAAAATAATAAATCAGATCCTAGACAATTTAGCAGTTATTTATATATGGCAGTTTACATATGCTGGAAACTGACTCTTTACATAGTGTTTAAACTGAATGTGCTACTGTAGCATAAATGTTCTGTCCTTATGGCACTGTCACATTTTTTAGGTAGTATAATCAGAAATCAGATAAATGCACAGCTTTAGAAGTCGGGAGAGAAAACCTGGATGTGGCCCAGGTGAAAGAGTTAGGTAGGAGGATTCTTGTAGCTGTCATTTCAGACAGTGCTCTCACTGAATTGCCCAAACGTGCCTTGACTTCGATCTTTACCCCAGTAGCCTTCAACTTGAGATATTCTGGCCTCACTTTCAGGAAGAGCTGGGATTACATGCTCCCAGGGCTGGTTGCCATTTCCTTTATGTTAATCTGATCAAACCTAAACACCCGAATCCAACATGAAGCCTGTCAACTAGCCTCATAATCTTTCCTCAGCTCTGCCAGGCGTCTCCACAGAATACTCCAAGGAGTCCACATCTATTTCTCAATCATCCTGTAAAATCCTCTGCTACTAGGCCCTGCTCTATGTCTCCAATTTAATCTCCCATTACTTACCAATAAAATACATATTCTTTTGGGTCCAGCAAACTCCTCCATCCCCAAAACAAGCCACTACCCTAGCTGCCTTACATTCACTCACACACTTAGGAGGCCCTGACCCAACTTTAGCCTCAAGACTAGTTCAGTTTTCACCTGTCCTTGATCACCATGGTCATGCTCCCCTGCAAGCTGGACTACCTCTGTTCCCATACACTTCTAAACTCTACTTAACTCTCAGTTAGTCTGGGTATCACACAATGGAACACATCAGTTACAGGAGCCTTTGTTTCACTTGCAATTTTCTCATCCTCCATTAAAAACTGTGAAATCTTGTTGGGCAGTTAGTGATCATGCTTTTAGTTCCAGCACACAGGAGGCAGAGGCAGGTGGATCTCTAGGAGTTCAAGGACAGCGTGGTCTACAGAGAGAATTCCAGGACAGGTTCTAAAGCAATACAGAGAAACCCCGCCTGGAAAAAGAAAAAAAAAAAAAAAAAGAAAGAAAGAAAGGAAAAAAAATTGTGAACTCTCTGAGGGCAGGCCCAGATGCCTTTTAATTTATTTGCATCTTTCAGGGCAATAACTGTCACCATGGATATACAAGAATCACCTCAGATGCTCTCCAGAAGAAATATAATACAAGTACATATATTAACATATAATACATATAATGAATATTTTTAAAATACTGATGGAAATTACCTTTTTTCACAAGGTTTTCAAATTTTGTTATTTTATACCTATCACAGAACTTAATTCAAATACGCATGTGGCTGGGGCAAGACTGAAAATTCAGAGCCATCATGGCTTGTTACTTTAGCATATACCAAAGCCCTGTGTCACAATGTAAAAGGGAAAGGCAAGGCAGGGACATGTGGCCAGTGGCTACCATATTAGATAGCACAACCGAGCGGAAACAAATCCTAGACCCATTGATATCAGAATTCTGGGAGACCTAAACACTTTTATTGAAAGTATTCTACACTCAGTGGTACAAAGTGTGCTTACAATTTCTAACGCCCTAGGTTCAACCCCCCCACATCAAAAAAAAAAAAGAAAGAAAGAAAGAAAGAAAGGAAGGAAGGAAGGAAGGAAGGAAGGAAGGAAGGAAGGAAGAAAGGGGAGATGGCTCAGTGAGTAAAGACACCTGCCACCAACCAAACCTGCTAACTTGAGTTCAATCCCCAGGACCCATATGGTAGAGGAGAGAAACCATTCCTGACAATTGTCCTCTGACCACAGTATATGCACTCACGCACACACAGACATATACACAAACACACCAATAATTATAATAGTGTTTAGATACCTTTAAAAATAAATAGGTGGAAAAATGAAAATAATAAATTAAGTAGGTGGTGGAGACATGCTCAGTACTAAAGAGGGATTGATGTGCTTGCAGAGAGCCCAGTTAGGTTCCCAGTACCCGCATGGCAGCTCACAGTTGCCCTTAATGCCACTTCTAAGTAACCTAACACTCTTTCCTGGCCTCCTTAGGTACCAATCACATACATGTGGTGCACATACATGCCTGTAGGCATCCATGCATAAACACAAACTAAAAGTAAATATTAGACCACTCATATGTACAGGCCTGCTAAGAACCAGAGGTCACAGTGAACATACTTAATCATCCAACTTTTGGTTAATGTGAGTGTCTGCATGACTGGCTCTGTGACTTCTATCCCCAGAAATCCTGGTTCTGCAAACTCGCTCCTTCCCTTACTGGCCATCTTCATTATATTAAGGCTCTCACCACCTCTACTCCTGGTTCAGAGCTCTCATTTTGACTGTATTCATTTTGCTGCCAAGCATGGGTTTTCTGGTTAATTACTTCAGTGATATTGCCCATTCCCTTCAAAAATGCTTCATACTCTTGTAATGAATAACCCCCAATTACTCTTACAGGGGAGAAACTCACAAAATATTTTTTTAACCACAAATTTATATTTACATCACAAGTAAACTATTTGGAACTGATTCATGAAATGTATGTTGATCCTAAGTCAAATAAACCTTCCTCCAATCTCTGTTATCCCCTACACCGATTCCAGCACATGCAAGTGACCTTGCCTCTAATCAAAAACACCTCAGGGCAGGGAGCATAGGCTGACTGGTAGAACGCTTACCTAACCTCTTGCAATTCTATTCATGAAAACAAACAAACGAAAAAAGCCATACACTTCTGTGTGACATATCTCATTTCTCATCATCCAAATTCTCTCTCTACCACCTCTCCCTTTTGTTCTATAGAACCCTCTCTTCCTTCCCAGGCTCTTTGATTTAGATTCCCTTTCCCGCTAGGCTCTCCAGGGCACTGGTCTGTCGCCTCTATTTGTATTTCAAATTTGTAACCAGAACTTGAAAATACACTGGTTAATTAATTGTGCCAGTCAGAATTTTGTCAACTTGACTGGGGCCATCTGGGAAGAGGAACCTCAATTAAGAAAATGCTTCCACAGACTGGACTGTAGACAAAGCCTTGGGACATTGTCTTGACGGATGATTAATGTGGAAGGTTCAGCCCACTGTAGGCAGTGCCACCCCAAGCAGGGGAGAAGGCAGGAGAGCGAGCCTTGGAGAGCCAGTGAGCAGCATCCCTCCTCTGCCTCTGCTTCGGCCCCTGACTTGACTGCCCTTGGTGGACGGAAGCTTGTAAGCCAAATAAACACTTTCATCCCCTAATTTAGCTTTGATGTTTTGTCACAGCAATAAAAAGCAAATATATTAATTCTCACACTGAAAAGAAAAAGAAATCAATATTGCTGCACTTCACAAGCGATGGCCTCTCAATCTCTTTCCCAAAGTTTTCAAATGAAGGTCACTGATACCACTCTTCCCTCCCTCGCATCCTTGAGGCCACTCCAATTCAAGCCCACCACCACCTAAGGAAATTCTTTCTGGGGGCATGCTTGCTGTTTTTCTGTTTGGGTTCTTAATATATTGAGGGAGGGGACTTCATACATAAGCCCTGACTGCATTTACATCTCTTCCACCCTTCCTATCCCCCTTCCTACTCCTCTCGTTTCCCTGCCCCAAATGCATCATCTCCCCTTTAATTAGTATTGATACATGTATATACAGATGTGTGTATATGTATATGTACACATGTATATACAAAACTACAAGAGTTTATTTAGCTTTGTCTATATATGCACATGTGTTCAGGTCTGAGCACTTGGAATTGTGTATAGCCTATTGTATAGTCTATGTGGGAGCTCATTCCTCAGTTGAGTCTTCTTCTCGAAGCAGCCACTGACCACCTATAACTTTTCCTATAGGTGTGGGACCATGTAAAATTAGCCGTGTCTGAATTGACATGTCAGCTGATGTTGAGCTTCGGTTTTTTTGTCAGGGGCCTGTCATATAGCCTAGGCTAGTCTTGAACTCCCAAATCCATGGTGGAGAGCAGGTAAGTCCTGAGTGAATGTGCACTGCTGACATAAGCATGGTCATGTCAAGGCCTGGCATGCCTCAGACCCATGAGAATAGCAAGGTGATCCCCTAGCCTGGTTAAAGTGTCTGCAGAAAATATCAACCACAGCTTCCTCCTCCTTCCAGATAACTGCAGTCTGAGGCTGCTCCCCTAAAGAGATGCTACCCCAAGATTACCTAATATGCCTCCTTGCTCAACTGTATGTAAAAAACTCATCCTTGTTCAGCTGTATATAATAAATGTGCCAAATTACCAGGATGCTGGTACATCTCCATCAGAGGGGCACCCTACCTCTCAGTCACTAATTAAGAAAATGTTCTATATACTATATACTTGCCTACAGCCTGAACTTATGGAGGCAATTTCTCAGTCAGGGCTCCTTTCTCTCACTCAAATTGACATTGAAAAAAGCCAGCACAACTTCCCAGGCCCAACTTGTCACTGAGGGAAGTCAGGTAGGAGCTCAAGCAGAAACCACTGGCTCAAGCTCAACCAGCTTCCTTATACAGCTCAGAACTCATTAGTCAAAGAATGGTGTCCTTCATAGCAAGCTGAACCCTGCTGTATCTATCACCAGTAGAGGATCTCTTAGAGGCAGGGCCACGAGCCAATCTGATCTAGACAGTCTTTGACGGCTCTAATGTCAAGTTGACAATAAAACTAACCAGGTCAGAAAACACGTTCAAATTGACACACCAAACCCAACCTGAGAGTGTACATCTGTAACCTCAGCCCTTGAGAGGTAAAGACAAGAGGATAAGACAGCCTGGGCTACAGAGTCCATGGCTCAAAAGAACAATAATGAGACACAAGCACAAAGTCACCAAAATCCGGACATTTAGCCTGGACTACACTGTTAGTTTCCACCAAGGCAACAGCCTGCCTCTGCCACCAAAGCAGTGCGGTTAGATCATCACCTGCTGCCAGGGGCCTTACCATGTGCACCCTTACAAGTGCCTGCGGGGCACGGCTCGCTCTCTCGCCTCTTCTTTCTCTTGTTTCCTCTGTCTCTCACACATCTCCACTACGACATGGCCTTTCACTCTCTCACTCTTCCCCTTCCTCTTCCCCAATAAACATCTTGCACTAACTCTGTTGCGTGTGACCTGTTTGCTTAGCAAACACTTTGCCTTTTTTTTTTTTTTAATCTGTCATTACACGCAAACGACAAGACCCAAAAATAAAATTAGCAAAATTCATTAAAAGCATTTACCTGGTCTACAGGAACACCAAAATATGCCAGCATGTTTCTTAACGTGTTCAGTATGAGAGACATTGGTGAAGCAAGTTCAAGGAAGCATCGTTCGATGGTACCTTAGAAGAGAAGTTATTATTACTCAGTAACTGCCACGCAAATCGCACTAAAGAGCCTAAAGGACCTTTCATGGTATATGGCACCATCAAGCGATTGCTCCTGGAGAGCTTTTATTCTGAAGACAGAAAATGCAAGCCGGGTGAGAGGGAAATGTGATGTCGGAGAACACTAACAATGAAATTTTACTGTTACATTACAACCTTACCGAGTGTTTGTAAAGGTACCCTGGCAAGTCAAAGAGCGACAGCCAAGCTCACAGGGCCGCGGGAGCTCTGCGGGCCCTGGAAGCTTTCAGAACCTCCCGTGGCTCGTTTCACACCCGCACCTCCCAGCGGCCACTGACCGCTGACCGGAAGCCACTGGGCGACGGAGCCCGCGCCTCTCACCTTCCCGCTGCATTGCCCGGCGCCTGCAGAATCGCAGTCCACCGGGGCGCGAGCACGCCCGCCCAAGCAGGCTCGGCGGGATCGAACGCTCTTCCGAGGCCCGCTCGCTGCTTCCGCCTCCCGCAACAACTATCAAACTCCGCGGGCCCAAACTCAGCGCCTGTCCCCATTGGGCAGGAGTGGAGAACGCCGCTTGTGATTGGAAGGCCAACACCCAATAGTCGTCCCAGTGAGGCGCATGCGCACAATACATTCCGGCGTTCGCCGCCTGTCTCGTAGATGACAGTCCTTTGCCGGAATGGATTGTAGCCTCCTACACCCTACCCCAGTGGTGGCACGATTTCTCAGCATTCGACAAAGATTCCGCCAATAGATTTGCCGTTGTTCGGTCATTCTGCGTTAATATCTAGTCGTAAGCTAAATAATGGAATAACTAACGATGAGCTACGATATCATTCTAGTTTGTGTACTCAGTGTGTGTATGCATCGTGAAAGTCAAACGACAATTTGTGGAAATTGGTCCTCATCTTCTACTGTGTAGGATCCAGAGACAGAACTTGAGTTGACCTTAGGTTTGATAAGATTCTGCTTTTCCCAATGGGCCATTTCGCTGATCCTAAGACTTTAACACCTCTACATTTTAGTTTTGAAAGCTAGTAAGAAGGAAAATTCTAATTAAACTATCCCCGCCCCCAGCAAAACATAATGGAAAGTGAAACATACTACCTCTATATACCTAGTACAACTCAATTCATAAATTGGTATTTACAAAACCTCAAATAATTCTAAAGATTTGGCATGCCATGAGGACACAGCATAAACTTTTGAAAATCTTAAATACATTTTTCGTTAGGATTGTTTTAATTCTAACGAGTTTAGTTGGTAACAATAAAGCATCCGCATTTAACTGAAATATGCCAAGTATTCTAGAACAAAAAATCCAAATTAGAAAAGGTTCAGCATAAAGTAACATAGAATTTCTGAAAAGAAACAACCCAGACTGCATAAATATTCTGAAAGAATGTGTTGTGCCTTTTTCTTTGGCAGGGGTATTTGTTGATGTTTTGGCTGAGACATGACCTAACATTAGCAAAGGTTGAACTGAAACTCTTGCCTCTGAGTGCTGGCATTATTTATGGATCAGATCAACACAAGACATTGAGTCCTAAATGTGTGTTATCTTCAGCTATTAACAAGGACTTACCTTCAATTCCTGAAGCAACTAAAGGCACCAGCAATAGCCTAAGTTGTTTCTGAAGTCTCTTAAATTCACCTCACCAACAACTTGAAGGAATGTTTCTCATACCTGGTACTGTTTTTTTCATTATTTGCTTTCTTATTTTGTCTCTTATGAAGACCATTATTACTTCAGTGGCATAATTTCATTAGACTATATAGGTATTTTGCATATATATATTCACTGTATTATACGTAAGTTTAAATATACAATGATTACCTTATGACTTCTTCGAATGTTTTATTCTTCCTTCATCTCCTCCTGTATTAACTCCCACCCCTGCCATTTTTCTCATTTCTCCCTTCAAAACACTTCTATCCTGTCATATAAAGGAAGCAAGAAGGGAGGCCATTATCCCTGGCAAGCAGCCATAGATGACCTTTGTTAGAAGAAGCTGTGCCAGGGAGAGCAGGTAAGTTACCTGTACCTGAGCCATTGGGCTGGGTAGTGGGCTCTTAAGGGCCCTGCAGTCTGGCAAGTCCACTAATAACTTCCTATAGCTCCATGTCCAGGGACCCACAACCTTCACACATACAGGCAGGCACAACACCAATGCACATAAAAGAAACTGTTTTTTTTTTTTTTTTTAAAAAGTTCCTTTTGAATTTTTTCTAATTTTTTTTTACCAGTTATACATACACACATACATACATACATACATACAACATACATGTATATTGGACCCCTTGGTATTATTTATGGGCCACCATGTGAGTGCTGAGAACTGAATTCAGGTCCTGTTCTTTATTGCTAAGCTCTCTCCAGTCCTCATTTTTACTATAACTCTTATCAGCTATTTTTATATTCAATTACTAGCACGTTTATTACTTTTTAGTAACTAGACACTGACACAAGCTTGTAATTCCAGCATCTAGGAGGCAGAAGCAGAATGGAGGTGAAGGCTACTCTTTTGGGACACAGTGATTTCATGGCCAGTCTGGGTTACCTGTTTACAAGGTTTTGGGTTTGGATTTTTGTTGTTGATGTCTTATTATAATTAGTTCAAGCTGGCCTCAAACTCATGGTCTTCCTCTTTATCATGAACATTTTATTCAACTCTCAACAGCTATGATTACCTACCTGTTGCAACACAGTCCAGGAATGCAGGCTTGTCAGAATACTGAGTGTGGCGAGAACACACTCCAAGAAAACCAAGGTCTTGTGACCTCAGTTTCTTCAAAACACTGTTCTCGGAATAGTTTTGTGTGCCTCTCAGGTGTACTGGGATCCCTCATTATTGCTTGCTGCTGTTCTTCAATTACATGTTTATTGTCCGTGGAAAAAACGTTTTTGCCACTCCTGAATCGTCCTTTACTCAGGTTATTCTAAGCCTGAGTATATTTGCCTGGGGCTATAAAGTGAGTTAGTCGTTGCATGAGACTCTTACTTATACATTCTCTCAGGTCCCTCTAGAGCAGTAACAGTACCCATTGGCCAACACAAGACTCAATGGGTAAGTTCATGATACCCTGTCCCTCAATGAGGATTTACAGGCAGGCAATTAAGAATTACTGAGGGAAGGAGAGATTTTCTTCAGCGGAATAGCTACTGGTAAACTGTCCATGCTCCAGTAACGTTTTCAGTGTTTTATGTGTGTGTACCCCAAGCTTGCAGGAGCCCACATAATTGAGGTGATCGCATCAAACCCTTAGAAATTGATTTTGTGCCACCATGTGGACAGTAAGGACCAACCCCTTAACCCCCCGCCCTCTGCCAAGAGCAGTAGTTTCTCCTATCCTGAGCCCTCCCCAGGTCCTGCTCCAGTAACTTCAAGCCTATTGGTTCCCTAAAGTTCCATTACAACCGTGAAAAGTCAACAACCAAGTTACACCAAAAGCCAGCAGAGTGGCAAACACAAGAGGGGTAGAATGGGAATAGAGCGCCTTCAAAACCCAGGCACAGAAAACTCCTTCTTCAACCTGTTAGGAGATTTTTCTTGAAGATCCTCAAGGCTTACACTGTTGTTTCTTGCAGACACCTAGAGGAAATCTGCACTAGCAGCTGCCATAATTCTGTCTTCAACTTCGTTTCCTTTCACTAAGGATGCAGTTAACTCCCTATTTGAAGCATTCAGCAAACAATACCAATCGCCTAAGAATGCACCTGGTTTATATGACAAATACAGTAATGCTATATTACATTGGAGCCATGCTCTTCCTATTTGGACAAAAGTAGCAAGAGAAATTAGAACTTGTTCCTGCAGTTATTCAAAGGACCGGAGAGATCAAGAATCAGGCCAGCCAATGTAGGCACTGAACTGTTTCAAAATCAATTCAACTCATGCCAATAAGAGGATTATACACCACTCAAACACAGCTTGTTACGGAAATAAAATATGCGTGTACTCTGAGGTGGCCACCTGAATGAGACGTTTGTCTGTTCCATGTCTCAGGCATTTAAATACTTGATTCCAATTGTCAGCTGTCTAGAGAAGCTAAGTAGGTGTGGCTTTCATGGAGGAAGTGTGTCACCAACTGCCAGCTTTGAGATTTTAAAACCTCAACCTCTGGCCATCACCAATTTAAACTCTGCTTTCTGTTTGTACCTTAGGATGTAAACCCTCATCTTTCTAGTGCTGCCAGACTTCTCTACCAGGGTTGTGGTAGACTCCCCTCTGAAACCAAAACCCTCAAATAAACCCTTCCCTTGTCTAAGATGCCTTGGTCATAGAGTTTGATTTATTACAGCAATAGAAAGTAGCAATCTTGCAGTTTTGTAAAGCATGCATCAGGATCTATTATTACATTATACATTATCATGGCAATGAAGTGTCTTGTCTCCATTTGCCTGCCCTACTTAGCAATTTCATTTAAACAATAAAAAAAAATTACTTAGGGTATATCCCCCAAAGAGATTTTAAAACAAACCCAAAAAAAGGGGTCAGCCTGGGGAGATAAGAGTGAAGCCAGGCCACCTTAGGTACTACAGTCTAAGTCTCAAAAAGCAACCTGGCAAATGAAGCATACTTTTGCATTGAAAATCCATAAAAAAAAAAAAAAAAGACTAAGTTTTACGTTACTAACAATATGACATATCCTTTTTTACAAATACACTGACTTCCCTAAGGAAGATTTTGTTTTTCAAGTTTACAATTTGTTCAGAATGTGCCAATTTAAGCCAGACATGGTGGTACACATCTCTAATCCCAGCACTCACAGATGTAGAAATTCCAAGACAGCTAGAGCCACAATAAGACCCGCTTCAAACTTTGAAAGTTTTTAAAAAGTTGTAGAATTCCCAGGACAGCAAGGAGACAATTGCTGCCAAGCTTGACGAGCTGAGATCTAGCGGGGTAGGACAACACTGTGGCCTCCAAGCTCCAGGAGCTGAGACCTAGCGGGTCTGTGCTGACTTCATCCACACTTCCATCACCACACATAAATGAGGGGCTGCAGGGTGGCTATGTTTCAGAACTGGGAACTGCCTCATAGGTTAAGTGCTTGCAGCTCTTCCAAAGAACCATGTTCAGTTCCCAGCATCCACAACAGGGGGTGTACAACTGTCTGACCCAATGCACTCTTCTGGCCTTTGTGGGGACCGTACACGTGTTGTGTACACACACACACACACACACACATCTTTTGTAAAACAGTCAATTCCCATTTCCATAAAAGTGTTTTAAAAGAGTATTTTGTATTTCTCTTGTATTTCCAATAATTTTTTAGAATAATGTTTCAATTGTACCAGATCTTTAAAGGTAATAACTAACTTAAAACCACTCAGTTATTTTTGTATTTTTTTTTTTTTATAGAGAAGCTGACTGGGGATGTTAGTCAGTAGAGTGCTTGCCCAGCATGTACAAAGCATCAGGGTTCGATTCCAAGCAAGGCAATTCCAGTAACTTCCCATTCCAGCAAAAGCAGGGGGCTCAAAATTTCAAAGTCATCTTTAGCTATACACTGTTTAAGGTCAGCCTCAGCCCCATGTGACTCTGTCTCAAAACAAGTTTCTCATGGAAAGCGAACTTGATTTTTTTTTTTTTTTGCTTGTTTGTTTTAAAGACAAGACACAGCTCTAACTGACCTCAAATGATAGGCCAGAGTGCTAGAATTAAAATTCTGTGCATTTGGAGGCTGGAGAAATGGCTAAGAGGTATAGAGCACTGACTGTTCTTCCAGAGGTCCTGAGTTCAATTCCCATCAACCACATAGTGGCTCAAAATCATCTGTAATGAGTTCTGATGCCCTCTTCTGATCTGCAGATACACATGTATACAGAATAAATAAATTTTAAAAAAAAGTCTGTGCTGTTTTGGCTGGGTGGTGGTGGTATATGCCGTTAATCCCAGCATTCAGGAGGCAGAAGCAGATACAAGACTGGTCTATAAAATAAGGTCCAGGACAACCAGGGCTGTTACACAAAGAAAATAAAAAACCAACTGACCGACAAAGTTCTGTGATTTTCAAGGACTTTTTTGATGACTACTAACCTGAAATTCCTGCATTATTCAGAATGGCTAACTAAAAACTATGCATTCTCATCTTCCAAGGAAGAGAAGAAAAAGCAATTAAGACAGTTTTATAGAACCTTTAAAATCATTTATCAAACCATATACCAAGTCTACTACACTTGAGTTGATATTTCAAATTCTAGAAATGAATGGCAGAAATCTGCTGGGTAGAATGTCTACCCAGGAAGAGCCTCAAAATCAGGTAAACAGACAACAGCTATTACCACTTAGGACATTTTATTGGCATATGACAACTTACAAGGGTCCCTGTTGAAATATACACCACACTGAATAAGAATCATTTAGCCGTCTACATTCATTCTCATGGGGTAATAGTTTTCCCTCAAATTATAATTTAATTCCCAACACTGATTTTTAAAGGTGACAAAAGGGAACAATAACAATTCCTCAAAGTGGAATACTTTGCTTTTCATTAAAATTCCTAAGATGTTAAAAAGCATACACAACTAAGAATTGAGTCATGGCCTTCTGAAACTGCCATTCCCCCCCGCCCCCGGAAAAATCCTTTGGTTCATTTTTATTTCTTTGATCTGGGCAAAGTATGTTAATATAACTTTTCAGTTATTTTTCTGGCACTTACAACAAGCAGTTTTACCAAGAGGAACCATTCAGATTTTATGTCATGAAATATGAAATTAAATAGTGATCTCAAAAGCTACACACAGGCTGCGTTATGTTTGAAAGCTCTGAGAAAGAGAAGTCACAGTGGCGCTCCACTGCAGAGTGCTTAACATCACACTTTACCATGCTGTGCTGGGATCTTCTTTCTTATCGCACTTAAAATATAATCTATTACTCCTTATTAATTTTCAGTGAATCTTCTTTTCTCTGTTATAGAAGAAGTAAAGGCATGCCAAGATTCAGTGTATAACCAAAAAAACTGTTAAAATAAAAGTTCCATGCATTCATATAAAACAAAATGGTATGAAAGAGTTAGGGTTTATATAATAATCTGAACTGAATGGTACTAATTATGTCAGATTGATGCAATAAAGTTACTTTGCAGATATTTTCTGATTTACTAAATAACTTCAGATGGGCAATTAATGGGAAAAATCATGCAACATTGGGTGAGAATCTTAAGAAACGTATCTCAGGTAAAGCTATACGAAAAGACATGACAGAAATTGGAAACAGAAGGACTGGAGAAAAACAAAACGTTGGAGTACCAGACTAAGATTTTGGAGAAAGCCTCCAGGATCTATGAAGAACACAATGAGAGCCACAATCAGAAGCTTCGGTGGCAGTTTTCTGACAAGGGCAGATGAGAGGCCAGGTTGTAAGGCATGGTGACAGAAACTATGATGAGATGGCAGAAGGAATTGGAGGGAGGGGCAGCCACCCAGCTGGAGATTCAAAATAAACTCTGGGTCAAATATGAAAAACTCCAACAGCTGAAGGCCACTGTGACTGAACCTAACCCTGACAAGCCTGAAATCCTCCTGGAATTGGGGAATTGAGACCAGGGGAAAATATCAGAGATTTGTCTCTCCTTCACCTGTGTGTGATACATCAACGCCTGTACAATACAGAAGATGCTGCTCCACAGGGGGCAGATGGATAAATCATAAGCCTACCCCTATGTGCAAACTAGGCAGCCATGCATCCACGAGCACCTACCACCATCAGTGTCTGGTGCAAATGAAAAGGCACCAGTTGGATATGAGAAATAGATGCGGCCCACCAGGAATTACCCTCTGATGAGGAGATTCAGACTAAAGTAATGAAAGGTGATGTTTATAAGACCAGAGGTGGCAGACAATCTGTTCAGTTTATGGATATTGAGATTTTAAAACAAAAGAATCACCAACTGGTGATCTACTGCTATTTCGATGAGAACAGGATCTCAGCTGGGACCCAGGTATCAGCACAATGCACAACCCAAAAGCAAGAATCCTTGACCTGACAGACCTTGCAGCAGAAGAATGTTCTGTCTGTCTGTGTTGGTGATTTCTTCAAAGCTGCATCAGATGCAATACCTGCAGAAGAATTTATCTAGATCACATTGTATTTTTATTGTGATTTTTTTCAACTGCTCTGAATATTTTTTTAAGGTTTTATTTTTTAAAATGCTATTGCTGGGGGTGAGGGGGACTTTAGACATATTTAACAAAAAGACTCAAAATAAAGATGATGACTGGCCAATGTCAAAACCATTAAAAAAAAAAAGATAAGCATATCACATGTTCATTTTTTGGTTTTAGTTTAATTTTGTTGCTTAGCAAATGTCACTAGCTATTCAACATCAAAGACACATTGTAAATCATCAAAACAGAATAAAAGAGCCATACACTTGCAAGCTTTAAAGATTTACATTAATAGAATAAGCATTATCCCCTTTAAATGCAAAAATATACAACTAATCTGATGCAAAGTGGCTAGTTTTACAGGTTTAGAATAAGTCAGTCTTAGCATGAACTTTATTCCTCCAAGGGGATAATAAATAGCAAAGAATATTATCTACCTCTTTAGGTAGACTACTTGAAAAGAAAAAGGCCATTTTTACTTAAATTAATGGGAGGAAAAGTGGGCAGTTATATCAATGCTACAAGCTTCCTGCCAAATCTTTTATTGGTAATATTAAAAGAAAACAAATTATTTAACTCCTAAACAGTATGCTGGGTCTGTAATTACATGGTTAAATTAATCTACAGAAGTTCAGAGTCTTCAATAAATAGCCAATCAGGTACTTAATGACTAGTTGTATCAAATTATACTTCAGGAGAACCCTACAAAAGAATAGGACTCCCAAGTTTTCCTGTTTTTGTTCTTTAAAAAATACAATCAGGTCTGTGGACTTAGGATTTTTACTTACACTAATAGTACAAACCAGTTTCTCTCTTTTAGGTAGCAGGTATCTAAGACCATGACTCAAACTACCAAATGAGAATGGAAGAGAATATTCAATTATGAATTCATACAAAAAGGATCTTAAAATGACTTTGCACACCGTTTGCTTTCAGCAAAAATATCACATTGTCAAAGCTTTCTCTTAATAATTTGTAGTTTTTTAGCTATTAGCGAAGCTATTGTCCTTATATATTTGCTGAAACGTGAGACTACTTTTAGTTTACCAGAATAGCAACTTTTGTGGTAATTTCAGAAATTAGCTGCACTACAATGTAGTGTTCAAATTAAGAAAGATGCTACAGTTAAATAATTCGTGTGGTCACTATAAACAACTCTTGTTGAAAGGTTTGTGTAGATCTGGCCATCGCTGACGTTTTACTTCTGAACCAAACAATAACAAACAGGGAGTCAAGAGAATCTGGGCTGTCGCATAGCTGGACTTGACCATTTCTCATAGACAAAGCAGATACAATGCATGTAACAAAAACAGTCAAAGGTTTTTAAAAGCTGATAGTTACAAATATGGTACGGAACATTTTCTACTTTATTTCAATACAATTTTCAACATACAGTCTACTATTTTTTTCCAAGGTATTTGAAGACTTAAAACAAACTTTCTACAGACTACTTGCAAACAGTAAATTTTAAGTAAAATGTTTACATTCTTATTTGAAAACAAAAAAAATCAGGTTTAAAAAAAAAATCTGTCAAGTTCTGCTCTTTGTTGCAATCTTGAGACTACTCCTAAAAGGGGAGGGAAAAAAAAAACAGAGGTCAATAAAGCAGTGAGTAGTGAATATTAATAATTATTTCCAAAAGTTGTATTACAGATTTGCCTGCCAAGCCCATACTAAATAAAATGTATGAAATCAGAAAATGTCTACCTTTTCTTCTTTGCGTCTGTCCTTCTTTTCTTCATTGTTTTCCATGGTCTCTTCTTCATCGTCAACAATCCCATCCCCTTGATATTTGTCATGAGTCCATTTTGGACTGCTACCTGATTTTTTGAAATTAAAGCGCCCTCTGCCACGTTGAAAAGTACCACGACCTCTTCCTCTTTTGGCCCAGTAATCCACACCATCATCTCTGTCATCATGCTATAGAAAGGTTTAAAAAGAAACCACATCAATGAAATGGCTTTCTTGTAAAGACATTAATTCTCTAATCATACTGTAAGTAATGAGATTCAAAAATATTGTAAGGACACTGAAAAAGCCAGAGAATTACGGTAATACAATAAATAACATTTACTTTGTTACATAAATTATGCCTAGCATGAAAGATTTTAAAACCCTAGATTTAAATCTAGATTTAAATAGACATCAATCAGCACCCTAGGAATGTCAATGATAAGTCATACCAGCACAGCCCCATGGCAATTTATCTCAGCTATTTTACAGAAAGTATTGAAGCTATTACAATCAAACCTTTTCAATTAATGTATTTAAATAGGTACTCCCCAACTTACAAACTATCAATCTCCAAGGGTGAAAAGTACTAACAGTTTGGGGGAGGGGGGGAACAATATAAAAAGCCAAAGGTCTCCCTCTCATTAACTCATTTATTAAACCTGCCAAATGTGAGATGAATAGTGAGAAACGCCCCTACATGAGAAAATAAGCATAACACAAATGTCATGTTGCATTCTTTTAAGGGTTTATACTGAGCAACTTCATTAGAGTCTCCTAAAGTGTCACAAAGACTGTTTGCAGAACAGAATATGATATTATGCATACCATTTTGTCAAGATTAACTTCTTACCTAACTTACAAGTTGGAATTGTATAGGCAATTATTAAACCAGCCTAAAGAACAATTCTCAACTGCTAATAATAGCTATCGTTTGGTACCTTTACCAAACCAATTTAGATTGCTAGGTGAAATTGTTTATGACTTCATAAGTAATGACTTCTGAGATTATCAAAATTATAGATACATTAGAAACTAGGCACTCGGCAGTTATGGGACTGGCTGCTCTTCCAGAGGTTCTGAGCTCAATTCCCAGTGACCACATGGTGGCTCACAACCATTCCTAATGCAATCTGGTGCCCTCCTCTGCCCTGCAGGCAGAACACTATGCATAATAAATAAGTCTTCAAAAAAGAAATAAAAAAGCAAGCCACTGAAAACAATGTCTACAATTACATTTTTTCATGCTCACTTGTGGCATTAATACTCTATTGTAGAGTCTTTTTTTGTTTGGTGTTGTATTTACTAGTCCTTGAATTTGTAACCAGCAGCAAACAAGTTCTGGAAAAAAGACCTGCCATTTATATCTTCAAAACAAACCTACTTCTCTAAGAATTTACCTCATTCTAATACAAGGAGACAGCCCAGGGGAACACTTAACAGAGAATCAGTGTGTTAAAAAAAAAAAAAAAAAAAAACCTTGACCCAGTGTCTGACAAACAAGACCTCAAGTGTTTCTACAGTACTTACTAAGTGTGGTAAAACAGTGCTCTGAATACATGTAATTAATTATTCATTCAATCTTTAGAACCAGGTAATTGTTACTATCCCTAACCTGTAAAACATCAAAAAGCAAAGAAAAATAAAAACTCTTACTGATCACTGTCCACAGGATACAATTCCCACAAATTCTGGGGGCAATAAATAAGTAACCACAAGCCCGGCATTGGTGCACACCTTTAATCCCAGCACTTGGGAGGCAGAGGCAGGTGGATCTTTGTGAGTTGGAGGCCAGCCTGGTCTACAGAGCTAGTTCGAGAACAGCCTCCAAAGCCACAAAAAAAAAAAAACAAAAAACAAAACAAAAACAAAAACAAAAAAACCCTGTCTCAAAAAACCAAATAAATAAATGAGTGTCCACATCAGGCAACTCAGAGTAGAAACGGAAAAGACCAGTAGTAGCAAAGCTGGGTGCCAGTCAAATTAGCCATTATTTTTAGATACACCCTCATCTGAAATTTTAAGTAAAAAGAAAGCAGAAGCTCAGATGACCAAGATGTTTCCTTTACAGAAAGGCCTAACAGCAACTATGTGGCACTGTGGGTACTAAACACTTGTTTTCTTTTACCATTTGCATGAGTGTGGCTTGTGCTCTGTGTGGATGCTTGTGGAGGGCCATGACTAAAGCTAAGAACATTCTTGAATGCTCTCCACCTTTTTCACTGAAGAAGGATCTTGCAAACAAACCCATTAGTGTAGTAGCTATGGCCAGGGGAATCCCTCATCCCCACTATGGAGGCAGGAACTAGACAGGTGTTCACCCCACAAACCCCAGCATTTATATGGGATCTTGGAAATTCTGGTTTTGACCTCTGAGCCACCTCCCCTGCCACTCTAAACAGTCTTCATTTTCAAATACTTACATTCAAAATTTCAATCTCCTAATTTTACTAATTAAATTTTTCAAACATGACAGAAGTAAATGGCTTTTGTTATCAAAGGAATCTATAATGGACTGAAGATCTCCTGTGTCTTCATCTCACCACTAGCACAATCTGATCAAGTTATCCCATGCAGATCTCTAATCCCATTCATTAATAAATTTAAAAGTATTGGGTTTTAAAAAAATTAAAGCTCAAGCCAGACACTGGTGGTGCATGCCTTTAATCCCAGCTCTCAGGAGGAAGAAGCAGGTGGATCTCTGTGAGTTCGAGGCCAGCCTGGTCTACAGAGCTAGTTCCAGGACAGGCTCTAAAAGAACAAAGAAACCCTGTCTCAAAAAATAAAAACTTTAAATTTCAAAAGTTACTCCAAAACTTTACCCCTCCTCCATCCGTAAGCTCTTCACTCTACCAGTGATTAATCGTTTACTTTTCTTCTGAAAACTTGTACATTTCTGTATTTTCCCACTTGTTCCAACTCATCATGTTTTCTCTCTCAGGATCTACCTGACATTAGTATTTTTCCTAGAATCCTTATTATTGATTATCATACCTTTGCAAAAAGCCACGGTTGGAGATAAAAAACTTAAGAATATAACAAAAACTACTGTATTCTATAATTCAACAAGGCAGTACAAGGACCACAAATTAGAAATTCAGCCTGGTGTATACTGTGAAGACTCAAATACCAACACCATTCTTACTAGCCCAACACAGTAAACTTCTCAGTAAATGATTCTGGAATATAGAATGGCCTCAACTCACAAAGATTTTTTTTTTAAACTTTCAATTTTTTTTCATGTCTGCGAGTAGGTCACCATGTTGGCTTCAAACTTGTGTCTATCCTTCTGCCCGAATGCTGGCATTTCAGGCATGCACTACCATGTCTAGCTTAAATATTACTGAGCTTTAAAATCCTGCTGGACTAAACTTTCTACACTGGTATGTTATTGTTAAAGAAGCCAAACAAATGTTAAATTTTAAGTCATTTTTTTTGGATTGTTATTTTTGCTCATATCTCTGTTCAATATGGTCTAAGTCAGTGCTTGTACATAAAAATGCAAAATGTTAAGCTATTCTGGTGAGCCTGGTGGTGGTGGTGTATGCCTTTAATCCCAGCACTTAGGAGGCAGAGGCAGGTGGCTGTCCATGGGCACCTGGTCTACACAGAAGAGTTCCAAGACAGCCAGGGCAACACAAACAAACCCTGTTTGGAAAAACAAAAACAAAACAAAATTCTGGAGAATCCAAGTTGCTCTTCAATTGTTCTTAAGTACAAAAATAACTTAACCATCAGTCTGTGATATTGTGCATATATATGCATGTATTACACAGATCAAAATTTTTAAATTACAACCCATAGCAGGGCAGTGGTGGTGCATACCTGTCATCCTAGAACTCCATAGGCAGAGGCAGGTGAATCTGAGGCCAGTTTGGCCTACAAAGTAAGTTCCTGGACCACCAGGGTTACAGAGAAGAACCCTGCCTCCAAAACAAAAACAGAAACAAAAAAATTAAAATGAAAGCCCACAACAGCAACAAATTATCACCATTTTTTAATTAACTAAATTTGTGTTGTTGTTGCTTATTTTTCAATACAGGGTTTCTGTGTGTAGTCCTAGCTGTCCTAGAACTTGCTGGGCTCAAACTCAAGAGATCATCTTTGCTTCTGCCTCACAAAATGCTGGAATTAAAAGCATGCACCATCATACCTGGGAAGTAATTAAATTCTTAAAATAACACATTGATAAAATTACTGTGCATGGTAAGGCAATCTAAAATGTCTATGTCCCAAATGAATACATAAAGAGCCATGACAACAGATTCTGAAGGGCAACACAAAGTCTGGTCTCAATTACATCTTTTGGTTGAGTGCAGTGTCCCATGCCTGTTAATGCTAGAATTTAGGAATAAGCAGACACAATAAAATTAGGAGTTCAAGGTCATCTTCCAGGATATACTATGCAGATTTGAGACCGTGTCTTAAAAATTACACAAGTTTTTAAAACTGCTTAAAGTATGTAATAGTGGGACTGGAGAGGTGGCTCAGGGGTTAATAGCACTGACTGCCCTTCCAGAGATCCAGGCGCCCACATGGCAGTTCACAACAATCCATAATGAGATCTGGTGCCCTCTTCTAGCCTGCAGTCATACAAGTAGGTACAACACTGTATACATAAAAATATGTAACGTAACAATATGCCACCCATACTCCTTTACTCCCACCAATCGGGAAACAGAGGCTTATTCCCAGCATTCCAGGAAGTGAGACTCACACCTGAACTATGTCATTTTTATTACTCTTCATCCTATCATTGAAATGTGGGCCTCTTTACGTGTATTCCGTGTAATCTCACATCTTTAATTGTGACTGTCTTGGATGCTGGGGTCTCTAAATCTTCATTAACAACTATCTATTGGATTTACTCTTGTTTTCTCCTATTACTTCAAATTAAACCTAGATGGGGAAGAGTTTAATTTCCTTCAAAACTGTATCTTTCCTCTTGGTTTCCAGCTACACTACTCCAGACCAAATTATTTCCGAGTTCCCATTAACTCAGAGGTATTCCACAACTTTAACCAGGCCAGTATTTAGGAAGCTAAAGCAGGAGGAGGCCAAATCAAGTACAGGGTCAGTCAAAGCTCCCTGCCAAGAAAAACCTTGAAGGAAATGCTTTAAAACCCTCCTTCAAATGTGGCCCCTTGGTTCAGGCACCTGGTGTCTACCTCTTCAACTGATTTTATTACTCAAGTATTATGGGCTACCACAATCATTTTTGTTTGTTTCTGTTTATTTAGTTGTTATTCAAGATAGTTTTTCTATGTAGTCCTGGCTGTCCTGAACTCCCCTGTAAAACAAGCTGACCTTGAATTCAGAGATCTGCCTGCCTCTGCCTCCCGAGTGCTACAATTAAAGGCATGTGCCACCATCACCCAGCTTACCACAATCATGATTCCTGGGTTTTCTCATTTTCCCAAACGTATTGTTACCAACAACCTAACCACTTTAACCTCAAATATATTCACTCCAGCTAACCATTTTTATGTGCAAGGTTCAAGACAAGCTTCTCTATAAACTCTATCAGTTACTTCCTTTGTAAAACTCCATTCCCTCCTTTGTAAAGTCACAAGAATGCAAAGTTTCTGCCACTTGTCTTTAAGCTCCAAACTGGGATTATCCTAGTTGCCTATTAAAAATATTAAAAGTAATTTATAAATTCTAGTTTTTCTTAAAAAGGCCACAATGTTCAAAAGAATATTTAGCTTGGTATAGCGGCACATGTCTTAATTCTTGCACTCAGGAGTCAAAGACAGGTGGATCTCTCTGAGTTTGAAGCAAGGCTGGTCTACACAGTGAGTTCCACGACAGCCAGGACTGTATTAGAGAGACCCTGTGTCAAAAGATAATTAAATAAAGTTATAGGTATGTATGTACATGTTTTTTCAGTATGTGTGCCATGTCCCCACGGGTAACTACAGAAGAGGGTATCAGAGCTCAAGATATGTTTACTGGAAATTGAACTCTGGTACTCTATAGAAGCAGAAAGTACTCTTAGCCACTGAGCCATCTATCCAGCCCATTTATAAACAAATTTATGTGTATCTTCAAGAACAATTCATCAGTATCTGAATCATATACCTTATTATTTCCAGACTGTTAACTCAAGCTAGTAGTTTCTCAGCAGATAATACAAACTGAATGACTGTTATACTGTGCATTTTAAAAGTTTACATAACTTTGCCAAATTTTGGGTCATTAATGTAAACAAGAAAGTGAAAATCCATTTTTAAAAAAGTGTACTGATCATTTTCCCAACAGATTCATTTAAGAATATAGATTTGGCCTCCTAATTAAGAAAATCTACTATGGACACTCAGATTTGATCACCCTCTAAGGACATTACTATTTACTTACTTTTAATTCTCGAAACTAGCCCAAAACATGACTTCCCTCTGAAAAGCTATGACAAAGACAATTACTTTTTTAAGTTTTGGAAACTTAACATCTATCTGTCTCTATAATACAGAACATACAACCCTTTTTTTCCCCATGCCAAAATAAAAAATATTACTATCCTATACATAGATACTTCACGACACAAAACCTCATATTTTACCCTTGGAAAAATATTTGAACAGGAAAAGCAGATCCATCACAAGCAAGGATCAAAGCCAGCATATCTAGCAATTATATTTTTTCAAAACCTGTTTTTCCTATTATTCCAATGAATTTTGAAAATCTTGAGATCCTTCATTAATGAATCATGAAAAACATTCCTTTTCTTGTCTTTAAACAAAATTATGATAGAAAGTACAATTTAACTAAGAGGTTTCTACACTTAGAACTGTCTTAGATATGGAAGAGTTAACTACACTGTTTTTTCTCTGATGTGTCAATCAAATCAGGCATATTATTAATTTACCTTGATCAGCCCACTGTATGTGATGTTAAGTCAAGCATATATATAATCAGAACTAAAGGGACCCATACCTGAACTCAAAACTTCAAACAGTTTAAGTAATGATATTGAGGAAAAAAAAAAAAAATGTTCGCCCAAGTTACAATGAAACCTCAGAATGGTGAACATCTGTACTGAAATGTTTAGTATTCACCTAGGATGTTTTGAAAATCAACGCAAATCAAATAAAACAGATTTCTAACACCCACCAAGAAGTACTTCTTGCTCTTTGGGGTATATTCTGGATCCCATTCCTCTTCCTTCGGTCTCTTTTGAAAAGTAGTATTTGAGTTGTTTGGACCAGTATTTGTCCCAGCAAAAACTCCTCTGGCTCTTCCTCTGCCTCTAATTCGAAACTGATTAACATTAACAAAGTTGTTTAGTAATGGAATCAAAGGTATTTAGTTACATGCAAGCTCTAGATTTTACTGCAGTAACAAAAAAAAAAAAAAAACCCAAAATGTGTGTGTTCATGTGCCACTTGTCTGTCTTCATAACCACTGAGGACAGAAAGAATATCCATTTTATAGCACAGGCCTCCTGGAAGTTGAGTAAACTAATATAAATAATATACTGAAGTATTAAAATATGTACTTTCATGACCTGAAACTAGAATTTTTAAACTATAATATAGTTAGATCCCCTCTTTCCTCATGCTGAAAGTTATCTAGTTCCTTTGAATTGCATCACCAAAACCCCAAGTGTTTAATTTCACATGTTATCCTACAAAAAAAAGCTCTTCCTTTCCCTAAATGACCTAATAATTGTAGCAATATCCAGCTAGACAAAGCTAAAGTATGGGCATGAGAAATGTACCTTTAAACAGTTACAGCAAACTTTACAAGAGAAAACGCACGCTACCCTGTGGACTTAGGAAAGTGTGACTGGTACACAAACAAGCAAGGACCTGAAGTCAAAAACGAAAACAGTAATAATAAAGAGGTGAAAAGATCTTTTAATGTTTTAAAATGGGGTTTCCAAAACTAGCCATTATAAAAATAAGTTTTGAAACTGTTACTGATCTGGGGGAAAAAAGTAACTATACAGATGTTTCAAGATCTCAAAATAGCATTTCAGAATGAACATAGTATTTCAAATACCATTCATTTCTCACTGACTTTGGGAAAGATGACTAATATAATCTATAAGATATACTTGATTTCCTATTTTTACAGGTCTCCAAGGTAAAGCCTTCTGCATCATCAAAGACAACTGTTACTTACAAAGGTTCCTCGAGGTCTGCTAACTCCTGCAAATCCCGAGTAGTCTTTCATCTCATGGTGAGCTTTAAACTCTTCTTCTCTTTCTTTCTTACACTCTTTTTCTTCTCGGGAACTTGGTGAGGAAGGTGATGCTGAAGAGGATGATGATCGAGAATGGTCCTGCTCTCTACCTTTATGTTTGCTGAAAAATAAAGAAAAAAATTGTGCTTTTTTTTTTTAAAGATAAAGAATTCCTTAGAATCTTATGAGGAATGTTTTTAAGTTTAAAAAAAAAAAAAAACCTATCCCCTTTAAAATTATTACATTAATAAAATCACGTATAAACTCTGATATCTGTTTCCAATCCTCTTCAATGATTGTTTTACAAAATATAGCCTACCAGCTAGAAACTGGTAGTTTGCAAACTTCAGTGATGTTCAGTTCTTCATTACATTAACTTGTAATCTTTTGTTATTTTAATAAAGAAAAGAGTGAGTTCTGTTGTTTGCTGCAGTGCTGGGGATTGACCCAAGGCCTGACAGATTTTAGGTAAGGCACTCCACAACTAAGATACAGCCCAGCCCGAAAATGTTCTTGAGTCCAAGTTTTAAAATGACTACACTTTATATCACCCTGAGTAATAACAGTTTGTACGGTTTGGGCCATAACATCATGATAGAAATAAAAGGCATGTAACATTACAAATAATAGTCATAAATTTAAAAACACAAGTCAAAACCACCATTTACCTAATGAACATCAAGAAAACAATTATCTACAATACACTATATTCCTACATTTGACTCTATGATGATCAAATTTATATGATTCTAATACAACACCCAAAAGTCATACCTGCAGTAACTCTTACCACTGCTAATTATATCCATGGAAATCTAATTTTCAAAGACTAACTAATGCACAATCCTATTTCTAGTTTTTCCTCCCACCCATCTCTCCCATGTTAAACCACTAGATAACACTTTAACAGTCTTGTACTCTGGGTGTTATGAGTTGAAAAAGTGCGGAATCAAGCATAACGAACCAAAGTTCTTACACAAACTGTTTCTAGAAATGCACTGCATTGAAGTCCAACCTCCTGATGTAGCCTGGATAATAGGACACATTAATTTGTCATTTTTTTTTTCAGTGTTAGCTTGCTATTCCAAAGTTTTTGTCCTCATCCACCATAAGCCGTGTAAAAGACAAATACATTTTTGCTGTAAAACAAATAATTTTAATTGTTTAAATTTAAACATTCGATTACATAGTCAAAATTGAAAGCAATTAAGCTGACAATTATTAAAGGCTAATTAGAAGCTAAAACCTAACTGAAGACAACTTTAACAATTACCTGTCGTCTTTGTAAGATTTGTACTCCTTGTAATCTTTTGGAGTTTTTTCTTGTTTTCTTGATCCACTAGATTCTCTGGAGCCCTTGGAATCTCCCCGTTCTTTACTTCTTTCTTTACGGCGACGATCAATGTCATGCCGGAGATCAGCTGAATCACACCTTAATTTTTTATCCCCCTGTATAAACACATAAAATACAGATTTCAGGGAAGAAACAGAAATGCATATATACATGCAGAGTTATGTTACATCAGATTCTAAACTTGCATTTTATTATCAAAAAACAATGTATCATATACAACCCATCATCCTTGGAATCTTTTAAAAATACCACTTTGACTGAGCATTTGTGTACATACACTAGAACTGAAAGTTACTAAAATCTTTACATTTGTGAGATTTATTCTAAGCAATCTATAATCATCTTTTGGCAACAAACTGATACATCCTTTTACTCAGTGAATCATGATTAACTCTTATTCTTCCAAACAGTTTCTATAAAATAGTGAAACTGTTAAAAGTTATCATCTGTAGTTGTAATGTGGCTTTCAGTCTATAATCTTGACATCCTGACATTATGGGTCTCATTAACTAAGCCTCATCATCACCACACTCTTCCCAGATAAGCTGATAAACCCAAGAAAAGATACTTCAAAATTAGGGACTCTGTAATTTTCATGACATGCAACTGGAATCGATTAATAAAACTGAGGTTGAACAAAAGTCAAACAAAGTCAAAAAACATTCGCAATCCTGTACTCAGTATCTTGGGCCATATACTGCCCTTTCTCAATTCAGGTATTGCATCAGACATTAGTTTAACTGGGTCACAGTTCACCTCCTCCTTGTTCCAATGCTTTTTCAAATACTATATAATTTAGGAGTTGAAAAGAGGCATCTAGGAATGAAGAGAAATTATACATCAGTAAGATGCTAAGCAATGTGGACATCCTTGACATTCAACAATAAGAAATATTTATTCTGGGAAGTCTAACTAATAATCATAAGCATAACAAAACTGAAATACATATATGTATGTATGCATCTCTCAATGTGCTAAGTACTACTCACCAATTTGTTCCTAGAGTAACAAAATCTAGTCAGAATCAAAGCTTTCTTACTCACCTGGGTATTACTAACTCCACAAGAAACAAGATAACCTAAGGGAAACTACTTTGTAAAGTTTCCTAAGTATATAATTTCATATTAACATGTCATTCACTAAGACAGAAATTGATAAAGCCCAACTATGTCCTCCTAATTGCCTATCACTTCTCTTTCAGACAGTCTTAGTGCTAAGAGGAAAAAAATATTGTCAGGGCACAGAGTGAATTGTTGCAGAAATTAACACAATTAACACTTACTGGACCTAAAGCATTAGGGTCAAAGCAATTTAGTTCGAATTTTTCCAAAACTGTTATCTCCTGGGCACAGATATTACCTTATCCCCAAATCTAGATTTCAAAACCAATTCAGTTAGTGGTACACTGTACTGAAAAACGTGCACACTGGCAACGTCAGTAAGTCTCCACCAATAAAGGTACAAACAATTACAGATAGCCCAATTATTCCACAACTCCACAAAACAGACTTACTTTTAATTATGAAAGTCAAAGTTTAAGTTACTTTCTAGAAATCTTAGAATTTTCAAAATGACCCCTTCCTATCTCTGCTGCATCTGCATACGACTACTAAATACTTTACAGGCATATGAACTAGCATACGTAATAATTGTCAACTCTGACTCATCAGAACCCTTAATGACTCTGCAGTCTCACCAAGCTTCCTGGCTTCCTTACCTTACCTGTAGGATCTACACAGGTTCTTTTCAAGTTTTAAAGCCAAATTCCTAAGTAGTCCAACACAAACAAAAGTGCACTTAGCAGTCTGTAGAACGCCTATTTCTTTTCTTTCTCATGATGTAGCCAGAGCTAGCATGGAATGTACATGCAGCTCAGACATGCCTGGAATTCAGAGAGGCATCTGTCTCTGCCTCCTGGGTACAGAGAATAAAGTTGTATCCAGTCTAAAGTGCCTATTCTCTCTCTCTCTCTCTCTCTCAACAGAAAATATTTTCATACAATATATTCTGATTATGGCTTCCCTCCCTCTGCTCCTCCCAGTTCTGCCTCACCTCCCCTCCCATCTGGATCCACCTGTTTTCTGTTTCTTGTTGGAAAACACACAAGTATCTAAGGGACAACAATTAAGAAATAAGCTAAAACAAAAACAAAACAAACTGCATTAGGACCAAACAACAAAGAAAAGAGCCTGGGGAGGGGGGGGAAACTATTTCTTAAATCACATAAGCAATGTGCAATAGCCTGGTATGATGGTGCACGTCAGTAAGCTAAACATTCAGGAAGCTGAGGCAGGAGTATTGCCATTAGTTCAAGAACAGCCTGGGTTGTCAAAACTTGCTGTCCTCAAAAGGCATAGCATTTTCTGAAGAAGCAGAAATACAATTAACTTTATATTAACACTCGAATCCCAACTTATTGATCTCACCTCAAAACCACAATATAAATTATATCATAATGTTTATTATAATCTTTTATCTACTCACCAAGTCCCTATTGTTAGGGCTGACATTTACCATTGATAAGCATTTTCAGAAAATATCCTTGGTTTAAATTAAAACACTATAAACATATAATGAATTTATAAATTTTAAAAAGATGTAATCATTTTGTCTTAGAAAGCAATGTTTAGTATAGTATCAATAAGCTCAGCTTCACAAGAAAAGCAAGTATACTTTTTAAAAACATACCTTCTGATTTTCTTCTTTAAAAACTCTCTCTTCCCCTGCTAAACGGGTATGCTTCCTCAGAGCACTTGGAGAGATGTCAATCCTCCTTAATATAAAATAAAATGTATTTTAAGTTATATAATTTACTTTCTGACTTCAAAATTTTACCCATTGTTGGGGGGTACTGGTTACATCTCTCTTGATAAACCAATTTGGCTTATAAACCAATTTGACTTTAAAGTCTATTGATTTAATTCCTAAATAAGAAATAAAAATTATATACATTAAAAATAAATGAAAAACTGGATATGGTGGCAAATGCCTCTAATGCCAGTATCCCAAAGGCTGAGATAACAAAGATTCCCACCTACACCACATGAGTATGTGGCCAGTCAAAGCTTCACAGCAAAATTCTGCCTCAAACACAAAACAATCCAACTAGACTGTTTTGGGCAGATTTTTATATATAAATAATAGCAGACCTTTTAAGCACCATTATATTTTAAATACAAAAAAAGATTCTGATTATTGTTTTAAATAGTAAACAATGCAATTATACACATTAACATATCCAATATTAGTATTGTTATTAACACAAACAAATTACTGGCTTCTGTGATTCTGTACCTTCCATTTTAAGCTATTAAAACTTCTCAATGCTTCTTAAACAAGTCACCAACATACCTATACAACTAAGCACCAAGTTAGAGACTTTTAAGGTTTACCTCTATTCTGTAAAGTAAGTAGATGAAAATACTGGTGTCTAGACATCAAATAATTGGTTCCCAATGCAACAAAGTGCCAAAACCCAGACTGCAACACAACTGGCTGACAACATTCATGCTTTTTCACGATCAATCAGCTTCTCCTAAGCATTTTACTTCAAATGAACTCAAAAAATTCAAAGGTACCTTGAGGCAGTCACTTCCCAATCCAGGCCTCCAAAAGCTACAGCTATTTAAACTTCATAGTGATTCGGTTAGTATTTTAAATTCTAACAAGCTTAAAAACTAAGTAAACTAAAACTCAGGGGGGAAATTTTATTTTTTTTTTTAAACCTGAAATACAATGTTTCAGTCTAAGAGAGAGAAACCAAAGTTTACCTTTCTCATTATGACAGCCCGCTTGCCATATAACCTTGCTATAAACACACTTATCTCTGCAGAGTAATATTTAGTATGCAAACTCAGTACAATACACACCTGTGTATCTCAGGGCTCTTTTGCCGGGTGCTATGTTCTTCACTGGCTTTCTGGTAGGAAGTGAACCGCTCGTTTAGGGTCACTGCAGGTGATTTGAAGTATTGCTCTGTTGATTTAGGAGAAACACTGCCCAATTAGGAATCTTAATTTTAAGAGGGGATTTTCATTTGTGAAAGAAGGGCATGGAGCAGGTGAAAGAAAATAAAAATAGTCAAGAAACCTAGCAGAAGAGAATCAAGTGTTAAAATAAAAATTCCTGCTCTCTGTTACTTCCTTGTACCTCAACAGATGACTTCAAATGTCCTCACAGGTCCCTGTCAATACTAAATATAACCCCAAAACAATTAATACATTAACCAAGAATCTAACTCCATGCTATTAAACTACTTTCTCAAAGAAAATGGAATAATAGTAGATGGTATGTCCTTAAACCCTGCCAATTAAACAAAGTTGTCACTTCAACTGATCATTTGCAGAAAGCAAAAATAAAGAAAATAATACAGATACTTTGAGTAAACTAGTAAAATTATTTTAACTGTGATGATGTATCAACAGAAATAGCTTTACAAAAAAGCTAACAGTGCCATTCAGTTGGGGGTAAAAACACTTTGAAATTGATTTACATTCACTAATTCCTCAAAAAAATCTGGCATCTTGGCAAACCTGACAGCACATACGATATTCTATCTCTCTTTAAACATTTTTTAAATTAGTAATAACAATATTGATTAGTTTCTAAACCAGTTTAAGATAACGCTGTAAATGTAAAATAGAGACGTGTATTTCATGAACTATGAAATGTTACATTATGAAGCAAGCTATCTGCTTAACAGGTCAACATACATCTGTGTCAACTTACCGCCCAATATCCAGCACATGTCTCATAACCAATCATTAAAACTTGAAACGGCCACTACAAGGGTAGTGCCTCAATCATAATTCCATGAAACCCAGGAATTTGAGCTAGCAACTCAGTTTTTATGCCATTTTTGCCAGGAAGACAGAAGATTCAACTTTGCCTGTATCTTTCAACAGCTATTTTACTTTGAAACATGGATTTTGCCATTTCAAAACATATTCCAGGACCTAGTTACAATGAAAAAGAAAACATCACTGGGCATTTTCAGCTCTATATAAAGTAAGAGCTGTTCAGATCGGTTGCACAACACCAATTATGAAACATAACTACAGATCCTCTAAAAAAAGAAAAAAGAAAATGAAAAAGGAAAAAAATTTATCAAAATCTGATCTCAAAATTCATCAATAAAGTGTGGAGACAGGTCAAAAAAAAAAGGTTGAAAAAAAGAAAAAAATGTTAATGCTTCCTAATTTTATATGCCACAATACTATAGTCATAAAGGTGATAATATGGTTCACAAGCTTATCTACAGCCGAACAGCAAGACTCATTACCATGCTGACTATAGCCAAAAAGAAATTTATTAATTATTATTCAGTATAAGGAACTGTGAGCGACAAATTTCAGGTATTAGAAGTTGTTCATAAAACCAACTTTACCAAAAAACAAAAAAACAAAACAAAACAAAACAAAACAAAAACCAAAAAGACAGACCAACAGCCATCGAGTTTCCTGGCAAAGAACCTGCTAAACATAAAAATAACCAAAGCAAAACTTATCTAATTGACCCCAAACAAAACTGTACCCTAAAGCCTTTGAAATTTGTAAGCAGATTTTAAACTACAACTACATACTGGTGAAAAAAATGAAGTTATGACTTTTGCTAAAATGAACCTTTACTTTTTACAATCTAAAGAAATATATTATTCTAATTATTCATTACTCATATGCTCACTAATAACAGTTGCAAATTTCTTAAACTTTCACTGCTTTAAAATTCCCATTTTACATAATAAACCCAGAGAACTGAAATATTATAGACAAAGTAGCACAAATGCAGCAACTATTTTTCTAATGCCTTTGGATTTAAACTGACTACAAATTCTCAGTAAAATATTAACTATACTACCTAGAGTTGTTATCAATGTATGCATTGTGTGTCACCAGGTCATAGGCATACAATGGCAATCTTTAAACAATCTCATTAAACAGTCTTCACTTTACATGTGATATATTTAAATTTACAGCACTAAACAATTCTGTATTATACTTTGATAGGTTACAGGTTTTTATGTTTTAACTCCAGGCATTTGCTCATCTTACATCCATTAGTCTCAATGCTAGTACACTGGTATCATTATCATCTACCTACTAGCTCAATTAGCACAGCTATTACTCAATTTAACTACTCTTTTATTTTTGCACGCAAGAATAGTTTACTTCATGATACTAAATATATAATGCATACCTTTAACATGATGAACCAAGGATACAATGTGTTGTATAAATGACTCTGAAGTGCTTTTGCTGGCCTGAGGCAACTTAATGTGGTCAAAGATGGATCGGAATTCTTGCTCCTTCTTGACAGAATGGACAAGCGTACTAGCAAGTAGCCTGTCTTTAGTCAAGGAGGCTGGCCTAGAATATATCAAAACAAACACACACAACACATACACAAAATACAGCATTGGTTTCAAAGTATAAATTCCATGTTCAAAAAATAATTTCCCATTAACTACCTCTAGACCACTTACTGGACATCAATGTGGAATTACCTGTTAGAATCATCAAGAGGAACAGGTGCCATTTTGAGTTTGACTTCAGGACGATGAGAATCACTGGCTATCATTTTGATCCTAAGCGGGCTCTCCTCTCTGAAGATAGACTTTTCTCGTGCATCTAGATTCTTGTGTAGAGGGGGACTGTAATCAAAGAGGTCTTTGAGCTTTTCAGACTTTACCTGCTCAGGTGATTGTGTATCTTTCTTTACTGTTATTCTTTCAGAGCCTTTGTCCTCTTCCTTGTGCTTATCTTTTGCAGTGCTAGGCCTTTCCACTATGTATCCAGTCTCTTTCAGTTTATAATTTTTTTCTTCTCTAAATCCATCACTTTCTCTATTGCCTTTCAGTGAAACTTTGGACTTATATTTGGGTCCCTCCTCCTCAGTATTCCGGTGAGATGAAGTAGCAAAGCTTTTCCCCTGATCTGCCAGGACCGACTTCCTGAACTGTCTATAATCCTCTGTCTCCTCTGTGTCATCCCCTTCTGAATCATTAAATTTTTGTTTTCCAGACTCTTTATCACTGAAGTAATCTAGAACTTCCTGGTCTTCCCAATCTCCCTCTGCCCTGCCTTTCTCTGATCCTTTCTCCTTGGGAGCCTCTTTATCCCTGGGATTACTCCTATCAAGCAGGAACACTCTAGACTCTTCATCTGTGAACCTGTGAACAAGAAAAGGACAGTAACTCTGGATTGCAATCACCGTAGACAATTTGCATATTTAAATGTGTTATCCAACAAAAGAAAATAATCCTACTGAAAATTAATATTGTCCTTAAAAGCATTCAGACAGAACTTACACTTTTAAACTTCCCAAAATTTAAAGTAAAGCCATCCTCAAACAACTACTCTATGCAGTCACTCACCACATTATAATAATAAATCTAAATTTTAAGAAATCCTAAATTTAACTTTTTGAGGTTAGGAACCACTAATAGGCTATACAAATATCTATGAAAATTCAATTTATATGTGCTCAAATTTTCAGATTCCACTTTCTCTATTTTGCAGTATACCAGGCTAGCTCCCACTTTCTATGACTCCTGCGTCTGCCTCTCTAACACCAGGATTACAGGTATGTCACATTTACTTTAGTCTATCAATATAAACAAGAGCTCAGAGACTTAAATAAAATAGTATTACATTTCAATACTCTATAACTCCATCACCAAATAGTTCATATAAAATTTGCTCTAAAAAAAATAATGAATTCTGGTAATAATGTAAGCTAATCATCAGCTCAGTGAAAAATTCTAGATTGCACTGTAAAAAAAAAAAAATTATAAACAGCGTATCTGTTCTACTTTCTCACTTTTTAGGTCAATCATACTGTATTAACAGCCTAATTTCCATGAATTTGTTAGCATCTTTTTCTGTAATGTTTGAAATCAGAATATAAACAAAGTACTTATATTGTCATTAGACTCACTGAAAATTATCAAAATGTGTTTTCCAAGCCAGACAGAATTCACTGAGTATTGACAGCTGGATTTTATGTATTACCACATAAGGACATTCTAAAGCAAAAAGGGGGGAAAAAATCCCTAACAAAAAACTGATTATTGCTTTTAATATATATCACTGGTTATCTTAGGCTACTTAGTTTTTCCTTGTTTACAACTACTGTGAATTGACCAAAAATAGCTAACATTAAAACAAAGACTAGAAACATCACTGAAACATTTAAATTTTTAAAAAAATTAAATTATCACTAGGACATGTAAAAAGAGTTAATCACACACCACAATGCTATTTTAAAATCATTACTTACAAAATTTTTTAAAATCATTACTATGATAATCTAAATGCCCTACTTTGGGTTCTTACCTTTTTAAAAACTTTCCTGTCTTTGCTGTTTCCTGATCTCCTCCATCAGGATAAAAAGAGGACCGCCCCCTAGATTCCTCTCTTGGAGCATTCTGTGGTGCGACTGTCTTTGCAGGGCTTCTTCGTGAAGGGATATGATGAATCGGACTATTCTGGGAAGGACTGTATCGACTAGACCCATTTCCAACAGAACCAGAGCCAGACCTTTCAGGACTGTGCTGAATGGAATGTGAATGCTGAGAAGGGGTATTTTTGGCAGAGTGGACTGTACTAAGCATGGGGGCATCTGAGCAAGATGAACTCTGACTGGGTGGTGTAGCAATAGGTGAAGGACTATGAGGTGATCTTGGACTATTATCATAAGCCGAAAGGCCAGGCCAAATATCACCAGATGTGGCAGATTTATTAAACTCATCAATAGATTCAGATGGATCATGTTCAAATGTATCCTTTGGTTCCTCTTGTGATTTGCTTTTCAAAGGACTCTCTTCTTGGGGTTCCCCTTCAGCTTTTTTGGTTTGTTTTTCCTGAGACCCTCGTCTTTTAGAGACAGGAGATTTGCTATATGGGGATGAAGAACGAGATGATGATGATCTTGGAGACCTAGAGGATCTGTATGATCGGCGGGATCTGCTTCGGGATCTTTGAGAAGAAACGGATCTTCTTTTTGGACTCCTGGAACGTGACCGACCTCGTCTAGGACTCCTAGAATGCCTTCTATTCCAGACAGGTCTATAGCCACCTCGATGGTATCTACCTCCTCCTCCTTGATAATACCCTCTACCCCGTCCTCTGTACCCATAAGGCCGTCTCATTCCTCTATTATTCCTGTAATCTCGACGATAATCTCTAGAATAAATACGATCTCTACTACGAGACCTTGAATATGTCCTGGAACGAGACCTAGAACTAAAAATGAAATAAGTATCAATTTAAGAAAAATAAAGTACTTCATTCTGCCATTTTAGATACATCGGGCTGAATAAGATATACATACAAGATAAATTATTATATACTTTAAAACCTTATTTGTATGAAAGTTTACTGTTTCTAATATGTTTAAAGCTTATGTTTAAGGTAAACAAGAGTACAATTATAACAGGCCTTGGGAAAGCAGGCACAGGAAATAGGGGAGAGGGTATCAATATATCCAACAGAAGATTATATAATATATCTAGGCTGACACTAAAAGTCATTGTGGAAGAGAAATTTAAATGGCACTAAACTTTTAATAGTGAAAATGAAATTAAACACAGTAAAATGCCACTGGTGTATAGTAAAGCTGATCATATACATAACAGAAAAATTAAAAACTATTACTAATTCTCAGTAGGCTCCTCCTTTCTGTGCTTAGGATATTATTTGAAGAAAAAGAATCACTTTTAAACAACAACAAAAAAAGGGAAATAATTAAAGAATCAGATTCAGAAAGGAAAAAACCAGAAAACAATATATGACTCAGTGCCAATGAATTCTTAAAGTATCCAGTACATCTTAATATGGAAAAATACAAAGACGTTTATCACGTATTAGCACACAGTACAGTAAGAACCTCAGCTCTTGAGTCACAATTGATAACTAGATTACAACTTAGACAATGCTCAATCTCAACTCTAAATAAGGATAACAAATCCAATCCATGGAGAATGAAATACATTAAAGGAGTTAGCACTACATCTGTATACGGCAGAAACTACTATTTCATTAGTAAAAGCACCAGAAACACATTAATTCACCTGTATCTCTTCTTTCTAGAATGTGATCTTGATCTTGATCTAGAACTAGATTGTGATCTAGACTTTGATCTTGAAGAATGTGATCTAGAATTGGAGCGGCCCATTTCTTCTCTCCTAATGAAACGAAAGAGAAATAGGTTAAATCAATACAGATGAAGCTTTTGATATTTCCTGATGCCACCTGTGTTTTTACAATCATTACTCTTTACAAATGAATACTTACTTATAAAGCAGACCTATTATCCCTAAATAAGTTTTCACTTGCATAACTGATACTATTATATTCAAGATAAAACAAAAGTTCTATGAACAAAACTATGTGCCTCAATCTAAAGGCACCAACCAGAGAAGTCAGAAAGAGCAGTATAGCATCAGTCAAAAGTTGTTAGATGTTTTTCCATACCCAATACAAAAGCCTGCCTACCTCACCTGCAAAAAGATAAAATTATATGAGTATTGCAGAAAAGAAACCTGAAAATGGAACATACAAATACATACTAGAGAGATGGGGGGCCCAGCACTAAGCAGAGAAGTGGACACAGAGTCCCACCCCAACCAAGAAGCTATTTACAAAGGCCTAAAGAAGGAAAAAAATCAATTTTCTCCAAAGGAGTCTCAATGGGTGCATTTAATCACATTCAGGGCATGCCCCATGCCCAAAGAATACCTGACCAACAAAAAATGAACAAGAGCATTTCTGCAGAGTCTACAGTACAGTCTTTTTGCCTTATTTTGCTTTGTGTGGCTACTTTTTTTTTTTTTGTCTTAATAGCCTTTTGTTTGTTTTAAGTTTTTGTGGAAGTGTTTTGCGCTTCTTTTTTCTCTTCCTTTTTGAGAAAGAAAGGTCTGGTGGTGGTGGCCCATACTTAATCCCAGCACTAAGGGAGGCAGAGGCAGGTAGATCTCTGATAATTAGACCTCATAGATACAATAATCAGCGATAGTACTGATTTATAAAAATGTGCTTTTCCTTAAAAAAAAAAATACATGTTAAATCATTGCATGTACATACCAAACACCACATTTTTTTCAGTGATTCAGAAGAAAATACACAGGCGCACCCCCCCACACACACACAGTCTTTTAAACTTATTTTTTGCCATGTAAGTTTAACCCTAAACAACAGATATCCTGGACACTACCCCCAGGCAGTCAAACTACATACAACCATACTCAACTGTTCCAAACCTTAAAATACTAATAGCTTACTGCTGACCAAAAACCTTACTATTACAACAAAATTGGCACATTACATAGTTATATGTTATATGCTGCAAAAAGTACAACAGAAAATTTATTGAAGAAAACTGCTCACATGAAGCTATCAGTATTACATTGTTAAATGGCTATTCACAACACTTGGGCTTACAAAAGCAACAGAAAGTAGTTATGTGCCACACCAGCCCCAGTGGGGACAGTGTAGCAATGGCTGAGATGAATCTCAAATGGCTATCTGTCCAGAGGTTCGCACCACACATGGTTACGCCTCCTGGGAAGAAATGGTCAGCTCCCTGCAGGTGCTTGCTTGGCTGGCTGATTGGAAGGGGTGCTGGGTGTATTTTGTGCTATGTTAACAATAATGCTTGACCATGAGTGTTTTGGCCTGTAGCTCCACTGTTAGTTCAATGAAGCCTAGAGAACATTTAGATATAGTTTAAAGAATTGAAAGAGATGCAGACCAGCGATCAGCAGATGAATATCCTCTGTGCCCTCAACCACAAGACCCACAGCACCGGTTGAGCAAATAGGTGTCAGCTCAAGGCCTGAGAAATTAATAGGGTTGAAGCTGTATGAACTTGTTCGCAATGTGACCCTGCCTGAAAATAGCCCACCCGCAGCAAAGCTGCTGTGGGATTTACTACAAAACTCTAACTTTTCTTTTGGGGATCTTAGGGCCCCTAAAACAGTGCAAGAGTTCTTGTCAATGCTGTTAAAAGTTTACTGATCAGAGGCAATGACTATTCTCTAAACTCAGTAAAACAGTACAAGAGTTCTTGTCAATGCTGTTGAAAGTTTAATGTTCAAAAACAATGACTATTCTCTAAACTCAATGAACCAAGTGTCTGGCAGGCTGACCACAGGCGGGCCAAAACAGAAGCAGTTTTCCGGCTATGTACTTGTGATTTCATGCTTCAAGGAAATTACTGATGTGCATTAATTTCTGTAGAATATCTGTAATTCTTTTGAATTGTGGCCAAAGATCTGTTCCTTAAACTTTCTGCATAAAAACCTGATACTCTGAAGTAAAAGTTGAAACAGTTCGCAAACCTCCTCAAGTGTGTTTGTATCTGTCTGTCACGCCAAAGCCACTCCTGACCTGGTCAACCAAGTCTTGGTCTCCACACAGACACGTATCCACTGAGCAGTCTGTGGCAGTTATGAAATCATTATAGTATATACTAGGAGATAATGAAGTCACTATTTAATGTTGCACCTTTGCATTTGTGTGTTTGAAACAGGACAACCTTGACACCCTGGAACTCACTCGTACACCAGGCTAGCCTCAAACACAAGAGATCCACCAACTTCTGTCTCCTGACTGCTGGGCTTTAAAGGTGTGCACCACAACCACCAAGCCACGCTACATTTGTTTATATTTTTCAAAAACAAATGAACCCATGTATTAGGTTCATAAATCTTTAACTTGCATATATTTTATGGTGATAAAAGTATTATCTAAGCAATTACCTGCAAGTGACTTTTTAATTTTTTTTTCAATTATTTCTAAACTACATGGTCTACCCATTTTTTCAAACTACTACAAAATTTTTAAGCCATCCACGTTGCTAGCCCAGGTGGCCAACCAGCACTCTTAGCTACTTACAAGGCTGAAGCAAAAGTATCTCAAGTTCAGAGCCTAACCAGGCTAATGTGAGTTCAAGACCAGTCTGGGAAGGAAAAAAAGTTAGTGATACATACAGGTCTGAAATAGAGTACTTGCTCAACAAGAATTAGGTCCTAGTTCAATCCTTAGAGTAAAATAAAAAGAATTGAGCATGTATACAATTGCTTAGCATGCACAAGGCATGGAGTTTGTCTCCCAGCACTTAGAGGAAAACTGGAAACAAAGTTCATTTATATAAATTTGTTTTATGTACATATACAGATGATTTTCCTCTGTATGTGGTCGCATGCATGCCTGGTACCCTTATAAGGCCAGAAGATGTCAAGTTTTTGAAAGCTAGAGTTACAGTTAGTTGTGGGTGCTGGAAATTGTACCCAAGTACTTTTAATTGCTGAGCCATCTCTCCAGCCCAAAGTTATTCTTTTAGTGTAGGTTTATAATGTGTGAAGATGCAAAACTGTCCGTCTACATGTGAAAATCAGACAACTTAATATGAAGTTTATAAGAGTTGGCTCTCTTCTCCTCCATTCAGCAGGTTGAATCCAGGTTGTCAGACTAACACAGCAAGTGTTTTTTACTGTTAAGCTATCTCACCATCCAAAAATTTAATGTCAAGGGCCAATTGTATAAACTGTACAAATTTCTAACTCATTAGTCAAAGTAAGTAATCATGTTCATAAAACTGAATTCACTAATCTTGTAAAAAACCTGCAATTCTTGTATATTTAAATCTTAACTCTCACTAAATAATTTTGAGTGCATTTATTTTAGAATGTTACTGTAAAATAGTACTAGAATACATTACACAAGATAATAAGTTGAGCCAAACATAGTGACACAGGCCTTTAACCCAATTCTTGGGAGGCAAAGACAAGTGGATCCTTCCTGTGAGTTTAAAGCTAGCCTGGTCTACATAGTGAGTTCTAGGCCAGCTAGGATGGAGAAGGGGGGGAAGGAGAGAGAGGGAGAAGAGAGATGGGGAGAGAGAGAGAGAGAGAGAGAGAGAGAGAGAGAGAGAGAGAGAGAGAGAGAGAGACCCTGTTTCAAGAAATAAGTTTCACACAGCACTGGGTATCTGTCAGGGTTACAGAACAAGACTGTCTCTAAACCTGAGGTGGGTGGTGCTTTCCTTTGTGTTTAAATGCCATTTTGTGTCCTGAGTCTTAGAAAACGCATTTATTGAAGTAGAAAAAAAGGCAATATACAATGAAAAATTGAAAAAAATATTTCCTAAAAGTAGCTCAAAATCTGAGCATATACAAAACACCCCCACCCCCATCCCCGCTCCCCTTCCTCCCCCACCTCCTCCATGCAAGTTGTTTCAGGTACTTGGTTGGTAGTGCTAGGGGCTTGCATATTAGGCAAGTACTCCTTGAGCTCCAAAGCCAGTTTACAATATTTAATCACTTCATCTGACACAGGTTGGCTTGACAGCCAATTATCTCAAGTAAGTCAAAAGTAAAACCCATAGAACATGAATGTCATTTACCTTGGGCTTTATTCAGGATCCAGAACTCAGTGATGTCTTTAAGATACTGCCAAAATTCGTCCTGTAGAGAATGTAATGGGAAATTAAAGTCTAAATTCAAATTCCTAGCAAGAGTGAGTTAATGGTAAACTACATCTGCACTGCTTATAATACATATATTAGGAGTAGCAATAAATTATGTAGCCCAAACCTCCACTGTGGCCTCTCAAGTACAGGCACACACCTTGCCTGACTTAGGAAACAGTAAACTTTTATGGTAACAATTTAACTAAACTGATCATGATGGGAAATAACCCTAGCACTTGCAAAGCTAAGCAGGAGGATGGTAGTTTTGAGTGTGGTAATTTTGAGGTTAGCCTGAGCTATGGAGCAACAGCTCATTGCTGAAGAGCACTGGCTGCTCTTCCAGAGGACCGTTCCAGTCTCAGAACTCACATGGTAGCTCACAATCACCTGAAACCAGTGTCAAGGGGTCTGATGCCCTCTTCTTGCCTCCAAAAGCACCAAGCACAAACCTGGTGAAGGCCAGCAAGCATGTGGACAAAACATGAAACAGTAACACCTACAATCCACAAATTAGGGTAAGAAGGCAAGAGAATCAATCAGTTTAAATCCATTCTCAGTTACACTTGAATTCCAAGCTCCTAGGTTATATGAGATCCCACGCAACTGTCAAAAAACAAAACTTTCTAGACACAACAAAGTATCATGCAACTGATTTCTAGTTGTAGCCATCTGACCAAATCTCAAAAGCATTTCTGCATTATGAAAACAACATGTAAGCAGCCTGTAGTCAATATTCATAATGCTGTATTTTCTAGCATCTATATAGCTTGATGTTCTGATCATTTTCTTTTCTTTTTTCACTTTTAACAGGATTTCTCTGTGTAGCATTGGCTGTCCTGTGACTCAGAGATCCACCTGCCTCTGCATCCTGAGTGCTGGGATTAATGGCAAGTACCACCACATCCCAGCCCTGCTCATTTTCTTAAAACTTCATATTATCTAAAACTGATTTTTAACTGCAACCTCAGTAACTTATGCCAAAAACATTCTTATACAAGTATCAGATTAATCCTCTAAGAAAACAGGCAGCAATGACAAGTCTATAGGGAATTAATACTCCTAAGCTAACTGGCCAATCAGATGTGAGTAAATTTATTATGTATTACTTATCAACACTGAAAGGTTACAACTTTGTGAATAATATTCAGAAATTATTAGTTATATGCAAAGTTCCAAAACCACCAGAACAGAAATTGCTCAGATCCTTTTTTTTTCCTAGGGGGTGTGGGAGGGTTGGTTAGTTGCTTTTAGTTTTTGAAGGCAGAGTTTCTCTGTGTAGCCCTGGCTATCCTGAACCTGCTGTGTAGACCATGCTGGACTTGAACTCAGAGACCTCCCTGCCTTTGCCTCCCAAGTGTTGGATTAAAAGCATGCACCAACACCCACACCAGAACAGAAAGTAAACTAAAGAATATATAACTGTTAAGAGGCCAGCACATAAATTTGAGACATATATACTAAAATAAAAATCCATGAATCTTACTATAGAATGACCAAATTTTAAAATGCTATTTTGAAAATACAAAGAAGAAATAATACAATTAAATGTGTCAATCAATAAAAGTATCCCTCAAATAGGCGCTGCCCTTCAATTGGGAAGATTCAGAAAGCAGTGAAACCAAAATCCCAAGCAGATTTTGGTACAAAACCATTTTTCTAAAGTTTGTACAAGTTTAGTTTTGTAAATACCAAAACAACCAAGTAGATATGAGAAAAAACTAACTTAATTTTTTTTTGTTTGTTTTTTTTTGTTTTTCAAGGCAGGGTTGCTCTGTGGCTTTGGAGCCTGTCCTGGAACTAGCTCTGTAGACCAAGCAGGCCTCAAACTCAGGGAAATGTGCCCGCCTCTGCCTCCCGAGTGCTGAGACTAAAGGTGTGCACCTGCAACGCCTAGCTAAAAGCTAACGTTCTAAATAAGTTTCTGTGAAAACTTCATACTCATGCTAGGGTAGTGGCAGAGTTAGAAATCCTTGTTGGGCTAGCACTTGAGATTGGATCTCAGCACCCTTGTAAAACGCTAGCATGGCCGTGGTGCACAGCTGTCATCTGAGAACTGAGAGGCAGGCAGGAACCTCAGGAGATCACTGCCAAGTCAACCTAGGGAACTGGTCAACTCTTCCTTATCTTAGAAAGTAAAATAAAATCGAGAGCAATAGAGAAAGACACCCAATGTCAACCTTAAACCACACCCATTACACAGGCAAGCACAAACATACTAATACATGCACATACCTCACACTACAAATAAAGTTTGATTCTGACAAGTTATCACTCATCTCACCATTAGAAATATGAAATTTTGCTAACATTTGACCTAAACATTTCCAAACAGCTAATTTTAATCTGTATGTTCATAGACTTAACATCAAGCCTCTTCACTCCAAACCATGGTATTTTTAAGGTCCACGAAAAACCACACCAAAAAGAGGAAACTGAGGAAAAAACATGGACTATAGGCTGCTGAAACCAATGATATGACCAACAACAATATGTGACATACAATGGTCAGTATCAAAGACTACCATGTTAAGGGCTGGACACGTGCTGTCAGCAATGGAGAAGGAGGAGAATCTTAGTTCCAAGCCAGCCTGAGTTACAAAAAGGACTGGAGGAAATGACAATTTCCACACTAAAAGGTTGAAAAAAAAGTCAAAATAAGGTGAAATTAACAGGAAGTTAACAGGTATGATTAGGACAACTTTGGTAAGTCTTTGGGTCTTCCTTTTTTAAAATTTATTTATGTATGTTTAATGTATGAATGTTCTGTCTGTATGTATAACGTACTGCACAACAGAAGAAGTCATCAGATCTCATTATAGATGGTGTGAGCCACCATGTAGTTACTGGGAATTGAACTCAAGACCTCCGGAAGAGCAACCAGAGTGCTCTTAACCACTGAGCCATCTCTCCGGTCCAGATCTTCCTTAATGAAGTAACATTTAAGCTAAAGACAAGAACACCACAAAGACCCACAGAGGGCACACAACATTCTAGGAAGAGATAGGAACTTTACATATTCAGGACAGAAAGGATAATTAAGCTGAAGCATGGGAGATGAAGAGTTGAGGGCAGTATTAAGTCAAACAACATGTAGGAATGGAACACATCTAATAGCATCTAGTAGGCCAGAGCAAACAATGCAAGTTTGCAGTTTCTTTCCTTGTGAGATGTATGCATGTGTGTATGCATGCAGGTGCAAGGCCAGAGGCTGAAATCAGAATGTCTTCTTCAATCACTTCCCCACAGATCTCATGACCCTTTAGACTGAAGTGGCTAACAAGCCTCTGCCCCATCCTATCTCCACTCCCTTATACTAGATTACAGGCCTAGATGTTCACATGTGCGCTAGACATCCAAACTCAAGCCCTCAAATTTCTTCAGCAAGCAATATACCAAACAGCCATTTTACCGAACCTGACGCTAGCTCTACTGGGAAATTCCTAGAGGTGTATGAGTCATAATTATCTACATTTTAAGGTGGTTGCTGTGTAGAGGACAATAACCTAGAAAGTAGAACAAGTAGACAAACTGGACAGTTCAATGTTAAACATAACAGTTATCTAGGCAAGATAGTAGCAAGGGGGGGGGACACATATCTAGAACTTGGTATCAAATTACAATCAACAACATTCACATATTTGTTTGGAATGTACACAGAATATGAAACTAAGAAAATCTGATAGAGACCCCAAATTCTAACAGCTTGATACTCAACAACCTGGAAGATAGAGTAAAAAGGATGTTTGTGGTTTTTAGGGTACAGTCAAGACTATAAAAAATTTGACCCAGAATTTGACCAAATTCCAGACCTCAAAGCCTGTGTTTTGTTGATTGCACTAACAAGTGCTTTTACAAGGCTAAAACTCAAGTATCAAATTTTAAAGTGCCAAACCTTCCCTTTATGTCAACCAAGGTTGCCTATTAAAAGACTCCAATTGAAAACAGACAATAAATTGCCTCTTGAATCTTTAATTCACCACAGTAAGGAACTTGGAAAAAAGTAAGGCATGTTTTGTCTGTAAATAAAAACTCATGCCTGCTGGTGGTGGTAGCAATGCACTTAATCCCAGCACTTGGGAAGCAGAGACAGGCAGGGTTTGAGGCCAGCTTGGTTTAGAGTGAGCTCTAGGACAGTCAGTCAGGATTACACAGAGAAACCCTGCCTCAAAAAGAAAAAAAAAAAAAGGAAATTATTTAGTTTAATTAAAGAATCCATAAATATCTTAGAACATTTCTTTATGTATAAGATTGGCTGGAAAACATGTGATTAAAGAAAATGTTCATTAAGTTTAGTGACACAAGTTTGTAACTACAGCATTTGGGAGGCATGAAATACAAGTGAGGGCCAGTCTGAACTACCTTGAAATAGGTAAGTTGATAAATCATTAATCTAAGCAGATAGATCTGATAGATAAATAATAGGTAAATAGATTAGAAACATAGATCATTATCTAAACAAGGTTATCAATCTGTAAACCCAGTCTCTTGTCCCAGCACTCAGGAGGCAGGGACAAGGGCATTTCAGCAAGTTCAATCTATAAAGCAAGTACTAGGTTAATTAAGGCTATTCAATTAGGCCTATTTCTAAACAAAATTAAAAAAAAAATCTAAGATAAAGCTACTTAAAGTAGATTCTTTGTCTTAGGAACTTTTTTTTTTTTTTTTGACACAGGGTTTCTATGTGTTGCTTTGACTGTCCTGTACAGCAGGCTGGCCTCAACTCACAGAACTCCACCTACCTCTACTGAGTGCTGAAACTAAAGGTGTGTACCACCTGCTGATTTCAGACATATTTAAACAAATTTTTTATTTATCACCCTGTGGTCCAAATTTAAAGCAAATTACTGTCATTCACATCTTTTAAAATCTGAAAAATATACTGTAATATATATATACATATGTGTATTAGATTTAAATCCAGGCTCACTCATTAAATGACAACTCATTAGATAAGTTAACCTCTTTCAAGCTTTAATTTCTATAGGAATAAAATAAAGTATTTACAAGTTTATAGCTAAATAATGACTAGAAAAAGCTAAGCTGACTGGCACACTGTGTGTGCTTAGGCATTAATTGCAATTACTGGTTAGCTTTGTCACAGGTTTTCTGCAGGCTATCCATAAATTTACTTCAAACAACATCTATTTCAGAATACTCCTTTGTATTCAATATAGCATTAACAAGTACTCTATAAGTCATTCCAGAAATGCTTTATATCTCGAAGTTTAAAATACTTCACAGAATGAACAAAAACACAAAATTCTGAAAACTATAAACATAACCAACCAGATCATTGGAGTTTACCTTTTTGTTTCTTTGTTTTTCTGAGACAGGATCTCTGTGTAGCCCTAGCTATCCTGAAAATATATAGATGAGGCTAGGCTAGAACTCCCTAATACATAGATGAGGCTAGAACTCCCAATTGCTGAGACAAAGTAGCAAGTCATCATGCCTGGTTCACTACTTTACTTTTGTACCAGACACTTTCCAAAACTAAAACAAAACTGGTTACTCACACTTTTAGTTTGTTCCAGTTACTTACCACCGCCTTTATTTTTTTAAAGCATGAACTAAGAACCACAGTGACCAAGTTGTGCCACACTCCCTGACTCATGTGGCCTTCAGTTTTAACCTTTTGGGGCTCCATTTACAAAAATGTAGAAATGATGGATCAAGTTTTAGAAAGCCCTAAAACGTTACATAAATGTAGGTTACTATTATTTAAGAAGTTCATGGTCAGACTTATTTTCAATCTTGAGTCAAAAACATTAAATGCTATGACTCAGAGGTAATACTCATTAGTATTTTTAAGAATGTTTACAAAGCTAGCTACTAATAATGCACAAACTCATACCCTCCAACTACAGCCATTTACAATCACTACCCAGAGATACACTGGTCTCCTTGATTCTCTTCTTACAAATCAAAGTTACACTGCAGATTTCAGCTAGTGGATAGTGTTCAATTAATGATTTCAAACACAGGTCCTGGGAATTCCCATTCCATCCATCAACATATACAACTGAAAAAAAGTACTATTTCTTTTACATTAGATAATCTAGTGCAGCTTAGTTTGCTCCCCACATAAGTTGTCCATAAATTCAACAAAAAACAAGCCTAATATTCAGAAGTACTTTTACTAACTCAGCTGTCAAGTCCTTAACTATTGTTTACTAAGACATCATGAGCTCTAGGATGGGGGTTTTTGAAAACAGGCACGAAGTCCTGGGTTTGATTCCCAGCACCAGAACTGCCTAAGGCAATAGCTGGAGCCTGTTATTTCAACACAGGAAATCTCAGCTGTTTACTATGGACTACTTACGAACACACATCAACACACCCTGAATTTGATTAGGATCACACAAAAATGCAAATAAACTGGTAAGTCTTTTCTATGTGAAGGTCTTCATTGCCTAACACTACCCCAACTATTACAATAAAAGCTAACTTGAGTGCAAACTGAGGACAAGAAACTTGGTATGCGTTTCCCTTTATCTGTGGCAGCAGTCAGTCTGTAAGTCTGAAGTGACTAATGGTTTTCAACAGTTTTAGGTACATTTGCTTTCCATTTCTGTCTTTTTCAATTCTAATAGAAAAATAAAAATTATGCAGCCAGTACTGACTCCTGGTTTCACTGCATAACAGTCCTGGCTGTCCTGGAACTCGCTCTGTAGACCTGCCTGGCTCTGCCTCCCAATAGCTGTGACTAAAAGGCGTGCACCACCGCCGCCCGGACGAATCCCGACTTTGATCAGATAAAGTATGTTGGGCATGGTGTTGCACATCTATAACCCAAACACATAAATACATGGAGGACCCGTAGTTAGGAACCAGTTGGGCTCAAGAGGCCAGTTTGAGATACATAGCTCCAATATTTTGGGCACTATCCAGGCCATCTAAAAAAAAAAATCTTAAAATTCAACAAGGACCCAGAGTAGTGACACAAAACTGTTTATCCATCATTCCCAAAGGTACGGCAGATTAGCTGCGAGTTCGAAGTTAGCACTGGACGAGGAAGTTACAACCTCAACTTATTTACCCATTTCCGTCACCCATTTCCCCCACCAATCACCACTGCCAATGTCCTGAGTAAATGTCTAAAGAGTGCCAACTCTTACCAAAAAGGTGCGTCAGACCCTTCTTAGAGGCGCCCGCTAGGACCCAAATCTCCCGCTCCAAAGCAGTAACTAGGCACCGACTGCTATGGTATAGTCAAAAGTGAACGATTGTCCGAAACAGAGTGAGTTGCTAGGAAACCAAAACGATTCACACCGGAGAAAAAAAACAAAAACCTTCCCGCCAACACCCAGGTGCTGGGCGGTCGGTTACAAACAACAGAGCCCGAGTCCCGACCTGGTAACTTAAAGCGGGCCTGAAGTGACGATGACGTGTTAGTGTCCGAGAGGCGAGGAGCGCGACCCTACCGCAGATCACCGTTACTTTATCCAAGTCCCCAAAGCCAGGAACAACAGACACTCCCCGCGGGCCAACGACACGCCGGCTCCGAGGCGAACACACGCGGCCGCGTTGCCATAGGCGGGGAAGAAAGGAGAAGAGCGCGCCTGCGCAGAACCCGGCGTCGGGCGCGCGCAGGAGCCCGGCCCAGAGGCTGGGGGAAGGGCGGACGGGAGTCTGCGCACGCGCAAGGCGAGGCCGCACGCTCTCCGGGCCCGAGCCAGGTTCGCGGCCCTGCCCGGCTCCCCATCCCCCACCGCCGCGGCCCACGGCGCCGCGAAAAGCAAACCACGAGCAGCCAAGAACGGGCGAGGGAACGCACGGACAACGGCGCAGGGTCTCCCGCAGGCTCCTCTGGCCCCGATCCGTCACACGCAGCAGAGTCGCCAGTGCGCCACCGCCCAGGCTCCGCGGCTCCTCTGCGCCGCTAGGACGCAGCGCAAGGCCTACCTGGCACGCCGAAGCACGGCTCTCGGCACCGACCTCCGTGGCAACTACACAGCGGCCATTCCCCGATTCCAGAAGGAGAGGCGAAAACATAGAGGTAGCCGCGACGCGCTAGCTCGGCTCCGTCACTTCCGGCTTGGGGCGTGGCCTCCAGGGCCGCTAAATAGCGGGACTGGCCCCGCCCACCCTTCCGCCCAGGCGCGGCTCCAGGACCGCTGGGGAGAGTCGCCCTAGGCTTTCTGGGAAGTCGCGTGGCCGATCTCGCGCGAAGACGTGTCGGGTTCGCCTTGCTGCGGGTGGGCCTGAGCTGCGGCCGACGGGAGGGAGGGAACGGGGTGATCGGGCCGTGAGTGGCTGCTCTGAGCCGCCGGTCTCCTGGGGAGTCCCCAGAGCAGGTAGCCGGCCCAGAGCACGCCGGAAGCAGCCTGGCCGAGCGAAAGACTGGAAAGCCGACGCAGGCCCACGCCCGGAAGCGCCGCGTTTTTCGCAGCCTATCAAAGGGCTAAACGCACTTAATCAAAACCCAGCGGCTTCGGCTGTCTCCGGAGTCTCTTCGTATTACCTCGGCGTCCCCCGGCCGTCTGGGCGATTGCGTCATGGGATGGTTCCTAACTTGCGGGATGCCGAAGCCTGGCCCCTGGGGCTCTTTCTCAGGATTGGCATGAAAGTAACAGTGAAGGACGCGTAGTCTAAAGGCCCTGCGGGCCCGGAACCGCACGCCATAACTCGGCCAGCCGGGGCTGATTGCAAACAAACTGCAAAAAAAGAAAAAAAAAAAAAAACCATCAGCGCGCGTACTAGCTTTTCTTTTCCAAGCTGGGCTATGTGAGGGCCTAAAACCGTTATTACTTTGATGTTTTAGGGCGACGTTAAATTCCTTGAAGGATTTCCAAGTTGTAATTAACAGCCTGTCATTTAAACTCAGTATTAGAGTTTGATTCTGATGTTTAACCCTGCTCAGGGCAGTCCGGATTACGAGCTAAAAGTGAAGTACCTGACTTTCCTGTCGCGAATCCTGGTTTTGATTGTGTTTTAATTGGGCAATCTGTTCTCACCCAGCTCCGGTTCGCAAACGGTTAGAGCTACCTACGATCGTGGTGTATCCGGACTCTGATGGGAACAAAGCTTTTAGCAAGTAGGAAATTATCTGTCAAGTAGGTGAACTGTATTTACGTGAAACAAACAAAAGCCTTCACCGCTGACAGCACAACACTTTACATTAATGAGACAGCGAATGCTGTTAGCTCAATCTGTTGGAAATAACAAAATCTTTTCACTCTGCAGCTATAAGTCCTCTGCAGTCCTATAATAAATATGTTGAAAAGTCGTCTTTTCATCTGATGCACTATAATGGGGGAGGGAGGCAAAGGTTGTCTGGTACATGCAGCACAATTGCCTCGCCACAGAAGGACACCTTCCAACCCTAACTTTGGTTTTAAATAAATCACTGTACTACCTAAGAATGAAGACTTTGAAACAAATGTTGAACAAATAAATTATTTGAAGCCTTCTACAGGGCTCCGCCAGTAAAGGAACTTGCTGCCAATATTGACATAACGAGTTAAATCCCTGGGACCCACATGGTAGAAGTGTAACAGGCCCCCAGACCTTAGTACAGCCAACTGCTGTAAAATTCAGCGGGTAGACAGTACCACCTGCCAAAACTAAAACAAAGGCCTCGTCCATCAAAGTCTATACTTAGCTCTGGGAAAGCCTCTAAACGTATGACCCTTGCTTTTTGACCTCTGAAGTTTCTCTTCTGGCTAACTGTTCTTGTTAACAGTATGTCCACCAGGACATGGTTTTTGTTCTTAAAAGCTCCCCCAGAGAAATGCTTGAGGCTACACTGGGATCCTGAACACCCAGTATAGTCACCAGCTGACTAATAGATGACTTTCTGCATTGCTTTAAACCCATGTCTGAGCAGTCTTCTCTGGTGAATAACCAAAATGGAAAGAGAATGCTCCTAAAGATTGTCCTTTGAACTACAGGGAGCTGCGGCACATACCATAACATATACTTATGCACACAATAAGCAATCTTTAAATAAAGGGGGAACTAGATCCATGTGATCTGTAATGCTTTTGTTTTAACTCATGCTTCATGTTCTTGTTTAGATACTATTACTAATAAAGTCAAGACCATAGTAATAATCAATTTGAAAATATATGCAGTATTGGTGAAGTCTAAAATATCAAATAAACTAACACATGTTATAACTCAAATGCAATAGAACCATTTTCTCACTCAGGCAGGCCAAGACACTTGTATTAATTTGGTAAATATTCTCTTCCTGCAGTGACTAGTACCCTTGACCATCTTGTGGCTCCTTCATCTCACAGAACCCATGAATAGAATTCAAAGTTCCATCAGCTCCCAAAGTCTCCATAGATCTATAATGCTGTCTATGTGATGTTGTCAGTGTATTTGCATTGGTGAAGCTACATCCTTGATAACATTGAACTAAAGTTTGTGATATAACTTAATTAGGATTTTATGCAGAGATACCCAGAAATATTAGCAATATTAGAAGTAGAAGACACATTTTTTTAAGTCCAGGCTAGTCTCAAACTCAGTATTTAGTTGAGAATGATCTTGAACTTCTGGTCTTCTTGTCTCCACCTCCAGAGTTCTGGAACAGTTTTATGTGGTACTGGGGACCAGACACAAAGTTACAAGCATGATAGAAAAAGAGTCTACCAACTGAGCTACAGCCCAGTCCCCAAACCATAGATGTTTTAGGAAATACATAATTACTATATTCATAATTCTATCAAAAAATTACAATGCTAGGTTTGGTGGTGCACAGATGTAATCCCAGCACTTCAGAGGCTAAAGCAGGAGGATCATGAGTTCAATATCAGCCTAGGCTACATACCGAGGTCCTGTATCAAAAAAGCAAAAGAGAGATAGATAGTCTTGGTAGGACAGTTCTGTAACCCCAGCACTTGAGCGACTGAACCAGGAAGGTTGCCAAGAGTTTGAAGTAAGCTTTGCAAACACAACGAGTTCCAGGCTTCTAAATAAGGCCTAGGCTTCTAAATTAGACCCTCCCTGTCTCAAATGAAAGAAAATGAAATAAAAATAATTGATTGGATTAGTTTTAAACAAATAATTTATACTTAGCAGTATTTTATTTTTTTATGTTTTGGTCTGTGTGTATGAGCACCCGTTGGCAGGGGATGGCAGTACCTGAAGAGGCTAAAAGAAGGTATCAGATTCCCTGGAGCTGGAGTTGTGTTCAGTTGTGAGCTGTGTACTGTGGGGGCTGGGAATCAGACTCATGTTTTATGGAAGAGCAATAAGTGCCCTTAAGCACTGGGCCATCTCTCCAGCTCCCAATACTTAGCATTCTTTCACTTGTGTTTATTACCAGATCAGCTTCTAGATCCTATAGTTAATACCTGTACAATATCCCCTCTCTAACCGGCAGCCCTAAAGACAGCCCCTAACCTTGCTACTTCTTGGCATTCACAGTTTTATGTAATCCCTTTCCAATGAACAGAACATTGCAGAAATGACGACAGTGGGTTATAAAATTCAGTGGGTTCTGTGCTCTCTTGAAACATTTTCTCTTGTACTGGAGAAGTCAGTTTCCCTCCCACAAGGCAAGTCTGGATAGGTCAATGTAACAAAGAAAATAGGCCAACCGACAGCTTTCTTTTCTTTTTTGGTTTTTTGAGGCAGGATTTCTCTGTGTAGCCCTGGCTGTCCTGGAACTCCCTCTGTAGATCAGGCTGGTCTTGAACTCAAGAGATCTGCCTGCCTCAGGCTCCCAAGGTATTTGCCACCACCGCCCCCCCTTTTTTTTTTTCCTGACAGTTTTCTAAGTGAGCTTGGAATTGTTTCTTTCCCTGGATCAAACTTCCAGATGATTACATTCCAGATGTTACACTGATTAGAGCAGAGGGAAAGTTCCTGAGCCGAAGCTACCTTGGTAAGCTGTTTTTAGATTCCTCACCCACAGAAACCAGGAGATAGATACAGATAATAAATGACTTAAGCTGCTGTGTTTGGAGAGTAGTTTGTGATGTGGCCACAGAGCACAACATAGTATGTCACTAACTTGCTGTGACACTTTGAATATGAAATGCCACCCAGGGGTTGGAGCGATGGCTCAGGGATGCAGAACACTGGGGGCTCTTCCAGAGGTTCAATTTTCAGCACCCACATGGCAGTTCACAACCATCCATAACTGTAGTCCCATGGGACCTGTTCCCTTCTTCTAGTGTGCAGACAAAACACTCACACATGTTCTTCAAAGAAAAACGCCACCCATATGCTCAAATATTTGAAGACTTAGTTCCCAGTTGGCTACAGCGTTGAAAGGCGGTGCAGCTTTGCTAGACAAGTGCATCCCTGGAGTCTGCTTCTGGGAGCCCTGCCCTTGCCATTCTTGCCGTTAGCTCTCTGCTTCTTGCTCAGCACTGACGACACATCCCTCGGTTTCCTGCTTCTGCCACCGTGCTTGCTCCTACGCCTCTCAGCCACAATGGACTCCTCCCTCTGAAATCATAAGCCTTAGTCATCATACTTTATCACATCAACTGAAGAGTAATTAATATGTACTCTAAATGTTTTCACAATTTACTGTAATTTTTTTTCCCTTTAAAATAACTGTGTTTTAAGGTAATTATTCTGAGATGGGATCTGTACCAGGCCTTTTCTTGTGTCATGATTGTCCCAAATCATGCCACAGAGACTTAATACTAGTTATGAATGCCTGCTCATTTCTTGCTACTCTTATAATTTAGCCTGTTCTCTACGCTTTGCCTTAGGGCTTTTTTACCCTTTCTTTCCACTGTAGATCTCATGTTCCTGCTGTCTCTATGTCTGCCTGGCTCGCAGCTGCCTTCTGCCCTAGGCATGTCCCTCTCTTACTCCCAGCTCTTTTCTTTCTTCTCTCATTCTTCTTGAGCCTAGCTTTCTCCTCCTGTTTATTCTCTCATCCTGCCAGCCCCTACCTATCCCTCTCTCTGCCCAGCTGTTGGTTGTTCAGCTCTTTATTAGACAGTCAGGTGCCTTAGGCTTAGGCAGACAAGGTGAAATAAATGCAGCACATCTTTACACAATTAAACAAAGACAGCAAAAAACAAAAGTAACACGGCTTTACACAGTTAAAGTAATATTCCACAGCATAAACAAATGTGACACATCTGCCTGGTGGTGCATGCCTTTAATCCTAGCACTAAGGAAGCAGAGACAGGTGGATCTCTCTGAGTTCGAGGCCAGCTGGTCTACAAAGTGGGTTCCCAGATAGACTCCAAAGCTATACAGAAACCCTGTCTCAAAAAAATAAAAAAAAAAATGTAGCACACCTTTACGTGGTTAAAACAATATTCCATAACAGGGATCCATCAGTATCTGCCATGTTCTAAAGAACTCACGGTAGGAATAAAAATGGTTCCTTTGTTGCTTTGTACTACTAGGAAAAAGGAGAGCGCATAGACAGGCATCCTGGCTGCTTCTGTACAGAAGTGAGGTATGTTTGATCAACTAGTCACACAGCCACACTGATGTAATGGGGACAGAGATTTGGGGTAAAGTGCCATTGGTAACCAGTTAAACAGATAGTGCCGTAGCAAGCAGCTAAAGGACTGGTGAAGGTGATGGGAATAATATGATAGGATCTGTTCTGGTTTTGTTTTGAGACAGAGGTTGCAGGATATTTGATCACATTGTGATCCCCAAGATTGTATCGTTTGTTGAAAACCCTGTTTCTAATTGTGGCATGTGTCAGCCCTAACACACACCTTTAATCCAAGAACTTTCAGCCAGCCATAGGTCAGGAGGTGGAAGGAGGGACCAGTTACCTGGGAGGAACCTTAGAGATGGGAAGTTGGGAGGAGAGGGAAGGGGAGGGGAGAGGAGAGAGAGACAGAGACAGAGAGAGACAGAGAGATGCCATAGGAGAAAGCTGTCTTTCTGGAACAACAGTGGGTCATGAAGTGCTGGCTGCTCTCTGCCTCTCTGAGCTAGCAGCTTTTTCACCCCAGCATCTGTCTCCCCTGTCTTTATTGACAAAATAGAACTATAGAGACTTAATTAGAAACAACAGCAGGGCTCCTCTCTATAGTCCTAACTACCCTAGAACTCACTCTGTAGTTCAGACTGGCCTTGAATTTACAGAAATCTGCCTTGCCTCTACATCCTGAGTGCTGGGATTAAAGGCGTGTGCTATTATAGCCAGCTATAGTAGGATTTTTTTTTTTTAGATCAAAACATTTATTTTGTTATAAACAAAAATAAATCCAAGCAGATAATGAAATAAACCTATTCTTCAAAGTAGCCCATGCTCATTTTTGTCCTAGAATTTAGTACACAGTCCATGTTTAAGGTCTTGCAACATTTCAGGATGCTATGAACTTTCCATCTTATAACCATGCTTCTGTAGCTCAGTACATAACTGTTTGGAGAAGTCATCTACTCTGTCATCATCCCAATTATCCTCCCAAATGTATGCATCTTCATCTTCATCTAAGCCAGCCCATTCTTCTGCGGGAAACTCCTTGAACTGTCGTCCTCTTCCAGGAGGCCTGGGTCAACAGGCTGCTTCATTCGACACACTTCAGGACATGGAGCTGCTTCAAGATCCACACACTCAGATCTGCCACAAAGTTGAAAGCCTCAGTTCTTGTCAGGCGCCATTACCACCAACACTGGCGAAACCATAGAGACTATCCAGGAAAAGCTCTATAATAGGATTTTTAAAATTCATCTGGAAAATACATGGGCTCCATTGAACAAAGCAAAGGTTTTGTGGTTTTCATTCCAAGAAATAAGACATCTAGAGTCTGAAGACATGAAATCCAGAACCCAGAAAATAAAATCAGAAATCTAATAATTATGTGTCTTCCTTATCAGTATGAAAGACCTGCAGAGTGTGGTCCTTCACGTTCCCACTCAGGAAAGGCGACACCCCAAATCACTCACGAGAAGCGGTCTTGATGCAAATAGCATGAGGAGTTTTTATTCCAAGTGCACTGGGGTCCATAGTCATATGCCATGCAGGGGTAGAGGACTGAGGACCTCGAGGGCAGAATTGAGATAGTTTTCATAGGATTGACAACAAAGCCCACACATAGGTCACCAGGGCGGGGATTTCACAAGCAGGATTTCAAAGTAAGACAAGCGGTTAGTCAGCTCATTTTCTGTTATCTTACTAGGCCAAGATTATGTACTCAAGGGCCTGTCTGTCATAAACAGCAAGGAGTGTGACCTTGCCTCTTTATTGGCAGAAGACAGGGTCTGGAATTTGAGGTTTTAGGGCTTTTTAGATAATATTTCTAAACTTTTAGCTTCCTGTGGTCATTGGAGAGTTAGGCTATATTTTTTCATTCTTTCAAGCATACCTTGTGAAATTAGCATAGAATCTTAAAGTTACTCAGAGTGGACTAGAACCATGCTGTTTATGTATCTATATGTTCAGTAAGTATTTGCTGACGTTTTTCTGTGTAACAGGCTAGGTTGCCAAAATCAAGGTGATATTACTGCAATAGGCTAAAGATTTATGGCACTCATAAATGTCTATGATGAGCCAGGCAGTGGTGGCACACACTTTTAATGCCAGCACTTGGGAGGCAGAGGTAGACGGATCTTTGTGAGTTCAAAGCCAGCCTGGTCCACCGAGTAAGTTCCAGGACAGCCAGAGCCACACAGAGAGACCCAATCTTGACTAAAAATAAAATGTCTACGATGAAGCCCCCATGATAATGTTTTGGGGTAGTACTTCAGGACAGTGGTTAGATCTTGAGAATGTCACACTGATGAGCGGAACTCAAGTCTTCAGAAGAAAAACCCAGAGAGCCTGGGAGTTCTTTACATATTTGGGGACACAGAAAGTAGCAGTCTACAAATCAGGAGGGAAGCTCACTGGAGCCCTCATCTCAGACATCCAGGCTCCAGAACTGGGAGCAGTGTGTATCTTCTATCCATAAGCCACATAACCTATGGGAAATTTTCCAGCAGACCAAACAGATAAAGTCAACTTACTTCCCAGAGACTCAAGATGAGAAGAATTGGTCAGTTAAATAATCCATAATGTTCTATACTCCCACAGAATATTGTGACATACATAATTATAGGGTGCCATAAATAAAAGCAATATGCTAACAGCAAACTAATTCACAATTCTTTATTTTAACGTGCCTTTGTAGTTAGATTTATCTTTGGGCCACCAGTTTATAAATAATAACACAGAGACTTATTACCAATTATGAAAGTTCAGCCTTAGCTTAGACTTGTCCTGTTAGCTCTTATAACTTCATCGGTTTATATTAATCTATGTTTCACCGTGTGCCTTTTTACCTTCCTTTCGCTCTGTACGTCTGGCTCCCTCATTGGTGTCTCATTGGTGTCTAGATTCATCTTGAGTTTTCTTTCTCTCCCTGGAAGTCCTGTCTATCTCTCCCGCCTAGCTGTTTTGACTAACTAGCTCTTTATTAAATTAATCAGAAGACTCCTTAGGCAGAGACACATCTTTACAGTATAAACAAATATTCTGCAACATGCCTTCAGCCAAAAACATGAAATTACATTGGAAAGTCAAGCTGTAGCTGCTAAGCAGGGGGAGTCCTGGGGGTGGTGCACTTCTTATGCTTTCCCAAGCATCCTTAAGTCCGAAAGTAAAGACACCGCTCAGTGTCTACTGGGAGTTTTCAGGAAAGAAGATGGAGTGGAGGAGGGAAGGAGGGGAAAAAAGAAAAGAGATCTGCCTGCCTCAGCCTCCCAAGAGCTGCTGCTAATGGAGTGCACCACCAACACCCAGCAAGATAGTCTCTTGTTTCTGCATGCTGTGTACTCCAGGCTGACTGGTTAGAGAGCATCCATTCTGACCTTACCTTAGGAATGCTAATGTCATAGATGTGTGCAAGTGAATAAGGTTTTCCATTTGGGTTTTGGTAATCTAATTCAAGTAGTTAGGCTTGGGGGCAGGTACCCTTACTGGCTGAACTGTTTCCCTTACCCCCACCAATAACACTTTTTGACAAATTGTTCCTTTGGTAACTGTGGAGACACTAAGTTATATACATTTATGACAAATAAGTAATGGGAAATAGTCTCACTCAAACATGGGTCATTTCAAGTAACTTTTATACTCTGCATTCCACCAAAATGTCATTCTTTCACATTGTCTCTGAAAAATTAAAGAAATGGGTAAATAGTTACCCCATTTCTATTTTAAAAAGTGTGACTTTTTTGAGTTGGTCTTCAAGAGAATCTGATTGTCTTGGGGGGGAAGATAATAATGCTGCCATCTGCCAGGGTGTTAGGACATGCCTTTAATCCTAGCACTCAGAGGCAAGACATCTTTGTGAGTTCAAGACCAGCCTGGTCTACAAAGTGGTCCCACAAATAATAATAATAATAATAATTAATAATAATAATCCTGCCATCCAACTACACTATTTTGTACTGGGATAGGCAATCATCACACATAGCCTTCAATGTTACTGGAAACAGTAGTCCTCAGGCCTGGTGTTTTAACAGACATCCTGGTGAGTGCTATTCGATTGTACAGCATTTTGAATCCACTGCATTACTGATGGAGTGTGCCATACTGAGGTGCTTCCCCCCCTTCCCACCCACCCACCCCCAGTCATCAGAGGGAGAGTGTCCTATTTCTTCAGATGGTCCTTAGGCCACCACCAACAGCCTCATCTGGAAACTTAGAAACGTCACCTTTCAGAATTGTTGAATCAGAAACTCCTGAAGGCTGCAGACATAGCTTCATAGTAGTATGATTCACAATATCTTTAAAAATCACAAATCCTCAACTACAGCAAGAAAACAGGAGGAGCTCTAGGAAGAGGCCTGGGCCTCTTCGTTGTGAGTAAATACGGAGGAGCTCTGGGAAGAGGCCTGGGCCTCTTCGTTGCGAGTAAATGAACCTGTTCCTTGCTGATAACTTGGCATTGTAAATAAGCTCAGCAAAGAATCAAATGAACTGTCAACATAGTAGGTTAGGTCTATCACTTCCCAGACAGTTACAGTCCTGGTGATAAAAGGAGGTAAATCTGACTCCAGGGAGAAAAACATGCTTCCAGTGGCAATTGTGTATCCCTAGGCAACTTAAAACACAAAAGCCTCAAGACTGGCCCACATGACCCCAAGGAGGGAGAGCTGAATGAAAGCCTAGCACTGGCCACACTCTTCCTCCCCTCACTTCCAGTGGAGCACAACTCTCCCCTCTGTGCTTCAAAGCCAATGGTACATGGAGAGGAATGCCACTTTAAGCATCCATCCGGGTTTCAAGGCAACTGTAGCAGAAAAAAAAAAAAAATCCCTATCAGGAAGAGGAGAGGAAGAGGGAGAGTGTAGGGTGTGGGGCGGGCTGGAGAAGGAGCTAAGGAGACTGGGGAGACTGAGATTTGGGATAGGGAGATTGGAGCAAAATAGGAGAGAAATTGCATCTCGTGCTAATTGTCGCAGCCTTTGGAAAGGTCTTTTAATAGGAACAAACTGCTTACAATGACATTGTGCTCTGAACTGAGAACACACTGGACGGAATTGTCATTCTGGCCAGCAGCTGAAACTGTGATTACAGGCTGGCTTTCTCCACTCACTCCAGATTTCAGGCTGCGGGTGCAGCAGATGGTCGCTCCTGACTGTGGTCACCTGCCACGTCACTTTGTCCTCAAAGAAGGAAGTGGGATAAACAGAGGACTGCCCCAGTGCTGTTCCCCAGCTGCTCTGGAATCTAGCCTGAAGTGGCCTTGGCATAGAACACACGCAGACACAAAATTCTCTGCACAAAGATGTGTTACCCCAGGGACAAGGTTGGGGGTAGGCGCTGCCTCTGGATTGGGCAAGACAGCAGCAGGTGTGTCTGCATGAGTGGTTTCTAAGGAGAAAAGGTGGCAGTCTATGTTAGCATGAATTGGTAAATCCTGATTGGACATGATAACCAGTGTGACCAAATAATGGATTTAGGTTTCGGGACCTTGGTATCTTGATAGTTGGACCTTAGAGTTTTTGTCAGGGATAATAAAGTGGCCAAATAAGGGACCAGACCTTGGAGGTTAGCTTTGGGAACGTAGTCTAGCGATTTAGCTGGAGAGCAGAGAGGGCAAGACGTGCTGGCGCTATGCTTGCCATTCTCGGGCCTGATAGAGAGCCCTTCGGTGCCAGGTGAAGGTGGGCCTGGGCATTCTGCAAGGGGGTGAGGCTTGTTTTTGTGTTGTGATCAAAGTAGGTTTTCTTAGGACTAAAATAAAGTGAAGGGCACTGGAAATTCCAAGAGAACATTCACATGTAAGGTTTACTACAGGTTGAATGTTGCCTTGCAGTAGTGGACAGATAACAAACTAGCCTGTAGCCTGTTTTTGTGAATGAAGTTTTATGGGAACACAGGCTTATCCAATTATGTACGGTCTGTGTCTGCTTTTGCATCACTAGTATGTACTTTCAATAGAAAACACACGGCTCACAAAAGCCTGCGACATTTACTATCTGCCTGTGGCGTGTGAGTAAGAGTGACCTCCATAGGTTCACATATTAGAATGCTTGGTCCTCAGGGAGCATTGCTGGAGAGGGATAGGAGGTGTGGCCTTATTGGTGGGGGTGTGACTTTGTTGGAGGAAGTGTGTCACTGTGGGTGGTTTCTAAAGCCCAAGCCAGTCCCAGAGTCTCTTTTCTCCTGCTACTGGTGGATCAGGATGTAGAACTCTCAGCTACCTGATAGGAGATGTCATTCTGTAAATATGTTTCTCTTATTGGTTAATGAATAAAGCAGTGTTGGCCAATACGAAAGCAAGATAGGCGGGACTAGGAGACAAGGAGGAGAGAGCAAGTAGTAGGGAGAAGATTCAAGATGGAGGACTGAGAGAGAAGAATGCCCGGCCCTCTCTCCAGTAAGATGAGACCATGTGGAAATACTTAGATTAATAGAAATGGGTTAATATTGAAGACAGAGCTAGCCAATAAGAAGTTTTAGTAACAGGCCAACAGAATTGTATATAATACAGCGTCTCTGTGTTATTGGGGCTTACCCTATCAGCTTGCATGCCGCCATGCTATGCTCCCTGCCATGAGGATAATGGGCTGAAACTATCAGCAAGCTCCAATGAAATGCTTTCTTTTGATGTGAGTTGCCTTGGCCATTGTCTTAGTTAGGTTTAGGATTCCCATTTCTGGGAGGAGACACCATGAACCCAGCAGCTCTTATAAAGAAAACATTTAATTAAGTGGGTTCACTTACAGTTTTAGAGGTTCAATCCATTATGACCATGGATGGGAGTATGGTAGCTTGCAGGCAGGCATGATGTTGGAGCCGAAAGTGTTCCAACAGGAAGTTAGCTGACTGTCACATTGAGTGAGGCTTGAGAAAAAAGACCTCAAAGCCCACCCCAACAGTGACGCACTTCCTAATAGTTTCACTCCCTTTGGGAGCTATTTTCGTTCAAACCACCATAGTCATGGTGTGTCTGCACAGCAGCAGAACCCTGAACAAGACATTGGCCTTTACAGAAACAACCTGTCGGAACTGCCTTACAGCAATCTTAACCTCAGGTCTTGGAGGTCACCGTAGTCCACCACTCTCAGAGCTGTTCTCTTGGCACAAGGATCTCAGTCACATTATGGCCTGCTCCTGGAGGGCCCGGGAGGCCTATATGCCAAGAGCCTGATGCCTAGATTCTGAAGCTCTGGATAAAAGGTGGAATCTGTGGAGGAGGGTCCAGGGGAGCAGAGTCAGGGGTTTGGTGACTGCACCGCCCACCTCTTCCTGCTCCCTTCTCTGCTCCCTGGCTATCATGAAGTGAGGTGATCTACCCCACTCTGTTTGCTCTGCCTAACCTCAGGCCTCAGACCACAAAGCCAACTGGTTATGGATTAAAACCTACGAAACCATGAACCCAGATTAAGTCTCTCTCCCTTCTGACTTGATTATCTCAACTGTATCTCCTGGTTTTGTTACCACAGCAAAAGGCTAACATACTCCATGTGCGGCTACACCCACCAGTAAGTCTCTAAGTTTTCCTCGGGAGAAGTGTCTACCTCTCCTTGACTACATTGCTCTCATCACATTAAGACTCCCCACGAGGGGCTGGAGAGATGTGAGCACTTGGTGTTCTTGCAGAGGACCTGGGTTCTCTTCCTAGCACCCTGTGGTGGCTTGCAGCCATCCTTAACTCCACTTCAAGGGATCTGATGCCATCGTATGGCCTCCCTGGGCGCCAGGCATGCATGTGCTGCACATCCATTCATTCAGGCAACACACTTAGAAAAGAAATAAATCTTAAGAAACTGCTTTAAATTCCACCGATGTTCACTTCTATTGAAAGAGGAGAAGGGGCCGGCTGGGGCAGTGGGGATGCACACCTTTAATCCTCCTGCTTGGGAGGCAGAGGCAGGTGGATGTCTGTGAGTTAGATGCCAGCTTGGTCTAGAGAAAGAGTTCCAGAACAGCCGGGACTATTTCAAAGAGACCCTGTCTCAAACAAACAAACAAACAAACAAACAAAAAGGGGAGGGTCTCTCTTTTACTTCTTTCCCTCTCCCAACAGTGTGTCTGTCTTCTTGGCACCTCCAAGGACTTATTATTTATACTCTCACTAGCAATAAAAATACAGATGACCCTATTATGATTTGAATATGAAAGATCTCCTATAGGCTCTTCTTCTTCTCCTTCTCCTTCTCCTCCTTCTTCTTTTCCTCCTCCTCCTCTTTCTCCTCTTCCTCCTCCTCCTCTTTCTCCTCCTCCTTGTCCTCCTGCTCCTCCTCCTCCTCCTCCTCCTCTTCTTCTTCTCCTTCTCCTTCTTCTTCTTCAAGACTTTGGGCTGGCAAGATGGCTTGGTGAGAAGGTGCTTGGCACCAAGACTAATGACTTGAGTTTGGTCAGGACCCTCATAGTAGAAGGAGAATACCAACTCCAGAAAGTTGTTCTCTGCCCTGCACATACATGCTATGGCACCCACCCTTGCCTGCCTTTGAACTTGTGGTGGTCATCTAGCTTCTGCCTCCTGAGTGCTGGGGTCACAGCACACCCAGCTTCAGACCATTTATAGTTCTTTTATTTTTTAAAATTAGTTTTCTTCTATTATTTTATGTGTATGGGTATTTTGCCTACATGTATGGCTGTTTACCATGTACATACAGAGCATACTGAGGTCAGAATAGATCATTGGATTGGAGCCCCTGGAACTAGAGTTAGAAACAGTTGTGAGCTGCTGTGTGGGTGCTGAGTATCGAACCTGGGTCCTCTGGAAGAGCTGCCACTGAGCTGTCTCTCCAGCCCACTGTAGATCTTTTATTTAATTATTTTTTGTTTTTGTTTTTGTTTTTGGCTTTTCGAGACAGGGTTTCTCTGTGTAGCTTTGGAGCCTGTCCTGGCACAGACTCTGTAGCCCAGGCTGGCCGCAAACTCACAGTGCTCTGCCTGCCCCTGATTAAAAGTGTGCACCACCCAGCTTACGTGTTTGTTTTGTTTTAAAGAAATGACTACACACTAACCACAGTAAAAACTTAATTCCCTCTATCTCACTCCCACCTTTCAAATTGACCCTACTTGGCATACACATAAGCCTGATTTTATACACATTTTATTATATGCTATCATTTGAATATGGTCTGTGTTCCTTACCAAATGCACACAGGGATTTGAGCCCCAAAGTCACACATGAATGGTATGAAAAACGTAGAAGATTAATCCAGCATTGATGTTTAGTGTTGGGACATCCGGAAAGTGGTTAGATCTAGTAAGGTCATAAGGATGGCACCTTCTTGACCCAACCCTGGTGACTTTATATGAAGAGAGAGAATTCAGGCTGCTGTTTTCTTTTTTAATTGTCCCTGCCTGTTAAACTATGGCTGCCTTAGTCAGCAACTGCCACTGCCCACTACTAGCATCGGCTATACCGCAAGAGCTCAAGCCTGAGGGAATTCTGTTCCCTCAGGCACTGACTCTTTCAAAGCTACTAAGAAAACTTCTTTAAATCTCTGTCCTGCTAAAGAAATCAAGATTCAAAGGTGGAGACATAATCCTGCTTCCCAGAGAGGCTGAATAACAAGCAGCTCACCTCATATCTGTCAAGAACTCCTCCTGCCTTTTCTCTCCTTATAAACCTTCTCCACCTGGCTCCTCCCTACAACTTACTGTCAGCCAGGTGCTGACCCAGCTTCCCTACCACAGGTGAATTTTATTTAATCAAATACTTCTTTGCATCATTAAACAAATGTTCCAGAGCATAAACAAGAGTAACACACCTTAAAATAATATTCTATAACGCCAGGCACTCAAATTGGACAAGCATGCTCTCCGTCTCTTGGCCATGTGACACATGGCCTTTTTAGGACTCAGCCAGCAAGAAGGCCATCATAAGAACTAAGCCAATGTGAGCATATGCCCATGGACATCCAAAACTGTGAGCTAAGCTACATGAGCTTTTTCCTCACAAGTAGCTATTCTGTTGTAGTCATGAACAAGACTAATGAATCATATCAATGCATTTATGCACAATCTGCATTCTGTTAACTTCTGTGGGGTAAAAGTTTCCAGTCGATGTGAAATCTGTTTCATCACTCCACATTTGTAGAGACTCAAATTCTTTTTGGGTGGAACATACTGAAAGTCCTAAACCCTCATCCTGTTTGGAAATACTGCAGTGAGCTATTTGTTTTCTTCTGCTGTAAACATATGCAACATCTGGTAGGTTGGGTTTAAATTAACTTTTGTATTCAAATTATGTATTAGGTCCTCAAAATACTGCATAATTTGTAGGAAGGATCTCAGATAAACAGTTTTATTCAGAAACAGATAGGTGCCTGTTTCCTACACAATTTTAAGTATGCACCTGACCACTCCTATCACACCGGATCGGTATTTTTTATAGATTCATTGCCTTCTTACAGGAATTCAGATCTTGGAGAAATGTTTACACCTTTTTCTTCTAGTTCTCTTTCTTCTCCTCATCTTCCTCCTTGTGATAAACCCACAGCTTTTCACCAAATACTGGGAACTAATTCTTCTTTCCTAAACTTCCCTCCACATAACAGAATGCCTCTAGTCACATTCTTGCTTTTGAATCATGATATGGCAGATACATTTGTATTTCCTACAACAAGATCTGTGGCACAGCCAGGCATGGTGACACGTGTACCTGGGAGGCAAAGACAGAGGCAGGAGGATTGAGAGTTTAAACCTGGCCTGGGCAATAAGCAAGAACTGGTCATGGGAGAAAGGTGATCTATTGTGGAGAGGGATACCATGTCCTATCCATTATGGAGGCCCAGGACTGATGACAGAGGGTCAGGTAAATGGACAGACAAGGGGAGGGTGAGAAGAGGCAGAAGGCAGCAGTGTGCTGAGGGCTGTTACAGGTCAGTGAGTATACACACAATCAATATATCTGTCTTCACATACTTTGCTCACATCCTTTTCCTTTCACTTTCAAAACCATTTTCTTAAAAATGTTAGGCGCATTGCAACTTTCTGATGTGTATCATAAATGACCCATCTTGCGGTCAGAGCCTCTGGCTCTGGAAGGGACTTGTAACTCACAGATTTTACTCACATTATAGTATGTCAGCTCTTTTCCTGAATTTGGATGTCCAGTCATTCTCACAGCCCCATCACTATTCCAAGGTAACAGTGAGTCCCCTCAAGTTTTCTTTCTGTAATTACATGGTTTCAGTTCTTACTTTAGACTACTGATCCACTGGGAATGTAATTTTCTATATGATGTGAAGCAGGAATAGATATTTTAATCTTTTTTTCCTAGATGACTATCCAGTTGACCCAGCACTGTTTCTTATAATCCAATATTGGCCCCAGTGATTTGACCGCCATCTTTATCGTAGAACAGTAACATCTTGAGATGCTTGGGGTTTTTTCTTCTACATTTTCCATTTTGTCTGATATTCTCGTGTCTACACAGCATTACTTTAAATATATAGGCTCTGTAGTCTGTTTTTCATCTGAGCAGGATAGCGGTCTCTGTCTCTCTCATATATATAATACATATGGGTTTCTAGGATTTGTTCTTGTATGTTCATTTTCCACATGACATTAAGTATTTGCCTAGCTTCATATAAAAGCTAGGATTTGGGTATATGAAAAATAGACGTACAAATTAGAAAGAGCTAGTCAAGTATGAGAGGTGTCTTCTTTTGTTAACCTCTTTCTGCAGAGTTCCAAGGTTCTCCTCAATGTTTCTCTAGCTGGTTACTTTGTGAGAAAATTCTTTTTTGCAGAGGTCAAGAGCAACCTAGGGGAGTTGCTTTCACCTCAACTACGTGGGTTCTGGGGGTTAAATTCAGATCCCCAGGCTCTTCAGCAAGTGTCTTTATCCTTGCAACCAACTTACCAGTCCCTTCCCCTTTTTTAGGCTCGATAGGTAGCCCAGTTCTCAGTCCTCCTGCCTCCGCCTCTCCAGTCCTAGGATCATGAGCATAGGCCGCCTAACAGAAAGCGCCTGCACATTTAATGGGAATTATTCAGCTGGGTGTGGTGGCTCCTACTTATACTTCTGCAAATGGGAGGTTGAGGCCAAGAAATTGCCCCAGATGTGAGGCCAGCCTAGGCTGCCATTCGTTCTGGGCCATGCACAAAACACAGATAAACAAAGAGGAATTAAAGTAATTACTTGGGTACTGGTCTGAAGCATTGTTAAGTGTCCATTGGTGGTGTGTGGGCACTGATGATTCAGAGACACCAGTGAGGAGACGCTGAGACTAGGCCAAGAGCCTGTCAGGAAACTTGCCTTCCTTCTCAGGGGGACAGAACCGAGGGCTTTCTTTGTCGTCTGTGCACAGGAAGATGACCCGCCTGTCATATAGGAAGGAAGTCAGGCCAAAACCTGGTCAGCTGACACTGTGATCCTACCTTTCTGCCCTCCAAACACTGCTGTCATTTAAGCTGAAGCAGCCAGAGGAGGCAATGACAATTATGCAATTTTACAGCCGCATCTGTCTGCCTGTCCTTTTGAAGTGAACCCTATTGTTATTCTTGGGCAGCTAAAGAGCCCCTCCTGGGGGTATCGTTGTATTCATGTAGATTGAGTGAACCCTAGCATCGGGGCCCAGTTAGAGTCAAAGCAGGGAAGCAGAAGCCCTTACACTGGGCACTTTAGTGCCGATTATTTCTGCTGGAAAGGGCTGCAAGCCGAATCTGTGAATGAGAGTAAAATGACCAGACACGTCACGTCACCTTCTCTGCGCAGCTCAAGTTGGTCTAGAGCCTCAGCAGGCTGGAAACTGGCTGATCTTCCTAAAGGCTCACTGCTTCCATCTTCTGGACATGTGCGGACATAGCCGCTGCTGTTTCATTGGTTTGGGCTTTTTTCTTTATAAATTCTTATTGTCATTCTCATAACTGGAAATTAATATTGACACAAACAATTACATTTACTATGTCAAAATATTGTATCTGAAGGTTAAAAATACTACATTCTTTTTATGTGATTTTTTTAAAAAGAAAAAGAGATAACAGACTACCCAGAGTCCCATTCCGCTCCCTGAACTCCTGCAGTTTAACAAGATTATTGATATGAGACAAATTAAAAGAAAAACAGCAGTATTTCCACTTACCAGAAACTAATAATTATAAAATACGCCGTGGGTGTTCAGTTTGTGGGTTTTATTTGTCTTGACATAGGGCCTTACTACGCAGCCCAGAATGGACTTACTCTTGCTTCAGCCCCCTGAATGCTGGATTGCAGGTATGCGTCACCATTCCCAGCAGAAAATAAAATCGTTTGGTGGTTGGCTTTGCTTTAGAGCAAGTGTGAGAGTGTGTATGAGCACATGTGTGTTTCCGTGTATATGTATGCACGTGGAGGCCTACTTTTTTTGTTGAGGCAGAGTTTCAAAACCAACGCAGAGCTTGCTAATCCTAACCAGACAGCTTGCTCCTGCTGCTGCTTTAGCCACTGAGCCATCTGGCCAGCCCTGGTTTTTATTTATTTGAAACAGCATCTCATGTAGTTCAGACTGGCTTTGAACTCACTGTGTGGGCTCCAACTCTTGATCCAGCCTCCACTACAACCAGCTGGAAAATTAAATAGCAAACAAACAAAACCAAACCAAAACCCCAAAACCATTCCTAATGATATTAAGGAGTAGCAAAGATCTAATCACTCACACCGGATGTGAGTCCTTGGAGATTTGTTAGTGATTATCACAAAACTGTTGTCCTGTGGGTCTACTGAATGGCCCAGATTGAGTCTTTGAAAAATTTACACTTCGGGAGTGACAAATGTACCTAGTGAAAGACCCCAGAAGAGGACTTCCCTCCAGGAAGAGACCCCTGGACCCAAAGACCAAGTCGAGACCACGGATGCGGATGCAAACTGCAAGAGGTTTATTTGAGATACACAGGTACCTGTGGGCAACAAAGTCTCTCAGAGGACTTGCGCGCCCACGGGCTGGGGAGAGGGACTTTTATAGGGCTGGGTAGCAAAAGCATGGGTACAGAAGCGAGATGCATAGTTACAGGGGTCCCATTGGCCATCTCAGATAAGGCATTGGATTATCCGAGGGCAAGTTCCTTACGTGTTTGGGGATCTGATAATAGCTGACCTAGCTTATGTTTGGGTTTTTCTCTGAGCTCTCTGCTCCCTCCCCAAGGCCAAATGTCTGTTCACAGATATCTTATTTGGCAGCCTGTGAGTACTGACCTTGTCCTGTCTTTTTACTTGTACTGACTTTTTACTTGTTTATGTGGAAGCCTTGCAAAATGGCGTTTCCATTGCTAAGCCAGGGTTCAAGCTATTAGCCTTGAGTGGGGGGTCTTTCACTAGGATCCCAGTACTCAGGAGACTAAGGCAAAAGGATCATGGGTTTGAGTCTATCCTGGCCTATACAGTGAGTCCCAAGGAAACCCAGCTCTACTCTGAGACCTTGTTTCATAAAATAATACAGAATTTAAGAGAGAAAGGAAAGCATACCTAGGTCAATGAAACAGCGTCCTTATGTAAGGACAAAGGGCCAGCTGCTTTCTATTTCAGGCAATAACACAATACGTTATCTTCTTTTTTTTGATGTTCTTGATTTTTCGAGACAGGGTTTCTCTGTGTAACATCCCTAGCTGTCCTGGAACTGCTCTGTAGACCAGGCTGGCCTCGAACTCACAGAGATCTGTCTGCCTCTGCCTCCCAGGTGCTGGGATTACTTGTGTGTGCCACCAGCGCCCGGCCACTATCTTCTGTCTTATCTGCTTCTGTAAGTCTACATAAAGCCATGGTAAGGAGGACACACAGCATTCACCAAGATAATAAAGTGTGTTCAGAAAATCCCCAGTGTTAAAACAAGAGCTAGAGGACCCCCATGGCAGGACCTCTGCTAAAGAGGCCCTATTCAGCTGGAGAGTGCCAGCTAGACCCGCCTATCGGTTGGAAACATCCAGAGTACCAGCCCAGCCTTTGTCCCTGTCACCAGGCCTTGGCTATGGGTGAGTTGGGTCTAATCCCGATGGGGAGGTGGATTCTCCCCTACGCCCTCCCCGGGAAATCCCTGGGTGGGTCCTGGATCTCCCTGCCCCTGCGTCCTGTCCCCACTGAGAGTGCTCTTGGAGCTCCGATATACCCCCGCCCTCCCCCCACAGAGAGCCTGCACTCCCCCTAAGCTCTTCCCTACCCTGCCCACTGTCTGGTTGAGCACTGAGCCAGAGGGTGGAGCCAACAATCCAGCCACCTTCAGGGAAATTCCTGGAGCCCATCTGAGCACAATAGACCAGCCTATCCACGTGGGACTGTTAGGATGGAAAAATTTAGCCTAATTCTCCAGTGACCCCAGGAAGCTGGGAGTCTTAAATCCCAAGCTGACAGTCACCTACTTTAATGTTTACAGCAGCCTGTGAGTGAATGAACACAGGAAATGAGCCTTGTTGCCACACCCTGTGTGAAAGCAGATACCCTGGGCTAAGAGCGGGCTTGGATTCTTTAAATTAATTGGTCTGCACTGGATGCTACGAGGTGATTGGTTCACGATGCTCTGGCTTTGTTGTAACCCTATAAAAGCTGTCTCAATTCTGTACCGGGGGTTTCTCAGCCCTCTACTCTGCATGGCGTATAGCTGTTGGGCCCCAGTGCACTGGAATATGAAGGACCTCATACATTTGCATCAAGACTGCTTCTCGTGAGTGATTGGGGGGGGGTCGCCTTTCCTGAGTGGGAGCGCAAGGGACCACACTCTCACAGGTCTTACAGAACCACCCGTAATTTCCACCTGCCTGGTCTCTGACCCCCATCACCGGTCTTCTACTGGAATTCTGGGCCCCTCCCAGAGAATTGCCTATCTCTGCTGGTCCACCCTGAGTTCCTGCAGGCTGGATTCTTGACTCCCTCTGCTAAAGAGGCCCTACTCAGCTGGAGAGTACCAGCTAGAACTGCCTATAGGTTGGATTCTTGACTCCCTCTGCTAAAGAGGCCCTACTCAGCTGGAGAGTACCAGCTAGAACTGCCTATAGGTGCAGAAACATCCAGAGTACCAGCCCAGCCTTTATCCCCCAACACCAGACCTTGGCTAGAGGCCTTGGTTAGAGCTAGACCCGACTATCCCTGAGGAAACATCCTGCGGGCTAGCCTCTGTCAAAGAGGCCTCAGCTCTCCTCTGCTGGAGCCTGATCTATGACCCCCATTGTCGGGCCCCTGCCTACAGAGAGACCTCCTAGAGAGCTTGGACCACGAAGAACTACAGATGTCGAACCTCTGACCCACCTAAATCCATAGAGAGAGGGAGAAACCCCACCAACACCTACTGGAAGAAGTTATGGGAAGACGGCAATACAAGAAAACAACTAACATCAGAAAGACAAGCATAACACCACCAGAATCTAGGGAAGCTACACCAACTAGACCAGAACACAAGCAAATGAATCAGAAGAGAACGACCTAAAAATTATCATCATAAAAATGATAGAGGCCCTCAAAGAAGATGTGAGAAAATCCCTTAAAGAAATGGAAGATAAAACAAAGAAAAAAAATCGGAAGAAATTAATAAAATTCTTAAAGAATGTACAGAAAGCCAAGAAAAAAACAATTAAACAGGTTCAAGACTTGAAAACGGAAATGGAGACAATAAAGAAAACACAAACTGAAGGAATGTTGGAAACAGAAAAACTGGGCAAATAATCAGGAACTGCAGACGCAAGCATAACCAACAGAATTCAAGAAATGGAAGAGAGAATCTCAGATGCTGAAGATAAACTAGAGTAAATAGATTCATCGACCAAAGAAAATCATAAATCCCACAAATCCTTAACACAAAACATCCAGGAAATGTGGGACACTGTGAAAAGGCCAAACCTAAGAATAATAAGCATAGAGGAAGGTGAGAAAGCCCAGCTCAAAGGGGCCGAAAACATATTCAACAAAATCATCGAGGAAAACTTTCCCAATCTGAAGAAGGACATGCCCATGAAAGTACAAGAAGCATACATAACACCAAATAGACTGGACCAAAGAAAAAAGACCCTTCCACATATAATAATCAAAACACCTAACACACAGAATAAAGAAAGAATATTAAGAGCAGTGAAGGAAAAAAGACAGGTAACATATAAAGGCAGACCTATCAAAATTACTCCTGACTTCTCCATGGAAACCTCAAGGCCAGAAGGTCCTAGATAGATGTTCTACAAGTACTAAGAGTCCACAGATGCCAGCCCAGGCTACTATACCCAGCAAAACTCTCAATCACTATAGATGGAGAAAACAAGATATTTAATGACAAAGCCAGATTTTTACAATACGTATCTACAAATCCAGCCCTACAGAAAGCTGTGGAAGGAAAACTCCAACCCAAGGAAGTTAACTACGCTCACAAAGATGTAGGCAACAGATAATCCCACTTCATCAGAAACCAAGGGTAAAGAAGGACAAATTCACAATACCACTGCCAAAAGCAAATCTAAAACAAACAGACATTAACAATCAATGGTCCTTACCCTCCCTCAACATTAATGGTCTAAACTCACCTGTAAAAAGACACAGGCTAACAGAATGGATACAAAGACAGAATTCATCCTTCTGCTACATACAAGAAACACACCTAAGCTACAAAGATAGGCATTACCTCGAGGTAAAGGGCTGGGAAAAGATCTTCCAATCAAATGGACCCAAGAAGCAAGCAGGTGGGGCTATCCTAATATCTAACAAATTAGACTTCAAACCAAAATTAATCAAAAGAGATGAAGACGGTCATTTCATATTCATCGCAGGAGAAATTCATCAACAAAATGTCTCCATTCTGAACATCTATGTCCCAAATACAAAGGCACCCACATTCGTAAAAGAAACACTACTAAAACTCAAAGCTCACATAAAACCTCACACACTTATAGTGGGAGACTTCAACACACCACTCTCACCACTAGACAGGAGCACCAATCAGAAACTCAACAAAGAAACAAAAGAACTAACAGAAGTTATGTCTCAACTGGGTTTAACAGACATCTATAGAACATTCCATCCAAACACAAAAGAATATACCTTCTTCTCTGCTCCACATGGAACCTTCTCTAAAATCAACCATATACTAGGTGGCATAACAAATCTACACAGATACAAAAGAATTGGAATAGTCCCCTGTATCTTATCAGACCACCATGCTTTAACATTGGAATTCAACAACAACACAAATTGCAGAAACCTTACAAACTCATGGAAACTGAACAATGTGCAATTGCACCACACCTGGGTCAAAGAAGAAATAAAGAAAGAAATTAAGGACTTCCTAAAATTCAATGAGAATGAGGACACGACATATCCGAACTAATGGGACACCTTGAAAGCAGTGTTACGAGGGAAGTTCATTGCACTGAGTGCCCATATGAAGAAAACAGAGGATAGTCACATTAGAGAATTAACAGCACAACTGAAAGCCTTAGAGAAAAAAGGAGCAGACTCACCCTGGAGGAGTAGACACCAGGAAATAATCAATTTGAGGGCTGAAATCAATAAAATAGAAATCAGGAAAACAATACAAAAAATGAATGCAACAGAGAGTTGGTTTTTCAAGAAAATCAACAAGACAGACAAACCTTTATCCAAACTAACAAAAAAGCAGAGAGAGCGATCATGCAAATTAACAAAATCAGAAACGAAAAGGGGGACATAACATCAGACACAAAGGAAATGCAGACAACTTTCAAGTCATACTTTGAAAACCTGTACTCCACAAAATTTGAAAATTCAAAGGAAATGGACAAATTTCTGGATAACTATCACCAGAATTAAATCAAGAACAAAAAACAACTTAAATAGACCTATAACCCCCAATGAAATAGAAGCAGTCATCGAAAGCCTTCCAACCAAAACAAGCGCAGGGCCAGATGGCTTCAGTGCAGAATTCTACCAGAAATTCAAGGAAGAGCTAATTCCAATACAGAAGGCACATTAACAAACTCTTTCTACGAGGCTACAATCACCTTGGTACCCAAGCCTCACAAAGATACAACTAAGAAAGAAAACTACAGACCAATATCCCTGATGAACAACGTTGCAAAAATACTCAATAAAATACTGGCAAACCGAATCCAAGAATACATCAGAGAAACCATCCACCATGACCAAGTAGGCTTCATCCCTGGGTTGCAAGGATAGTTTAACATACGAAAATATATCAACGTGATCCACCATATAAACAAACTGAAAAAGAAAAACCATATGATCATCTCCCTAGATGCTGAAAAAGCCTTTGATAAAATTCAACACCCTTTCATGACAAAGGTCTTTGAGAGATCAGGGATAACAGGAACATACCTAAATATAATAAAAGCAATATGCAGCAAACCAACAGCCAACATCAAATTGAATGGAGAGAAGCTTAAGGCGATTCCTCTAAAATCAGGAACAAGACAAGGCTGTCCTCTCCATATCTCTTCAATATTGTACTTGAAGTTCTAGCTAAAGCTATAAGACAACAAAAGGAGATCAAGGGGATCCAAATTGGAAAGGAAGAAGTCAAACTGTCTCTAATTGCAGATGATATGATAGTTTACATAAGTGATCCAATAAACTCTACCAGGGAACTCCTACAGCTGATAAACACCTTCAGCAAACTAGCAGGATACAAGGTAAACTCAAAAAAAAAAAAAATCAGTAGCCCTACTTTATTCAGACTACAAAGAGGCTGAGAAAGAAATCAGAGAAAGATCACCCTTTACAATAGCCACAAACAACATAAAATATCTCGGGGTAACGCTTACCAAACATGTGAAAGACCTATACAATAAGAACTTTGTGTCTTTAAAGAAAGAAATTAAAGAAGAACCAGAAAATGGAAAGATCACCCATGCTCTTGGATTGGAAGGATAAATATAGTAAAAGTGGCAATCTTGCCAAAAGCAATCTACGGATTCAATGAAATCCCCATTAAAATCCCAGCACAATTCTTCACTGACCTTGAAAGAATAATAGTCAACTTTGTATGGAAAAACAAAAGACCCAGACTAGCCAAAACAACCCTGTACAATAAAAGAACTTCAGGAGGCATCACCATCCCTGACTTTAAGCTCTACTACAGAGCTATAGTTCTGAAAACAGCCTGGTATTGGCACAAAAATAGACAGGTAGACCAATGGAATTGAATCGAAAATCCCGATATTAATCCTCACACCTACGAACACCTGTTTTTCGACAAATCAGCTAAAAAAAAAATACAATGGGGGGAGGAAAGCATCTTCAACAAATGGTGCTGGCACAATTGGATGATGGTGTGTCCAAGACTGCAGATAGACTCATGTCTATCACCATGCACAAAACTCAAGTCCAAATGGATCAAAGACCTCAACATAAATCCAGCCACACTGAACCTCTTAGAAGAGAAAGTAGTAGGTACCCTTGCACAAATTGGTATAGGAGACTGCTTCCTGAACATAACTGCAGTAGCACAGACACCGAGATCAACAATTAATAAGTGGGACTTCCTCAAACTTAGAAGCTTCTGTAAGGCAAAGGACACATTTGACAAGACCAAATGGCAGCCCACAGACTGGGAAAAATTTTTTACCAATCCTACATCTGACAAAGGGCTGATCTCCAAAATATACAAAGAACTTGTACGGCGCCTACCCTCGACCAGCAAGGAAGATGCGACTCCGGGAAGATCTTCTTCATGCAGTTTTAATCAGGATCCTTGAAACATGTTCTTCTGACCCGCGGGACCCCTAATAGCTAAGGATGTTGAACATTTTCTTAAGTGTCTTTCAGCCTCTTTGATTTCCTCTATTGAGAATTCTTTCTTCAATTCTGTACCCCATTTTTTAATAGGGCTATTTGGTGTTTTGTTGACTAGTTTCTTGAGTTCTGTAGAGAGCTGCAAAGTGCCACGCCTTAAAGATGGCGCTGGCTTCCGCCTTCCACCTCCCCAAGGGTGAGTGCTCTCTGGCATAAACAAGGACATAAAAAATGGACATAAAAGAGGGAGCCATTATTGGTTTGAAGAGAAAACTGAACCTAAAGAAAGGTCTAGAGAACCACAAGACTGACTCCAACTAATAATTTGAGCAATCATGGAAAGGTTACCATAAATGCCCTTCCCTGATAGTGAGATCATCAACTAAATTATCCACCTTCATGGAGCCCTCATCTAGTACCTGGTGGAAACAGACACAAACACCCATAACCAAACACTGAGTCAAACTAGAAACCAGATGCAAAGAGAGGAGACAAGACCAGGTTGCAGAAACACACAAAGACAGCTGACCTGAACAAGTAGGAGCTAATGTTCCTCCCCCCCCACCAGACGGATAGCTGGGAATCCAGCATGGGACTGACTCAGATCCCCTGAATATGGGTCTCAGCTAGAAGGTCAGTCTGGGTGACCTCATACAGTAGAAACAGGATCTATTCCTGGTGCACAAAAGGACCTTGTGAACACATCTCCCATGGAGGGATACCTCCTTAACCTAGAGACAGGAGAGAAGTCCTAGTCCCTACTACAAATGACTTGACAGATTTACATAACCCAACCTGGATAGCATAGCCCTACAAGTGGAATGGGGGTTGGGGGATGGGAGGGAGGGTGGCCAGGGTGCATGTCACAGGGGAAAGTGGGTAAGAGGGAAGGAGGGAGGGTTGGAGGGAGGAAGGGAGAGGAAACTGGGATCCACATTTAAAAATTTTAAATTATATTATTAATAAAAAAAGAAGGAAAAAAAAACAAATGCTGCTGGACTAATTATATATATATATATATATATATATATATATATATATATATATATATAAATATTTAAAATGCTTTGACTTCAAAATTTAAGCCTAAAGACAAGTTACTGGGGAAAAGGATTTCTAATTTTGTTTCCACAGAAAATGAAAAGCTGTGGATTCCTTCCAGATTAATGTGGTTTGATCGAGCAAGATCCCCTGAAGCAACGTCAATGGGACAATGCAGCCTTGCAGACTACTACAGCCAGGATTTCTTCATCTTCTTAGGATTCCCCCATGACAGCGCCCCCTACCAGCAGGAAGCAGCTTGGAAAGAACAACGCCCAAATTCCCAAATATTGTTTATAAATGTTTGTTTTCATTAAAAAAAGAAAGTCTTTGCATAAATAAATAAAAGAACAAAAAACAAAACACAAAACAAGAGCTAGAAAGCATTCTCCCCTGACTGTGTTCCCTTTGATCTCTTTTTCTGTGGCCTTGAGTAGAATTAGGTCTCAGAGGGAGTCATATGAGGGATCTGAAAGGGGGGAATTTGGCAGTGAACCTCACAGAATGTCTCTGTCAGTCCATGACACCCTCTAGCCCGTGGAGCTGCCATGTTAAAATATTACAGACTCAGAATGTTCTGTAATAAGGAGAGTTATCTGTCCTCAAGGGAAGGGATTTTTTTTTTTTTTTTTTTTTTTTTTTGCTTTTGCTCCTATTTTACCAAGCACTTATACTAGATGAAATCTTCTAAATTTATTATTTGAACACACCTGGTTCTAGGGGTCAGAAACACTTCCAATCTTGAATCAACATGTCTTTTATATTTTTAATCCCTAAGTAGAACTGTAGGGCCCTGACAAAGAAAATAATCTAGGGTACCTATCTCACAGCTGGGCTCTGAAGTGGCTCTGGCTGTGATCGTAGCTTTATTTATACATGGCAAACGGCTCTTCTGAAACCTATCTTGCCAAATAGTAAACATGAGAGTTGTAAATGAAGGGTTTATGGTGTAACACCCAACATGTATGTTTTGATTACTTTTACTTTTCCTATTCAGTAAGATAGTCATATGTGTGAAGTGAGCCCTAAATTTTGAGATCCACTCTCTTTCCTTTTTATTATTTCCTTTATTTTATTGTATTTGTCCTTTTGACAAAGCTAAGAGCAGGTAGGAGCATGACTGAAAGATTTTTAGAGATTCATGAAAATTCTTGGTGCTGGGGGCATGGTGGCACGTGCCTATAACCCCAGAGCATGGAGGCAGGAAGGACCTTAGATTCTGGGTCTGATACCAACCTCGGCAACATAGCAAGAACCTGTCTCAAAACCAAACCAAAACAAATGAAACAAATTGAAAAAAGAAGTCATCTTTATAAACATTAGCTTACAGAGATAACGGAAAAAAGAAAAACACAGATGGAAAGACATGAGCTTGTTCATAGCTTTGTTGTTATTTCATGGTAATTAAGTTTATCATTACTAATATGGTTTACTTCTGGTGCTGTTTGACAAATTACAAACTTTCAATGAAAAGTTTTTTTTCATATATACAGTAGTGAATAATGTTCTGATGGACATCGGAGCTTAAAATTTTATTTCTTTATTGACAGCCTGTGTCAGCCACAGGCAAATGTGGAGGTCAGGGTGTAAATTAAGGGACTTGGTTCATTCCTTCTACCAGGGGGGCTCTCAGGTATGTCCTTGGGTTTGGCAACTGTCACCATTCAGTGGCTGTCATGATGGCCCCATTATGAACCAAGGTTTTTCTTTGTTTGTTTTTGTTGTTTTTTATTTGTTTTTGATCCATATCATGGGAAACAAGGAAGAAAATAGTGCCAGATCAGGCATGTCGGGAGACACCGCTTGGGGACACATTAAAGCACCATGCCTTATATAAAGGTGATTCTGTTTTTAGTCATCCTTGTTGCTTCTAGGAGACAGAACATCTCTCTCTCTCTCTCTCTCTCTCTCTCTCTCTCTCTCTCTCTCTCTCTCTCTCTCTCTCTCTCTCTCTCTCTCTCTCTCTCTCTCTCTCTCTCTCTCTCTCTCTCTCTAAACCTCAGAACCCTGATGCAGGAGAATCAGGCCGGCTTGGGCTACATAATGTGAAATGTCTAATTGGTCCTGATGGAATAGGTGATGTCTGTCAGGTCTGTAGATGGCTCCTGGCCCTCCGAGAATTGTTCTGGGTGAGGTGGCTGCTGCTGCTGGGAGCCAGGAATACCCCATTGCCACAGAGGGTTCTTTCTTTTCAACTAGAGAAGGCTTGCAAATGGAGAACCATTTTATGATATCTGTATCTCATTACAAGATCCATACCATTCAGCTGCTAAGGAGCACGGGAAGGGGAGAAAGAGAGAGAAAAAGAAAGGGGACAAACTGGACAGGGTCCGAGGGTTTTGCTCGTGCCTTTCTCTTCTGTCTCTCAAGAAGCTGGCACAGTCACATCCCCTGGGTGGTTTGAATTCCAGAGAAACTGAGCAGCTCTGTCTCCATGGGAACAGCAGAAAGAACAAAAAGGGGAAATAAGTTAACCCTTAGAGCCCATGGCCATTGATTTTCTACCCTCGCTTTGTCCATTATGTTACCTTAGGGCTAAGGTAGGAGCAGACATGAAGCTCTCCTGGATGCTTAGTTCTCAAATCTATTTTTTTAAAAATACATTCTCTTTTCAGCACAAGTAGTGACATTAGTTATGGATGTTTTTGTGTCACTGTCCTTCGGCTGTGTCTGGTAGAGGGAACACAGGCTCCAGAGGCCAGCACTGACCTCGTGTGACTAGCTAAAGTCCTCCATTTCTTCGTCTCTGCAATTTGAATAATAACCTTTACCAGGTGTTGGGAAGGACACAAGAGAGGCTACTGAGGCCTGCCCAGAAAGAGTATGCTCTTAGCAGAGAGGGTTGTTATACATATTGCTGCTGACTCTCTGTTTAAACGTAATCATTCTTGTTTGATTGACACAAAAATAACCTGGAGATATGAAGCAGAAGGAAGACCAGGTGTGGTGGTGCACTCCTTTAATCCCAGCACTCAGGAGGCAGAGGCAGGACAGTCAGGGCTACACAAAGGAACTCTGTCTCAGAGACGACAACGACAACAAAATAAAAGAAAAATAAAAGAGCAAAGCAATAATTTTTTGGCATAGTTTAGTATTATCAACATCATTTAAGTCTAGAGTTAGATGCCTTCTGGATTACTTGACATTAAGAAGTGTAAGGAAGGATCCCGTTTTCATGGCCTTCTTGTATGGAGGTGTTTTTAAACATCGTGTCAAGTTGCCTGTGCTGTTTCTATTTTCTTGTTATTTCCAGTCTGTCAGGCAGGCAGATTTCCTCAGCCTTGAGAACCACAGTTCAGATATACACACACCCATGGAAAAGCCCCTGCCAGCTCAGCCTGTTTTCTTTGTCATGGCAACCCTTGCCACTTCCATCTGGAGAGTGAGTAATGATGTCATTATCAAGAGAGGATCTAGCAAACGGTGTGAGAGGTAGGATGAGGGAGTACATTGTCAGAGATGCAGGCTGGGAGAGAGGCCATCACCACGGGCACTCAGATGCTCTTTGACATGGAAAGAACTGAAAAGTCATCTCTGTGATTTGAAGAAAGAATGCTGGAAGCAACTTCAGTTCGTGGCAGTCCCTGCTGGTGTTCAGTGAGGCTACAAATGGCCCTCACGGTCTGACGGTTCTTTTAAGTCTTGGGAACAAAGTATATCACGGTCTGGTCAGCGATCTGCTGACTAGGATGGGGACAAACCAGAGCTGTCATGGGAGACAGACTGCCTGTGGGAACAGGCAGGGGCTCTGGCGGCTTGAAGATCTAATCTGTGTCCAGAGGCCCTTTGAAGAGTACCCAGGTCTATTAATGCTCACCCCGAGGGACAGGCATAACCAGAGCTCATTTCAGGCAGTCCTGGTGACTATGGTCACTAACAGGAAGACACAGACATAGCGGCACTTCCTAGTTTCCTTCTTAAGGAGTAGCTGACAGTTCCAGTACAGGAGGGCTACTGTGTTCCAAACACAGCTTACAGGGGCAAAGTACCAGGTAAAAGGGGTCTTTACGTTACTTTATCAGCTGTAGTGGAAGCAATACACACACACCACACCACACACACACACACACACACACACACACACACACACACACACACACACACAGACACACCACACCACACCACACACACACACACACACCACACCACACACACACACACACACACACACACACCCCACACACACACACACACACACACACACACACACACACACACACACACACACACACACACATCAAGAGACGCTGGATTTTAAGAATCACTTGGGACCACCATGCTAAACGAATCAGTTTTCAGAAAAACAGCTGAAAACTGTGTCCTACAGAGTCCCAGAGCCAGAGGGTTGTCGTCCATCCTGAACAATTTGTCTTTTCTATAATTGAATGTACTAGAGCAGCAACCGGCCTAAACCAGCCAGAGGTGGGTGAGAGTTTGCAGTCTGCCTCTGCCCCTTCACAGCTGCTTGTCTCTAGGGAAGGGAAGGTGCTTAGCATCCTGGGCTCCTGGCTTATTGGGAGAATAATTAACATGTATAAAGTAAGCTGGCCACTGTACCCATGTATGCACTTCCACAGAAAGATTGATTTGTTCTAGCTAGCCATTTCTGCAAAGGGCAGCGGGTCCTTTTAGAGGGGCAGGCTTTCGTAGTCACTGTCTTGGTTCTAGGCTTTTCATTGTCAGTGGGCTGTCAATACTTCTGTATTGTTTTGCTCTCAGTAGGCAGCGCTGAGATAAATGTGCGCATGTGCACACGGACACACACAGAACCCAGTATCTGAAACAACACTTCATATCAAGCCTCCAGGCTGATTTAACACCCAGGCGTTTATCCTAACCTCCATCTTTCATTATCTGTACCTAAGTCTGATGCTGAGAAACCTGACCCCAGTTATCTATACTGCTATTCACTTATTTGTTTGTCTGTTTGTGAAGATTCGGGCGTTTTCAATTTTTCTTTATTTGAGTTTATCATTAACTAGTTATCTTCACGTGCAACAGGGAACACAGATCTCTCTCTCTGTGTCTCTCTGTCTCTGTCTCTCTCTCTCTCATTTGGTGTTTTGAGAGAAGGATTCACTGTGTAATATTCCTAGCTATTCTAGAACTCACTTTGTAGACCAGCCTGGTCACATAAATCCACCTGCCTCTGCCTCCTGAGTGGGATTAAAGGCGAGCACCACTGCTACCCAGAATAAATACCACCTCTTATAATCATATTTTATTGTTTCATATTTCTAGAGCCTAGAAATTCAAAAGCATGGTGTCATTACACTCCTACGTGTGGGATTCCAAATAGAGTCTTTCTTTGCCTCTTCATTTCTGGTGGTGGCCATGCATCCTAAGTGCTCCTTGGCTTCCATTGAGCATCACTCCATCTTGCCAGTTCTGTGATGACACATATGTGCCATTATGCAGGGTTGGAGACAGGGTTTATGATGAGAATGTTTTTAAGGTACTGAGGATGAAACAGACAGCTTCACACACAAGGCAAATGTTTTCCCACTGAGCTGTGACTGTAGTCCCTGAGGAGGGTTTGCATTGAGCAGTTGGGTTTGCATTGAGCAGTTGACCTAGGACATGAAGGCAGCTGACAAAGGAAGACGTGTAGTGCATCCCCCAAATGGAGCAGTACCAAGCCACTGAGGGACAGGCGCTCATCCAGCAGAGAAAGGAGTGAAGTACAGGAGGCAGAGTTCACTCGCCTGGAGAGAGACCTGCAGAATCCGTCACACACCTCCCGGCGATTACACACCCTCTGTGGCTACTTGGGCTCTCATGGCTCTAGACAAGATCTTCAGATGTGTCAGTACAAGTCATGTGGCTTCAGAGAATGGATGAGAGAGGAGCCTTAAGAATTAATTCTTTTATTGTTTTTACCTTAGCAAAATCTTAGTCACTAAAGCTGGTTTCCCCCTTGCTAGGTGGTAGTGGAAAAACCTTTAATGCCAATATTCAAGAAGCAGAGGCAGGAGGATTTCTGAGTTTGAGGCCAGCTGGTCTACAGTCAAATTCCGGGACATTCAGGACTGCATAGAGAAACCCTGTCTCAAAACCCCTTTAATTTTGCCAGCTGTCCAGCAATTAATCTATAACTGTAGGGCATAGTAAATGCCCTGGCCAGAAACCATAGTATTGGTGACATAACTAGGAAGTGGGGAGACACATTCTTCCAGCTACTCCGAGGGGGAGGAATTTAAGGACACTGCTAGAAACAGTAAAAGCAGTGACATTCCCATCCATCAGCAATTACTTAACATAGCACTGATTCTAATTGTTTTTAATGATAAAAACTCAGTCAGAAATTAAGGTTATTGCTGAGGATCAGAGAAGCAAAGCAACCAGCCACTGGAGAGTTCTTACCTCTGCCAATGCTCAGATTGTGTCTTTAGACTGCTCAGGCTGCACTGCTCCTCAGCTGTATCACTCTTGTCTCCTCCTGCCTTATACCCCTCTCTCTGCCCAGCCATACCACTCCTGTCTCCACCTCCCTAGTGGGGGATTAAAGGTATGTCTCTCCAAGTGCCAGGATTAGCTTTGTGTGAATTGTTTCTCTTTTAGACTGATTCAAGCTTGTGTAGCCCAGGGTGGTCTTGAACTCACAAAGATCCTTCTGCCCCTATCTCCCTAGTACTGGAATTAAAGATGTGTGCCACCACTGCCTGGCTTTATGGCTAACTAGTGTGGCTAGCTCTGCACTCTGGTCCTCAGGCCAGCTTTGTTAGTTCATAAACTATCACCACAGCTTAAGACTGTCACTCAACTCTAGTTACTGAGATGGACATTTCCCACTTAGAAAGAAAAATTTAGAAGGAACACAAGTGTTGCAGAATATTAAGATGTGTTACATTTGTTTATGCTGTGGAACATTTGTTTTAATGATGCAAAGATGTGATGTGTTCTTTTCTGTTACATTTGCCATCTAAAATACTTGATTGGGCAGAGAAAGGACAGGCAGGGCTGGCAGGCAGAGAGAATAAACAGGAGGAAACATCTGGGAGGAAGGAGATCATGGAGCAAGAGGCAGCCAGGGGCAGCCACCCAGCCACCCAGCCAGCCATGGAGCAGGAAGGAAAGTAAGATACAGAAGAAAAGGAAAAAGCCCAGAGATGAAAGGGATAATTTAAGGAAAAGTGGCTAGAAACAAGCCCAGCTAAGGCTGGCATTTAATAGTAAGAATAAGCCTCCATGTGTGATTTATTTGGGAGCTGTGTGGCAGCCCCCAAAGAGCAAAGAGTAATAAAAAGCCAACACACAAACAACTCACCAAGCTGTCTGAGCTAATTAGCTACAGACCTGGTATTGGAAGCCATGTAAAGTTCCAAATGACAACTTGTAAGAACTCTTTCTTGTGACCTTCTCCCTCTACTGTCCTGGGAAGCTTCAGAGAGCTGATAAAAGTTTTTCCTGGCTGCATGTCTGCCTGCATACCAGAAGAGGGCACCAGATCCCATTAGAGATGGTTGCGAGCTGCCATGTGGATGCTGGGAATTGAACTCAGGACCTCTGGAAGAGCAGCCAGAGCTCTTAACTGCTGAGCCATCTCTCCAGTATGTGACTACTTCTTTTAAAACAATCATTTACATTTCTTCTTCACTTTCTTAATCTTGGCACTGATTGTTAGTGACTTACCACTGCTAAGACTCACATCTGTCAAACATAAAAACCACAGTCATCAAGAAATAAGATAATTTACTTGCAATCAACATAAAACATATGGTTGCATATCTTTCTCTCCCACTTTCCCCAAAGCCTTCAGAGTGTCTCCTCCAAACAATGAGGGACCAACCTCCATCAACACCAACCAGGTGTAAGGAAAGGGCCACCTGGAAGGTCTCTTGATGTTTTCCTTGTGAACCTTGATGTTTTAGTTGTGAACCTAGCCTCTAGGCCGGGCCATTTTGCCAGCTTAACAGAGTTTTTCTGAGTGAGCTTAGTTTTCATAGTAAAAGAAGGGACGATGGGAGGGTGTTTCTTAAAAGTTGCTTTTGCTAAACATGATCCAGTGGATGTATTTACAGTTACTTTTTTTATTCCCAAGATAGGGTTTCTCTGTGAAAGTCCTGTCTGTCCTGGAAGTAGCTCTGTACACCAGGCTGACCTCGAACTCACAGGAATTTGCCTGCCTCTACCTCCCAAGTGCTGGGACTAAAGGTGTGCACCACCATCTCCTGGCTCATTATGTATTTTAATGTTTAGTACAGAGAAGACTCTAGAGTAATTGATTTCCATTGATTAAAGGGGTTGGGGGCAGAGACTGCAGGATGGCAAATTTGAGGCTAGCAAAACCCTATCTCATAGAGAGAGCCATTTCAAGAGCAAGCCAGAAAACATGAGCTAAGCATCAAACAGACATGGTGAAACTATCTTTTTAAAAATTGTATTAAGATATGTCGACTTAGCCAGGCAGTAACACAGAGAAACCCTGTCTCAAAAAACCAAAAAGATATGTGAACTTATTAGTGACTGTTAAATTTCACATACAATAATTGATTTGGGTTGTGGTGACAGAGCCTGTAATAGCAGCCTTGGAGTTTAAGGCAGGATTGCCATGAGGTCAAGGCCAGCCTGGGCTAAACTGACCATTTTAAAGAAGTGTTTACAAAAGTCAAAATTAAAAACTTTGAATGTGGGGCTGGAGAGATGGCTCAGCAGTTAAGAGCACTGGCTGTTCTTTCAGAGGACCTGGGTTCAATTCTCGGCACCCACACAGCAGCTCACAACTATCTATAACTCTAGTTCCACTGGATCTGACACCTTCACACCAATGCACATGAAATAAATTTAAATTAAAAACTTTGAATGTGAGCTGGTATGGCAACCCATTGCAAATCCAGGGTCAGGAGGCTGAGGCAGGAGGAGGAGGATGAGTTCGAGATGTGTCTGCGTTAGGATACCCCACTTCACAGAACACTGCTTCCCCAGTAAAACCATAAAAAGCTTGGAATGCATATTTATGTACATGTAATTTCACTTTTATCTTGCCTTGAGAGTTCCTTAGCATATGAAGTATCAAATTTATCATCAATGTCAACAGCAGTGTTGGTTAGCATAAGAAATATTATGGGATTTTCTTTGGTGAATGCAGCTTGAAAGGGAAGCGGTTGTCAAGAAGAATATACACCAAAATGTTGAAGTTTAGGGATCTAGCAGATCTTGTAAGCGGATGATCTTAGTTAGAATCTCACAACCTCCCTCCACACTTCACTAGGGTTTAAGATGCTGTTGCCAGATTCAAAGAGTGTTTCAGGGAAGATACATGGAAGGGACCTGCCCAAAGTTCCCAGAGGCTCTGCTTGGACTATGTATCCACGTGAGAAACTGTTTCAGGCAGTGAGGAGATGCAGGAGAAACACAGGTACCTTCCTTCTAAATGGACCTCTGATTGAAGAATGTCCAAGGCAACCTACCGTGTGCAGTGGAGTTGAGGGCACTAAAAGCCACTCCAACTTATTCCATGGTGAGGGTACCATGTGACTCCCAAGTGTCCCACTTAGATGTAGTGTCCTACCCAACAGTTCCTTCAAGAAGTGAGCACAGGCCTTCAAGAGCAGACAGAAAACAGCTCAGTCTTATAAAGGCCAAACTCACTGTCTGGCAATGCGGCTCTTAACAAAATGTAACAAAACACATCACTTTTAATTAAAACTTGGTTACTTAGAGTGCTTGTGGTTTCTTAAAAGAGTAACCATAAAAAGACAACTTAGCCAAAACACAATGATTACTTTGAACTTTAAACCTATTCCATATAGGAGAAGCTGGGACAATGCCATTGAAGTTAAAATGGAGGTGATCTGAAGACTCAAGAGTTAATCATGAGGCAGAGGTGTTTTGTAGTACAGTGCTTGGCCTCCTGGCTGAGGGACAACCTCTCTGCTGATGGGATGTGTATGTGTGCTGTGTGTATTTACTGGAATGAAGCTAAAATATAAAGACCCTAAAGGTAAAACTATGTCCAAAATTTAGTTGGTGTTTCATGTGTGGTAGACTTAAATAAATAAAACTACTTTGTTGAACATTTTTTTTTAATACAGTATCTAGATATACATGGACAACCAAATAATAAGAAAATCCCACAAATGAATGTTTTAACAAATTACAAACTGTTGGTAAAGATTATATGCTTGGATTTAAAAGAAATATTCCAATAGATGAATAGTCTCTCATTAAATCTTGTAGATTAATCAGTCACTCTTTGTATAAAACCAATATATCATAGTGGTAGAAATATCCTTTATTAACATTCCACATAAAACGTTTCCCTCAGCATTCCCTTCTCCATTTCTCATTAGTTGTCTTTTAAGTGGGAAAATAAAATTGAATTTATATTAGCAAATGAAAGTGCAAGTTTGTACAGCTAGGCTCAGCAGCAAACGTGAAGAATGATGAGAAGAAACGAAAAGCTGATGGATGCCACACAGACCAAGGACATCCAAGAAGGTCCTTGTCCCACACCCAGTCGACATCCCATCATCTTTTCATTGCTCTGAAACGAGCAGAACCAAGCTCTTTTTTGATCTAAAGAAACATTAAATATTTATTTCCCCCACAATCATTTATGACCACGTAAGGCAAAGAGAGAAGTCCCACCATCACTGGGGACAGCAGCAACATACAAACTTCAGACATAGCCCTGCATCATCAATCACAACATTCGCAACAGCAGCAGATGGAGTGCAACTACTAGAGCATATCCGCAGTGTTGTCCTGGTTCTACTTTATTCATCTGGGCAAACAAAACCTTCATAAATACATTACTTAAGAGGACAGCAAATTATTTTCTTGCTCTGGAAAAAAAAAATGTTTTCACATTTTCAAACTTGTTGGTCGGTATAGTTCTGGAAAGGGAGTTTCAAGAAGACCAGGCAGCTGGACCTGCAGGGTTCCTGTGTACAAGGTGTGTTTATGAGAGCCTGCTGGCCTGGCCATCTTCTGCCTCTACAAACAGCATTTGAAGTAACATTCAAACAAATAGGTTTGTTTAGACAACCCCCACTCACTCTACCTGGAGAGCAACGAGGTACCCATTTTCAAGTATTACATTGTAAAAGGTATTTTTATTTTTGCCCAACTTTGTATGTTGAAGTTTAAAAATGAAAAGATCTGTGTGAAAAATCATGCTTTGTCAGTCCATTTATTTTATAGTCAAATGCTCTTTTTTTTTTGTTAAAGAATGCAGAAAAATATTGATTTGCTAAGAAGGACTCTGGAAAAGCCACCTCAAGGTGTCAGAAGAGCATTTCTTTCTAGTGACGGAAATGATTAGAAAAGCTGCCCAGTCTGTTGTCTTTAGCTGGCTTTAATAAGTCTTCAAAATGATGGTCAAGAAGTCTTTAGAAAACTGAAGGGAGGTGCTCCTATGGAGCCTGAAGTTCCATTACTGTAGAAAACGTTTGCTTTGGTTCTTCAGAGGAAATGTTCATATAACTTCTACAAGAGGAGACAGAAAACAGATTAATATGGAGTCATCCAAAATCTCATCTACAGAATACTATGGCCATATTTTATATTTCTAAAAGAAATCATCCTGACTTTATATATAGTATCATGTATAAGTATGCACAATTGTGGTGCTGGGAGTATAGCTTAGTGGGAAAGTACTTGCCTAGCATGCATGAAGCTCTGGGTTCGATCCCGAGCACCACAAAACAACCAAATGTAAACAAAAATGGAAGAGTGTATGGGGTTCATAAGCATATTTAAGTTAGTGCCAGTAACTAGGAAAAATACATGCTCTTTCAATTCAGTTTAGGGAATATCACTAATTTAGAAACTCCATGCTTTGATAATTTAAATCCATAACCTCTCATTTGTCTTACATCCCCAGTGTTCAAAGCTTAGGGCTCCAAACTTCCATGGAGGATGAAGGAATGTTTCTTACTAAGTAGTCACCCAAAGGAACGCTGTGCCACTCAGATCAGAAACTAGACTACTTCCCAGGGAAAGGTGGTAGAAAGTGGGCAAGCTCCGGAATGGAATGGCAGATAGCTTAAAGGATGACTTAGAACACGCGAAGAGAGGCAGAAAACCACGGGGAAGGGTCTTCTTCCCAGAGAATCTGGGATGTGACATCGGGAGGCAGCCGCCACCATGTCTGTTTCCACCAATAGAACACTAAGCAGTCTGGTTCCGAAGGCTTAACAAGTGCATGGACAGACCACAGGGGCCGGACCATCATCTTCACAGCCTGGATGGAGTTTATAAACCAATAACACACTATGGGAGGAAAGTTTCATGTGGGACTGGCTCATCGGGGGCCTCTGCGCTTGTTAAAGTGTTACGGGTTCCCAGGTTAAACAGTTTGAACACAGTCCCCTCTATAGCTGGAATTAGGCCAGTTCTCTTCATAAGAAATCCTGGTTTGTGAATGTGATCTGCTGGGAAGGCAGGTAGACAAAACCTAGGCTGGCTGAGATACAGACCTGGTCCTATTCCCTGACATAGCTGGGACCACTGAGTCAGTAATATTTGGCATTTCTTTTTATTTAGGTTGTCAGTATAGCTGTTGCTCTTATTGCACGAAGACCCCAGGTCAATTTGTCACGAAGACTAAGGCAGGCTCAGTAGTCATGAACAAGGAATGGAGGGCTCTCAGGCTCCATGAGATCCTGGCTTGGAGCGCTGTCCTTACCACTGCTATCCTAACCGTGTTGCATTTTAAAAAGACAGTAGTAGCACATGAACCAAGGTTGCAAAACCCAAGAGAGAGAAAAATGGCAAGAAAACCCAACGTAGTCTTCAAGTATTGATGAGCTGAGGAAGAGGGACGAAGTCCCAGTCTCGTTTCCAGTGAAGCAGCTGGGCCAGTGGAGCATCAGTTACAGAAGAGTCTGTCTCAATGTGAAGCCTCTCCAATGCTTGGCACCCAGTGCTGCTCAAAGGCTGGGATGCTCCTGGGTGCTGCAGACTGAGGGTAGAAAGGGCCTACAAGTGGCCAGAAGCAACTCAGAATTCAACGCCTACGATCCATGCACAGTCTTCTACAGCGGTGCGCTTGTTCCCACAAAGAATAAAACAAGCACCCACCCTCTCCTGGACATCGGTTCTGATGATTACAGGGGGCGGTGGAAGATTAGCTCACCTGCGGTCTGTTGTGTTTGCACACCATCTACCTGAGGTAGGGGCCCAAGTGTCCCTTCATCAGTAAAGGCCAAGATTGGTTTCAAAGGAATTTCTGGGCTCTCATTGTTGGTGACATCTAATCTGGATGCTTTTGTTCCAACAGGTAAGTTTATAATTTCTTCAAAATTTTCATTTTGAGCAGACATTCCATTTTCATTTGGCTCTTTTCCCAAAATTGGAGAACTAAAAACAGAATGAGTTAGAATTAAGCTTATTTTAGAACAAAAATTCCTTTAAAATAATTTTACAGCTTTGAAATGAAACAGGACCTCGGGGGGCTATAAGGATAGTTCAGCAGATGGAGGCGCTTGCTACCACATGCTGCAAGCCTACTAACCTGAGTTTGCTCCTCAGAATCCATAATAGGAAAGTTTGCTAGAACAGATCGCTACCAAAGGAAACTACCAAAGGTTATCAAGTCCTTTGTTTTTTCTTCCTCCTCCTCCTCCTTTCCCTCTTCTTCTTCTTCTAAGACAGGGTGTCTCTATATAACCCTGGCTATCTGGGAACTCACTATGTAGAACAGGCTTGCCTCCAGCTCACAGAGATCCTCTGCCTGTGCCTGGGATTAAAGGTGTTCACCACTATGCCTGGCTTTCAATTCTTAAAGATAAATTACATTTATGTATTTGTGTGTGGGCACATACATACACATGCCATGGTGTGTATGCAGAGGTCAGAGGGCAACATGTGTGTCCTGAGGATGGAACTCAGGTCATCTGGGCAGGCGACAGTCACCTCTACCTCCTGAGCCATCTTGCTGGTCCCACCCTTTTCAGCTCTATGTACTTCTGGTCATGGTGGTAGACACCTATAGTCCTAGTCCTCAAGGAGGCTCTCTGCAAACTTGAGGCCAGCCTGATCTACATAGTGAGCTCTGGGCCAGCCAGGGTGAGAGCCTGATCCCCATAAAATTCTGTCAGTGGGGAGCCTGTATGGGGAAGGAAGACAGCTGAGGAAAATGGCTTTAGGGTTTGACAAGGGCCCTGGCAAGGATGCAACACACTGGCTGATGAGAATGTAAGTCCGTTCTCACTTCCTCCCTATATGTCTCTCTTGGTTTTGTTTGCTTATTTTTCTTTCCTTCTTTGTTTGTTTTTTGAGACAGGGTTTTTCTGTATTGCTTTGGAGCCTGTCCTGGAACTAGCTTTGTAGACCAGACCAGGCTGGCCTAGAACTCACCACCTGCCTCTGCCTCCTGAGTGCTGGGACCAAAGGTGTGCACCACCAAACCTTGAACTTTGAATATTTCTGCCTCAATCTTCCAATGGCTGGGAATATAAGTGTGTGCCCTGCTGTTTTGTTTTTATTTCTTTTGTGTGTTCTTTGTTGTTGAGACAGGGTCTTCACTCTATAGTTCTCAAATTAGCAGAAACCCGTCGGAATTATAGGCATGAACCAACCGTCATACCTGTTTTGTTTTTTAAACAGTCTTGCTATGCAGTTCTGACAAGCCTCAAATTGGCAACAATCTCCTCCTCAGCTTCCTTTTTAAATGATGGTCTTACTGTACCCCACTTTCCAATGTATCAAAAATACTGGCACTCAAAGCACTCTCAGTACAGGACGAATTGCTTCTCTCCTCTTCCCTTCCTGTCTTCTCCATATTAAGCTGAGCAATTTGAGCTTCTGTAGCTCAAGTTGGCCTTGCATTTTTATCCTCCTGCTTCAGCCTTCCATGAAGCAGGGATTGCAAGCCTGCGTGCGCCAATAGAGCTGGCTGTAATACTCTTTAACAGTCACTCAAACCTCACCACCATGACTGAAGAAAAAAGTGATTTCCCTTAGAGTTACCAGCTCTACAAAACATTAAAGAGACATATGAAAACTAAGCTAAAAATAAACCTCTGGCACCCCACCTGGGGGAAGGCAATTCTGCTTCACACTAACTATGGCAATGAGAGAGGCGTTAGTTTCTAACTCACCTCTCCGTGCTCACTTCTGGTTGCTGTGAGGTGACTCCATGTGCGCTGGGTGCAGAAACCTCTGTCCACACCAAGGAGACAAACAGTTACTAATATCCTCCAATCAAATCCAACCCCTAGGAACCAGAACTTGGATATATGACATGACTCTACATCTTACTACCTGTGGGGCATTGGGTGGGTCAAACCCTCATCCTTCCTGGTTAATGGCGCCTGACTGGCAGGCTACCATGAGGACTAAATGTATTAACAGGGGCAAAGTTCTTACTGCTCAGCAGACTGAAGGTCAGAAATAAATGTTACTATTTTTTTTTGTTGCTGTTGTTGTTGGCACTAGGTTAATTTTGGACACACACACACACACACACACACACACACACACACACACACACTTCACAAAAGGAAGCCCATAGTGTGCTGTCCCTAACTTTGCCACCTAATTTGTGACTTGATGCTGGAGTTCAGCTCAGCTTAAGGTATCATTACTGATATCTGACTCAAATCTAGGATGGGCTAAATTAAAGCCTTGTAACCCTTGGTAGCCTGTATCGATGACAACATTCTTGGAATTATCACATCCCGCCATGGGCGTGGATAAAGTCCTGGGATGGCATGGCATGCACGAGGCTACAAATTCAATTCTGAGCAAAGCAAAACTGCAACAGGGCTGCTAAGAGACCACTGAGTGTGTTGTCCAGACAAATACAGCTACAGCATCATCAACTAAGCATGCACTCTCCACGATCCAACAGTCAGACAGGGAAATGAAACCAATCCTAACCAGACGGGAGTATTAAAACTAAGGTTCTGGGATAAGGGGTTGGTGGGGGGCAGGTGAGGAGGGGAGGGAGAAGGAACTGGGATTGACATGTAAAACAAGCTTGATTCCAATTTAAATAAATAAATAAATACTGAGCTAGAAATGATGTGTTTAAGGCTTTTACTACAATTTCTGACACACAATAAACAGTCAATAAGTAAAAAAGAAAATCTTAATTTCCTCAACAATGGTTTTCTTGAGAAATAAAACCCACTAATCTCTAAAAAAAAAAAAGACTAAGGTTCATTTCATTTAAGCCATTATTTGTTTTAAAATCTGCAAGAAACAAACAATAATCTACCCAAAGATCACAGAATATGAGCAAGCTTCAATGAAACAAGCACACTTTATATTTCACCTTTCTTTTGAAGTCAGGACTAAAAAATATAATGTTTAATTTTTCTTTCTGAGACTCATCATAAACACAAGTTACAAAAATGTGTACATTTAAGGTGTGATTAGTTGTGGGTACACACAAACACACAGACACAACACATATATACAGATAGACACATACACATACATACACAGATAGACACACAGACATATACACACATACACACATATAGACATACAAATCTTTAAAAACTCTTCTGGAGCCCTCAGAGAGGAAATGAGTATAGACCCCCACCCACTCTGATCTCCACCATAACATTTCAACTGACTTGAACTCACTGATAGATATACCTGTTTCTCCAGTGGCAGCTCCTCTGCTTATGTCACCATTTCTTTGTTCTGTGGTTTTCTAAAAAAAAGGAGAAAAATCAATGTGTAACAATTGAAAGTTGATGTTCCCAGTGGTACAGTGCTCCCTGGGCTCCAGGAAGGACCAGGATTTGATCTACAAGGGGATGGGGGTGTGAAAAGAAAGGGAAGGAAGGAAGGAAAGAAGGAAGAGAGGGAGGAGGAGGGAGGGAGTATGGGAGGGAGGGAAGAAGGGAGGGAGGAGGAAGGGAGGGAGGGAGGGAAGAAGGGAGGGTGGAGGAAGGGAGGGAGGAGGGAGGGAGGGAGGGGGGAGGGAGGGGGAAGGGAGGGAGGAGGGAGGGAGGAGGGAGGAAGGAGGCTGTATCAAGAACAGTTAGAGCTAGCACAGCACAGGCCTGTAGTCCCGCACTTGGGAAGAGGCAGGAGATGTAGGATGTTCAAGGTCATGTTCAGTGAGGTCAGCCTGAAGGACATGAGACCCTGCCTCACTGAACAGAACAGTAACTGGAAAAGGCCACACCAGCACCTTGTCTGCCGTCTCTGTCCTCCGGGTTCGCCTCATAATCTCTTCAAGTCGCTGCAAAAAACACAAGAGAGCAGATGAGGTACAGAGAACACACTGGCTTGGCACATTCTAGCAATAAGATAAGTATCAAATTATCAGTTAGGATTCCAAGAAAGTATACTTCACAGTTCTCCATCATAATTGGAGTTACTAATAGAGGTTGGAGCCATTTTAACTTTTGTGCAGAAGTAACTACTCTGGGGAAGGCAGAAGCTGGCAGCTTTCTTGGGAGTGAATACTGAGGGCTGTTTTCTCAGGCAAGGGTTCCTGACCAAAGCTCCAGTCTCTCGTCTTCAGGAACTTGAGATCCAGAAAGGAAGGGAGCCTTAACGGCCGCATGCTTCTGCCCCAGCCTACCTTCTTCCTCTCCAGGCGTTCCTGCTCTTCTCTCTGGAAATGCTTCTCTCGTTCCTGCCGGGCCCTCTCCGCCTCTTCCCTGGCTCGGGCTTCTTCTTCTTTCTGAAAATAGGAGTCACTGCTGCTGCTTATCCCTAGTCCCCTAGTCCCCTAGTCTGGGTCTCTTGCAACCCAGCTCGGCACACTGTCAGGCAGAGGCATGGCACTGACGGGTGAAGGCTGTGTTGTGTGCAATACTGTCTTCATCTTTATTTTATTTTTTCAAGACAGGGCTTCTCTGTAGCTTTGGAGCCTGTCTTGTAGCTCACTCTGTAGACCAGGCTGGCCTCGAAACTCAGAGATGCCCCTGCCTCTGCCTCCCGAGTGCTGGGACTAAAGGTGTGCGCCACTAATGCCCTGCTACCTTCCTCATCTTGGAGGTGTCCTGTCCCCCACTTTTGTGCCTGCCTGGCACCTGCTTAGCAGCCCTGATCGTCTGGGAGCAGCCCCAGTGTGGGGCAGGCCCTCACCTGCTTCTGCATGCGCTCCATCTCCTCCCTCTCCCACCGCTCCCGCTCCTCCTCAGCCAGGCGCGACGCCAGCACTTCTTTCTCTCGCGCCTGCTCGGCTTCCAGCCTGCGGGATTCTTCTTCCCGGCGACTCCGCTCCTCGGCCACCCTTCGGGCCAATTCCTCTATCTTTTGTCTGGGAAAAGACAAGAATGAAGGCACACGAAGACACGTCTTTGAAGAGAGGCCACGCGTGGCAAGGGCAGTAGTTCCAATGTCTGGAGGGCAGCCCCCACTTTGGGTACATTCTACCATGACTATGGATCAACTGGTCCTCTTCCTTCTCCAGCTTCACTTCCCTCACAAGCTGCACACAGCCATTGCTATTTGGGTGACTACTTGCGTTTTCAGAGAGAGAGAGACTTGAATACTTGAACATAGGTGATTTTTAGTAACAACCAGAGTCCCCACACCTCAACAAGAAATCATAATTCAAAAAATTACACATGTATGGGAATTTTGCCTACATGTGTGTCTGTGTACTACACGTGTGCCTGGAGCCCGCAGCGCACACCTGAGGCCCTAGAACGAGAGTTCAGATGGTTGTGAGGCACCATGTGGGTGCTGGGAGCCCAACCCAGGTCTTCTGGAAGAGCAGCCAGTGCTCTTAACTGATAAGCCACCTCTCCTCACCCGAGGAGACCCTTAAAACTGAGACAATAATGGGTGCCAGGTTAGGACGAAGACAGGCCATGGAAACTTCCCGTGGCACAGCCAATAGGGTGGCCCCTAACCAGCACTGAGGTCCTCCCCAACTGTCAACAATTGCTGATGTCAGCCCCGGAAGGTGTCCGGTTAAGCAAACCATCAGTTAGCTCTAACTATCAAGTTGACATAGTCTGAAGACCTGCCTGGTCTACTGAGTAAAAACTGACCAGATCAGACTGGGATGTGGGCAAGTCTGTGGGGGACCGTCTTGATGGTTAGCCCTGTAGCAGAGCCCTACGTGAACGAGCCAGAGAGCAGCAGGCCTCTGTCCACAGCGCTGCATAGAGTGTTAGCAAAGCAAGGCAAAGCGTGTGAAGTGTAAGCCAAATGCGCTGTTTCCGCCCCTAAGTTGCTTCAGCTCGGACTGTTTTATCAGAGCAACAGAATGACACTAGAACGCCATCCCTGGCTGTGGTAGTCTGAGTAAGAATGGCCCCATAGGCTCAGCATCAGGGAGAGGCACTACAGGGGAGGGATGTGGAGGGTGTGTATCACTGGGGGAGGCGTGGCTTTGGGGTTTCAAAAGCCCCAGCCGGGCAGTGTCACTGTCGCTTCCCGCTGCCTATGGGTCCAGATGTAGAACTCTCACCTACACTAGCACCATGTCTGATTTGCGTGCTGCTATGAGAAAGATGGAAATCTCTAAACTGTAAGCCACCCCAATTACATATTTTCCTGTATAAGAGTTGCAGTGGTCATGGTGTCTCTTTACAGTAGTAAAACACTGACTAAGACTGTGGTTGGTAAAGGAGTGGGAGGCAGGGTATGCAGACATATTCCAGGCGTGAAGAGTAAGTTTTTGTACCTGGCCCCTCCCACCACCAAGAAAGATGCACATTTTAGGGGCATATTTGTATCCTGGAGAAAGCACATTCCCCACTTGGGTTTGTACTCTGGCCCATACACCAAGTGACTGGGAAACCTGCTAGCTTTGTGTGTGGCCTGGAATAGAAGGCTCAACAGGTCCCGGCTGCTCCGCCACATGATCCAGCACACCCAAGGGTATTTGAGGTTGACAGTGACAGATCGGGGTGCTGCTTGGAGCAGTTGGCAGGACCCTATAGGTGAACCACAGAAGACATCTTTGGGGTTTTGGAGCAAGACTCTACCAATTTCTGCAGACAACCATTCCGTTATTGAAAGATAGCTCTTGGACTGCTATTGTGCCTTAGTGGAAACTGAATATTTGACAATGGGCCACCAAATAACCATGCGACCTGAGCTGTCCACCATGAGATGGGTGTTATCAGACCCACTAAGTCATAACGTAGGATGTGCACAGCAGCAATCTATTGTCAGATGGGAGTGGTTTTTACATGCATTAGCAGGTTCTGAAGACACACCAAGTGTTTCTATTCCTGTTATAATGCTTATGGATCTGTAAATGTATCTGCCAGGGCACGTGCACATACATTTTCCAAGCATTCAGAGAACAGAGAGGGCTACTTAAAATATATGCAATTACTTGAATTAGATACGACACCCTTTAAACCTTTGCTTATCTGTGTTGGTATGCTGCTATTCAGAAGAAAAGTTGATTTTAAAAATAGTTGTGGGGAAGTAGCTCAGTTGATAGAGTGTTTGCCTAGCATGGAAAAAACCCCAGGTTCGAAACCCAGCACCAAATAGACCAGGCATGGCACATGACTGTAGCATCAGCACTCTGGAAACAGAGCAGGGGGAATGGAGGGTCAGTTGTATTGTTGGCTATAGTGCAAGTGTGGGGGCGCTTGCAGCCTTTACCTCTCCAGCTCTTCCTTCTCCCTCCTCTCCCTGTCTTCCCTCTCTCTTTGCTCTCTGGCTAGCCGCCTCTTCTCAGCCAGCATCCTCGTAGCCTCTTCTGGGTCAGTGGTGCCCGCAGAGGCCTTAGGAACAACAATGACAGTCATAGTTGATGGCGGTGTTGAGACCGGGGCTGGCTCTGTAGCTGGAGCAGGGGCTGGGCTTGGAACAGGGGTCGAGACTGGAACAGCTGTACAAATAGGTACAAGGAGAAAAGCAAGTGGGGCTAAAACCCAAGGAACAAATCAAAACCTGGCATTCCCCATGCCCGCAGGCCTGGGATTCATCATTCTCAAAGAAAAGGGAACATCTACCACTGTGTGTTCTCACGGTCTCCCTGCCTTCTTTCTATCTGTAGCCAAGCAACTGATGACAAAAACTGCATGTCTAAGTGAGACATCCAACGAAGCTCACGCTCTGTCACCAAGTCTTATTTTTATAGCAGTTAAATCAGTTAACAACATCTGCCAAATGTGTCCTGGGAGCCTTGTGTTAGGTTCTGTGGGGAGCGCTACTCCGAGCAAAATGAAGACGAGAGTCCATTTGCCTTTTATCAATTCCCAAGTATCCCTATGCTTAGGTGACAGTTACCAGAATATGAAAGCCTTTCAGTGAGTATTCTTAGCACCACATGTCTAGGACTCGGGCCAGGCAGGTGACACTCTATGAAGAGGCTCCTTTTATTTGTAAAATCTTTTTTTTTTTTTTTGACATAGAGTTTTTGTGTAGTCAGGGACAGCCTAGAGTAGCATCCAATTCATGATCTTCATGCTTCAGTCACCTGACCATTGGTATCACATAACTGGTGTGCACCATTATATTATGCTTTTGGTTCTCTTTTTGGTCAGGTGTGGTGGTGCATCCCCCTTTTTTTTTTTTTTTTGAGAAAGGGTTTCTCTGTGTAGATTTGGAGACTGTCCTAGAACTTGCTTTGTAGACCACACTAGCCTTGAACTCATAGAGATTCACCTGCCCTTGCCTCCCGAGTGCTGGGACCACCCCTGGGTGGATACCTTTAATCTCAGTACTTAAGAGACAGCCTGGATGCACAGTGAGACTTTGTTTCAAAGACTCTACCCAGAGCTATCTTGAGACCAGACACAAGGATGCAACAGCCTTGTCAGGGCAGGCACACTAGCTGCCCACACACACATCTGGCCCCAGGGGTGTTTGGGGCAGAAGTTCTTCAACTGTGTTTAGATTCAGGAAGATGGCTGAGGATGCTACCTGAGCAGGCCTTGTCATGACTGTACATGACAGCCTGACACCAGAGCTTCATGCTCGGGCACCTGAGACTTCATCATCCCTCCCCCAACCCCTGCTTTTCAGGCTTACAGTTCTACTCAATCTCTCCCTCTCCTTTCTGCCCTTGGGATTGAACACTCAGCTTCACACATGGTAAGCAAGCACTCTCACTGAGCTACGCTTTAGTCTCCTTAAATTGCTCAGTTTGAATTTGAGCTCACGGCTCATCTCAGGTAGCCCCGGACTTGAGAACTCTGTGCTCTGGTCCCCATCACAGCCTGGATTGCTAGTAAGAAACCGGCTGCTTGGGGTCTTCATCCTCTCATTCAGGATGTAGCTAGTACTGGTGTCTCCTCCACTCTAAGACTGCAACTTGTTCTGGTTCCCATCCTTAAACCTCAAATTGTATTTTATATGAAAATATTCCAACAAGAAAATATCCAATTCCTAGTTCTAGGTGACTACAAATTTCTAAACAACACTGAGTTGTCTCACAGAAGAAAACCCTCAGTTCTCCTGATCTCTGTTGGTACGATTTGACCCTTCACCTCATATTCTGACCCAGGAGGACTGAGGTAAGGCCAGGGACCTGTAGTTGAAAAATTCTGGAGGGGTAGTTTAAAAACATTTTTAGAAGTCGTTGAAATCTTAAAAAAAAAAATATCAAGTAGGCTGGGGAAAATCTTAAAAAATATATATTCAGTAGGCTGGGGAAGTAGTTCAGAGGTTTGCCTGGCAATGCCAGAGTCAGAGTCTAACACCTAGGACCTCATAAAACCCGTCCTAGCAAACGGAAGGGTACGAAGTTCAAGGTCAGGCTGGAGAGACGCTTGGTGATTGAGAGCACTGGCTGCTCTTGCAGAGGACTCAGGTTCAATTCCTAGCACCCCATGGTGACTCACAATCTCCTGTAACTCCAGTTCCAGGGTATCAGACGCCTCTTCTGACCCCCACAGGCACTAGGTACATATGTGGCACACAGACATACATACAGGCAACACACACACCCACACACACACCCACCCACCCACCCACACACACACACACACACACACCGACATTCAAAAATTAATAAGGTCATCTTTGTCCACACAGTGACGTCACAATACAGAGTGGTAGAGGAGAGAGAGGGAGAGAAGAGAGAGCAGACAGAGAAGGAGAAGAGGAAGGAGAGAAAAGAGAGAATATGAAGTACAAATTTCCAGCAAGAAAAGGTTAAACAAAGCGACATCTGAAAAGGGCAAACTCAGAGACACTAACGACCCCACTCCCCAGCACCTGTGGGCCCACTCTTACCAGGGTCAGTTGGCTCTGTGGACGTCCCCTCTTCAACTGTGACCTCCTCTACCTTCACCAAGGGTGCTCTGCCCTTTATCAAGGGCTCATTGGCAAGTTTCTTCTCCGGGTCTTTTTTCTCAGGCTCCGTTCTGACCTCTCTCTTGATGGGGCGGATGTTGCCAGGGGATGATGGGTGGGTCTGAGAGGAAGCAGCTTTGACTGAAGTGGGAGTCAGGGAGGATGCTGGCCGGGGAGTGCCAGGCAAATGCGGCATAGACTTGGATGGAAGCCTGGGCAACAAATGACAAGGACAATGGGTGTGTCAGCACTGGCTTACCAGAGCCCAGAACACCTGCAAGTGGAAAACCAAGCAGAGGTTTCATACGAGCATTTCTCTGTATGTGGTAAAGTAGAAGGAAGAGGAGTCCCCGAAGAGGCCCACTGCAAAGCTCTGTTCTCCTTTCGCTTACAGGAAGCTTGCTATTCCTCCAGTCAAAGGCAAGCGATGTGAACGCACACAAAGGCAGACACTGAGGACGAAGCTAATTCTCCAATGTGGACACCCCCACCAGCCTCCTCCACCCCACTCACCAAAGGCGGGCGGGAGCTGGTGATCTTGCTTTGGGATTAGATGGAGACATGGTCCTTCGGAAGCCAGAGGAAAACTGGAAGGGCGTGTGTTCTTTTTCACGCTCTCTTTTATGGTTCTGGGTTCAGAGAAACTCGGTAATCAAAATTTTCTGAGTGACATAATCATACTCAATGATATCCAACAATAAGCTACAAATCATTTAGTGTTTTAAAGAATTTATTTAAGACAAATTTATAAACCATGTTGTGTGTGTGTGTGTGTGTGTGTGTGTATGTACACACATGCACATACACACACATACATATATTTACTTCACTGCAGGAAAGCCCCTCCCCTCTTCCCCCCTCCGTTAGCTCACAACTGAATAATATAATTGAATTAACACAGATGACATGAATAAAGTAGATCTAGATGGATGATTTGGATTGTTTTTGTCAAAAAGGAAGGGTTTGGAAGGAGTAAAGGAAAAAGGGAAATGATGTAATTACATTATAATTTCAAAAGAAAGAGAAAACAAACAAACAAACAAACAAACAAACAAACAAATAAACATAAACTTTGAAAGAGCAGCTGTATTTTTTGTCTAAAATTACCTGGAGTGAATTTACCTTGTCTCTCACATATGTTAAAATGGAAGTCATTTCCTTTCGTTGTAAATTTTGTAATTTTTCTTTTTGCCATACTGGGGATTGAACTCCAGGCTTCATGCAAGGCAAGTGCTCTACCACTGAACCACATTGCCAGCCCCATTAAAAGAAAAATCTTTAAGTACATTATCTACTTTTTTATTCTTTATCAATTTTCATCTTTTACTCTGGAAAATATTATTGTTTAGTTGTTAAAAAAAAAGTTCATGCTGGGCAATGGTAGCGCACTCCTTTAATCCCAGCATGGGTTGAGGGGAGGCAGATCTCTGTGAGTTCAAGGCCAGCCTGGTCTACAGAGTGAAGTTCCAGGACAGCCAGAACTTTTTAAAGAGAAACCTTGTCTTGGAAAACAAACAATTTTACTTGGCTGTTACTCCAGTTACATGTTTGGTTCCCTTTTATTTGGCTATTGTAGACAAGGTCTTATATAAGGCCGCCATCTCCCCAAGGAAAGCGGGCCTAGGGTGAGGAAGTTTAGGTTACTTTTTCCTAGGAAGGGATCTAACAGGAACTGACACAACAGCCCTCCCTGATGGCCAACTAGGAACTCAGCCAGAGATCTGGTCTACCACACAAAGAGATGCCTGGAACAGTGTTCTAAAGTTAACATGAAAGGGGGGGGGGCAACGGGAGGGAAGGGGAAGCCTGACAAGTGTTTGAAGAATCCTGAGCTGAGGGGGAGAGGATGGAGGAGGCAGGGAACAAAGAAAGGGGGGGGGGACCTGAAGGATCTGAGACTGTGACCTGTTATGGGTGGCAGGGAGGCAGGCTGGGCACCTCTGTGGGAAAGCAAGGGGACAAGGGATTGTGCAGATGTCACCTAGCCGAGCTGCTAGTGTGCCTCTGTTCTTTTGCTACAAGAAGCAGACACGATGCTCCTCTTCCTCCCCTTTTGTGTCCCTTCTAACTGCTTCACCTGTCTCCCTGAGCAGCTCCCTGACTGGGCTGCAGGTGGAGGAGACAGCTAATGTTTTCACTGTTTCTGTTGAGTTCCTACCATAGAAGAACTGAAGGCAAAAGGGACCTTCCCCCATGGGGTGGGGGCCAGTTCTATACCTTTCCAGTGGCATGGCCACCCTCTGTCCCATCTTGGAATTCCCAAAGAGCACACACACAAAGGCACTCCTGGGTTTCATCCTGGTGTGGGTCTCCACAATCATCTTTCCTCTGAACCCTCTCCATAATGCTGAGAACACAATAAGCCATTAAGTTAACTTTCTGATGGCCAACTTTGCACTATCTGAAAAAGAACAAACCGGAACTCTCATATTTCCTGATTTTAAAGTATATTTCAGAGCGCTAATAGTGAAAACAGTATGCCTCAGGGATATGTAAGCAGGCTCATAGATGAATAGAATGGAATAGAATAAAATAAAGAGTCTAGAAACTGTAGAGCCAAGGAGCAATCAACAGGAAAGAACAATCTTCAGCAAATGGCACCAAAGTAGTTGAATGGTCACAGGAAAAACAATGAAACCAGACCTTTCCTTTATAACGGCACACAAACATGAACTGAAAATGGATTAAAGATGCAAATATGAGTCTTAAACCTGTAAAAAGAAGCTAATATTTAGAAGAGTTTCACATTATGGAACTGGTTACTAATCTATGGACCCAAGGCACAGGCAACAATATAAAAATGAACAAATGAGTGTGAAAAAAATTTCTTATAGGTCAAAAGGCACAAAAGATTGAACAGGCAAGCCATGCTACAGAAGAACACACCCTCAGAGCCCATTTAATCTGGAGTCATTATCTGGAATAAATAGATAATACTCACAATGCAACAATTCATTATCAGATTTCAAATGGGCTCGGGCTGGTGATGGGGTCAGTGGCAAAGCAATAGCTTGTGTATGCAAGGCCCTGAGTTAGATCATCAGCAACACACACGTAAACACAAACGGTTTGAGTAAATATCTCCCTGAATGCATATGCCAACTGCCAATAGTCTACGAAAAATGTGCCATGCTACTGTTCATTAGAGATGCAAATCAACACCATGGAAGGCCACTCACATAGACTAGATTAGATATCATACAAACAAAAACAGGAAATAGCAAGTACGGGCAAAGATGTGGAGAACCTGGAACCCTTGTGAGTGACTGGTAGGAATGTAAAATGGTAGTCACTATGCTATGTGCTTCTTCAAAAATAATATAGAATCGACATGACTCTAGTCTTGGTGTGTGTACGTGTGCATATGTGTGCTGTGCCTACCCATGTATGAAGTCAGGGCTGATGCCTTCTTTCAAGCTACCTTATATTCTGAGATGGGGTCTGTTACTGAACTTGGAGCTTGCCATTTCAATTAGACTGGCTAGCCAGTGAGGCTGTGGATCTGATACATGTCTATACCTCAATGCTTTAGTACAGAGTTGTCTTTTACGTTGGTGTCTGAACTCAGGTCCTCCTACTGGCACAGCAAGCACTTTACACACTGAACTATAACCAAGCCTGTGCACAAACACACAGATTTAAATATTCAGTTCATTTACATCACTAGCTACTTTGCAAAAAATCCAATACAGCTAATCAGTACTAGATTCCACAGTACAGATCTAGAAGTCATTTTTCTGACAATAGTATTCTCCTAAATATTTGATTGTAAGGCAGTGAAAATTCTAATTGATCACACACAGAGGAAGGCATTAACAGGCATAACCAGCAGGTTCTAGAGAAGACAGAGTTCCATTCTGTTAGTCACAGTCAGCCTTCTACCTTACTTTCTGAAAGCGCTGTGACTCTTGTCCTTCTGTAAATAAGTAAATAAATGACTGTTGCTCACTGTCACTCTTTGTCTACAGCACCAGGAAGCTGAAGTGACACTTCCGGTGTCAAAAGTAGCTCACCTTTGGCTACAGTGCCGAAGCCAGTCTCAGTTAGGCATCAAACCCTGCTGCCTGAAGGGGCTCAAGAGGAACTCTCCTGTAGGCAGGGCCAAGTTCCCACAGCCCTCAAATCCACTTAAGCAAACCTTCTAAACATTAGAATTGCTCTGTCTGGCAAGGTTCTTTTTTTTTTTTTAGATTCCAACCTCTCATGACAGGGGTCATGCTATTATCCCTCCAGGCAGGCAATGACACGTGGTGGATTATTCATTATAACTGAAGTCCAGGTCCAAAGCCATAGAACAATGTCTGCATCTTCCCACCACAGTGTTAAGCACACAGTTTAAATGAAGGTGCAGGCGGATTCCTAGAGATACACAAATGACCGCTCTTCCTTTATAGCAGGATCAGTCATAAATGTGCCCAGTTACCCTGTCAGGAGTAACAAGTACACATAGGATCATCTTTCACTTTAAAAACCTGGGGTGTAGAGCTCGACAGCCTTCCAAGAGAGGCCTACTGAAGAGGAATGTTTCCAAACACTTCTCTTCCCTGTATTTTAAGATACGGGCTTTGACATCCATATCTGGTTCAGAGTGAGCAAAGTCAGCTTCTGGAAATGGTTGGGATAAATGCAGCAGGCCAGGCCCACTTCTCTGCAAAGGCAACTTGGTGTCTGACTTTGCAAAAAGTATTCTAACCACTTATTTACATCAGTGGCCCAGCAGAATAGACTTGCCACTCATTTGTACTTGTGCAAAGTACAGTTTCATCCTCAAATTTAAATGTTTAGGGAGAAACAAAAATCCCTAAGTGGAGAGGGGGGCAGGAGCACCAGCAAGCTGGATTTATAATGGGTGGGATGGTGTGTCACAGTCATCTGATCTTGTACCCAGAGTACACCTCAGGGCAGAGCCCGCTCCTCACAGGGACAGAACCGGCTCCCAACACCAGCTTCTCCACTGCTACTCACCACTGTGCCATGAGTGGTCCTCCTTCGCGCAGAGCCCTCAGGCGGTGTTACAAAGAGTTTTGGCCGGTCCACTGGATTTCTAGAGTGTGCAGCTTTGAAGGGCATGATGATGGGGCTGCAAGATGCTGAACGAGGACAAATGGGGATGACTAGAGTGCAGTGATTGGTTTTACACACAAGAGTGCCAGAGGAGCAGGTGAAGAAAGCCAGAGGCAGGGTCAGCAGAAGGAGCAGAGCAGAGAGAAAAGTAGAGAGATGTTACTACCTAAAGGCGCCCGCGCCCGGCCCTGTGTTCCTCAACTCTCCTTACACCTGCGCGTCCGGGAGAGACCTGGTGTATAATGCTGCTTGTCTGTTTCAGTTATGACTACAGATTCAGAAACAATCCAATATCTGTGGACAATAGCAGCCTTGCACGACTACAAACCTGTATGAGTGACGCCGGTTTTTATATAAAGACTGGTATATGAACAGATCTTTCCTAGTTACAACTGAAATGGAACAAAAGGTGGAACCAGGATCTTGTAAACAGGAAGTAAGGTCTACAACTGTCTCAAGAGCCAAGTTCAGGGGGAGAGGGAGAAAGCGATTTAAAAAGTCTCACGAGGTGTTTAGACTTGTTATGGGGACAGCTAATCATAGCCAGAAAAGAACGGATTTATTCATTTAAAGGCAAGCCGATACATACTTCTAGCCCGCCCCCAAACCAAGGCATAGAAAATAAAGGGAGAACATTGGCCTTAGGATTGCCACAGCTGTGGCTGTTACAGTTTTACTAAGGACAGAACTTTTTTTTTTTTTTTTTTTTTAAAAAGGCAGTTTGACCACTTTTTCTTTTTTTTTTTCTTTCTTCCTTCCTTTCTCTCTTTTATTAATTTACCTTTTACATTCCAATCCAAGTTCCTCCTCCCTCAACCACTCACTTTCAAAGGAACTGTGCAACAATAGGTTTAAGGAAATGTATTTAACATTGCACAGGTGCCAGAATTTTTCAGATTTCATAAAAAAAAAAAAATCTTGTTTTCCACCCAAAACATGGTTACTGAGGATAATGCCATATAACTAAAGTCAGGTTATAAAATTACTTTATGCAACCCTAGTTCCTGTACTGGTTTTTAAATTTTAGAGACAAGGGCTCACTGTGCATTTGCATTTCCGAGGCTGATTATGAACCTGTGTCAATTCCTGTGGTGGAATGTTGGGATTGCAAATGTGCGATGCTGGGGATGGAACCTATGACTTCCGCTGAGTGGAATTCCAGCTCTAAAGCCAATCTTTCCCATTAAAGCCTCTCACCACACACCTCCCGGGATCTCCTCTAACAGTGAACGCTGAAGGAGGTGGATGGACTAGGAGGGGAGCTGCACGCACTTCTGTATCTGAACAAAACATAGGCCGCCTCTATACAATGATCCAATTACTGCTACTCCCTTCATCCTCCCTGTAAGAACAAGGGAATGGACACAAAGGCTGGCCTGCTTCTGACCTTCAATGGTGAGGGCTACATTTGTACTTTGAGGCAGAAAGCCTCTTGTCTTTGCTTGTGGTGACCCCAAGGGAAAGTACTGGAAAAAAACACAAAGCACTTTCATCTCCCAGACAAGGAAGGGTCCATTAATGCAAAGCTTTCCCAGGTCAATCAAATATACTGCAGAAGCCATGTCCTGCATGAGGCACCTGGGGTCTAATGCTCAGGGAAGAGGTATCCAGTGCCCATGCAAAGCCAGAGGCCATTAGTCTTGCCCAAAGGTCAAGAACCCCTGGAGAACGGGCCTGCTCTGAGGTCAAGGCTGACACTAAACAGAACAGAACAAAAACTTGACTTCATTTTCTTGTAAAGTGAACAATTTCATGAATGTTTGTTGAGGCCATCCTAGATGCAATCTAACTTCATCAAGCTTATTCTTTATTGTAGAGTTGAAAAAGCCTTAAACAGAGGTAGAAAATAGTCTCTTCTTATCATGTGGCCCTGGCTATCTTGGAGTTTGCAATGTAGACCAGGCTGACCTCAAATCCAAGGAGATCCACCTGCCTCTGCCTCCTGAGTACTTGAATTAAAGGAGTATACCATCATATGTGGCTTGAGAATACCCTTAAGTGTACTACCTGTGGTGTTCTATTTAAAATTGTTCAACCTTAATTGTTCAAGAAATACTTTCTGGCTAAGATAAACACTAAAAATTCCAAGGGGATTAAAGTCTGAAAATCTACTACTGAAAAGCTGAAACCTGCAAACTGAATAATCTGGTTTTTCTGAAGAACAAGAATAATACAGACTTCCTACCCCGTACTCTTCATGTCCCGCATCATTTGATTAAAGAGGATGCACCTGCCTTGAGAAAGTCTTCCATTACTCCTGGAAGTCAACAGTACATTGACCTAACCCATCAAGCTCTTCAGCAGGAACCAGTGAGCACAGGGCAAGGCAGTGTAGCTCAAGGGGCTGGGAACCAGAGCGCAGAAAACCCACATAGTAGGATGGTAACGTCATTAAAGCCTACCATGCATGTCTAACGAGCTCTGATTTGCTTAATCCTGACCGCTATCGATCAGGAGCACATTTTGCAGGTTCTGGAAAACCATGGGAAAATCAACCCAAAGATGGAATTTCCAACACCCAGGAGCTTTACTGCTTGCTCAGGGTCATGGAGTGTGGGAGGGGGAAGAGGGGCCATGCAAGCTCTAAATACCTTAAGGGACAAGGGTAGTGGTCTTAATCTGCTACTGTGATTCTGGCTATGGATATAGGTCCCTCTTCTGCAATGGCAATTGGGAATAAGATGAAGTAAGAACAGACACTAAAATGGGAAGAAAATAATCAGGAAAGTGTAAGGAAAATAAAGATGACAGCGTATGTCTCTGAAAAGACAACCAGAAGACATATGTTTACATGCATACTTCCAAATGGAAATCTTCATAAAAACCACCTTTTATCTCATGAAATATAAGCTGTCATCAATGCAATGGGCAATAATAACCTAGAGAATGTACCAGTAGATAGCAAACTCAAAGTTTATGTTCTGTTTCTCACTAAAATCAATTACTGAAATGTAACAATCAATTAAAAAAAAAAAAGGATAGCAAAGTCATAAAGAGCCAATCTACAGATGAAAAGCACCCCAGCTAAGCATAACAGAGGGAAGGAAGGGGCCAGGTGGGGAAGTAAAGAGTGGAAATGAAATGGTATAGGAGAGAACAGGAAGGAGCGACAGGATTGTTGACAGAAACTGCAAAGAAAGACACGTTTCCAGCTTTGGAACAAGATAACACAACATGGATTCAGGAGCGTGATGACCACACACTGTGGAGTGTCCACATAACAGGATGGAAGATTCAACAGGTTGAGGGCTGCCTTCATCACTTGCACAGAGGTAAGAAATTCACAGCATAAAACAGACCATCTTGAGATGCCACACTTTTTCCTGTAGAAAACCCCAGATGGAGTATGAGTGCGGAGAGGGGGAGGCCAACATCCTGAAGGTTCTCCAAGAGGCCAGGAGAGGCCAGATCTGTGCTCTTGACTGACTCACACAGGATGGTGAGAAGTAGAGTTGACCCTTGTTAGCTCACTGGGCACTACAGATTGAGAGTCACCATAAAATCACAAGAGCTTTGTTTGTGCAGCGGACTGATTCCAATGAAGAGACAAAGCACTTTTTAAGGGAGCTTTTCAGAGAGGGTGTGCAATTTCCTAAGTGCAAAAGATGAGGGGCTGCTAGGCTGGTTCCACAGACATGCCAACTGTGCCCAGAGTGAGCTGGGAAATCTGAAGCCATCACCAGGACAGAGCTGTTACTCAAAGCCTATATGGATGGCTCTTACCAACTGGATACATTACACTTGCTTTTCTAGCCTGTTCTGCATTGTGAAAAGTTTTAATGTAACAGCCAGGATTAGGTATGTTCCATATTGTTTTCAGTGAATGTCACAAGTAAGTGCATTTAATTAGCTTCCTCAGCTGTCAGGGCTTAGAAGGCAGCTCCTAGGTTATGTACACAAACCCGGCACAGGACATATTATGATGCTTCGTGCTTAACTGGGGGCCTGTGCTGATTTATTTCCAAGCCTGCATAGTAATAGTAAACATTAAATTGTATCTACCACCCTTGGTCATCTGTTGGGATACAGGGGCAGAAAAGTAAGTAAATGATCCTTTCTTTTTTCTGCTGATCTTATGAATAGATGGGGGCCATGTGATCACAGTGAGGGATGTCATTTGCCTGCCTGGCTTCCGGTGTCCAGGAAAGATGGTACAGTGGATGCAAAGAGCAAACAATGCCAAGAACACATAGCCAACACCAGCAGAGGAGCACACACGGGGTTAATGGGAGAAGTGGGAAGAGACAGGCTTTGAAAGGAGGACTGTACTTCACCACAAAGTTGCGCCTGGTTGGCTTTACCTGTGTCTCCAGACAAGGCAGCGGTGCTTTTACTTCTGGCCAGGAAGGAATGTGTGGGCGTCAGCAGTCTGTTTACAACGCTGCTCTCCCAGGGGCTGAGCTGCAGGCGGCGAGCTAAATGTCACCACATAAGCAAGAAGTTAGGAACACCGTTTGCGGGGCCAAGAGGGTGCAGAACATCATGCCTAATACATAGCCTGGGCCTTTGAGACAGCCCAGGATCTCCAGGGAGGACATGTGGCCATGAGTCAGGACAACAGGATCCCCACCCAAGGGGAGCTGCTATTCCACGAACTGCTTTCCTCAACACTTGCAGCTGCTCTAAAGGGGCAGCTGGAATGGATTTTGCTAATCACCCTTGTTAAACAAACAGGTCTTGAAATGAAAAAAACATTTCACCTACAGATGTGCTACCATCAGAGACTCATACTGATAGAATGAGTGTACCTCTCTGATGGGCATCATGACAGGCAGTAGACTGATGGCACTCATCTCTGACACGGGGCTCCCTGTACATCTTAATAATCAGCCTCACTGGGGCTGGCAAGCAGATTTGCATAAAGGATTGTCTGATGGACTACCCCAATTGTTTAGGGCAGCTGGCAGGACGTGAGCTATACTAAAGTAAAGAAGGCTCATGCAAAGGTCTGTATGGGGCTCTTTTGACCTTTCCTCTCAGCAAGCCGGGCTCTTTCAGGTCCCAGTTTGGCACAATACAAAATTTTCCACTGAGGATCAAGGCTAAAGCTGAAGGAAGACAAAATTAAGCAGAAATGCCAAAGTGCAAATTAATTATACACCCGAAGATTATCAGTGATGTCTGAAGAATTTAGAAAACAAACTTAAAACAACACAATGATGTATGGATCCAAAACTACCCGGATTTGGCAAAGCCATGGTTAGGAAGTGCGTGCCAATTATGAATTTGTTTACATTGTTAGCATCTAGTGATGGTGCACCAAAACACTGAAGCATGTTCCAGAGCTGCCAGAGAAGAAGCTTGCAAGTTTCTATAGAAGCCACTGCAAGAAAAAGGCCACACACACACTCTCCTAGAAGGTCTTCCCATGTGGCTCATGAGTCTTTATATACCGTTTCTTAGCGGAACAACACTTCAAACCATACTGCTACAATGAAAAGGTTCTCCCTTCTGTGCAGGGAGAACCAATTCCAGGAAGTCCTTTAATGATATGACCTTATTTTAGGAGTGACTTTTCTGGTCAAAGCTTGAATTAATTTAAGAACCAGTGATTTTTCCATTAGATTATATGCTTATTAGGAGAATCACTATGGTTAAACTATAATTATAATAATATTATTATTATTTTGTGTGTGACAAGGTCACATTCTATAGGTAGCCTCAAATTCATGTAATCCCACCTCTGTCACCCAAGAGCTGGGATTACAGGTTTGGATCACAATACTTGGCTTCCATGGTTACATATTTCCTAGAATTAAGATGAGCTGGAAACACACTATGTGCTATGATACTGATTCAAGGTGAGAATGTATTGACTCATTGCTCTGTATGTATTTATTCTGGAGACAAGTTCTCACTGCACAGGCCAGGGAGCCCTTGATCCTTCCTCCAACCTCAGCTTCCTAGGGGTGGGATTAGGCTTTCACCACCACACCAGAAACTTCCTAGACTAATTTTAGCTAAGAGGAGACAGCTTCATGCTCCCTCTTTTTAAGCCCCCTGTTGCTCCTTCTTGGAAAGGTATGGTTAAGTGTGTGGTGTTAAACATGAGGATATACACCTTTAATGTAAATTTCCAAATGGCAACACTGTCTCTATCATAGAGCTTAGAGGGACAATCAATGAGAAATCGCATGCTTTATTTACCACATGACATTATTATATTCATTATAAAAAATTAAAGGTGTAAAAATTAAAGCATTTTCTTCTTCCCCTCTCTGTGCTCCTGTTTTATAGGTATGTAGGTGTAAGTACATGTTTACACATGTATGCAGGTGGAATCCACTTGTCAATGTTGAGTATCCTCATCAATTGCTGTCCATCTTATTTAAAAAAATGGTTGATTTATGTGTATGTGTGTATGTTTGTGAATGAATGCTGTGTGTGTGTGTGTGTGCGCGCGCGCGAAGTTCTGGATTAGAGGTGTGTGCCACCACTGCCTGCCTGTGCCTGTATGTATGTATGTATGTATGTATGTATGTATGTATGTATGTATGTATTCTCCTCCTCTTCCTCCACCTCCTCCTCCTTGTTTTTTGAGACAGGGTTTCTCTGTGTGGCTTTGAAGCCTGTCCTGGAACTAGTTCCTGTAGACCAGGCTAGTCTCAAAATCACAGAGATCCGCCTGCCTCTTCCTCCCAAGTGCTGTGTCTAAAGGTGTGCGCCACCACTGCCCAGCCTGTGCAAGGATTTTTAAAGTAGGTTCTGAAGGAACTAACTCAGGTCCTCATGCTGATGTGGTATTTTACTCAGAGCCATACCATCCTCAAATCACAAATATTTCTTAAAAGGGATGCCACAGAAATAACCATAGCAGCCTCCATTGTGTTTGGAAAGTCTGAGAAAGCACATTTGGGGGAGGCAGCTATTTACTAAGTTTAACTTGACAGTGTTTCAGTACATTTAATAACCAGCAGAGCCATTCACATGCATCCCAGCCAACCATCAGCTCTGATTCATATCAGCTTTCAGGCTGCTGCTGCAGGCCAGAGAAAGCTAAAACAATTTAACAACACTGCATAGGCTTCTTTGACATTTGTTGATAAAGGCTTCTAGTTGAATTTGATATTGAGACAATAAGGCAAAACTAATGTGCAATAAGAGCTGGCAGAAAAGCAGTCTTACTGAAGAATTTGCTTAACCAAAACAAGCAAGCACATAAAGCCTCCTATATCATGAAAGCCCCTTGCAGGCTGGTATGGTCCGTTAGCCCAGGAACTTGCTGCACCTCCTTTGATAGGACAGGAGAGCAGGGCTGACTTGAGAGCTCTCCCTCTGATAGTCACTTTAGCTTAACCGTCAACTCTGCAGCCCTGTGTCTAGATTCAAGGAGCAGTTTCCTGGCTGCAGATACGGACTAGTTATTGACATCTATTGGCCTTGGCACTCTACCTCTACTTCTCATTTAGCCAGAGAATGCACATCTTGCTGTGGCAGGCATGACTGTGATCTCAACACTGAGAGGAGAAGGATGAAGGATGGAAGCAAGTTCCAGGCCGGCCTGGTGTACACACCGAATTCCAGGCCAGCCAGGGCTGTGTAAGTGAGAGCACATCTCCAAACAGAAGAAAACACAGAAAGCACACATGGAAGCCACAAAGGTGAGAAGTGCAGGAACCAGACAGAGTTGGGAGGGGCTTCTAATCTCACCTGCAGTCCCTCTTGATCATTACCATCATTACCAAAAGGGACATTTAAAGCCTCAAGGTACTCAAATCAACACACAGGCCACCCAATGGATCTTAGTCCCCAAATCACATTATTTTAATAAAATCCAATCAGATGCATCATGCAAAAATTTTAAACATAAGTTTATTTCTAACTGACACAGAATTCAGCACTTTGAATCCCCAGAGATGCGTCAGGGCATCATCCTGTTTACTGCCTGTCTCCTTACTCTCATCCTTGCCTGGGATTGGAGGAGGGAGGAGAGCAAGGTACAACTTAAGAGTATTATAGACTCTGTGGTCTGTCTCAGACCCAGGTCACAAAAGTATGACACTGAGATGCAGGTAAGTGAGCACTCCAAACGGAAAGGGATGTGAACAGGCAGCGGTAGGAACAGCATCCACACTGCCTGTATTTTATGTTCTAATAAAGGAATGCACTTGAAACATAAGTCTACCCTCCCCTGAACACACTCCACCTTGTCTGAAGGAAAATTTAATCAACAATAAATTAACATGAATAGTGCCTACAACTTGATTACATGATAATATAAATGTTTTAGGTAAATTTATCTTAAAAAAAGAACAGTTTGGGTAAGCAGACAAGAATAAGAAATTGTTCAAACATGTACTACTTTATAAATAATACCAACATTCACATAATACTATATATTACAATGGTACCCTAACAATACAAAGTATATGAACTGACATACACACAGGACATGCACACATTACATTCTTATTAAAGATTGAGACATGACACTTTCCAGTTTTATAAAAACATACTCAAAATCACCATATTTTGTTACTTTTAAAAAGTCTGTGCTTTTTTATTACATAATATCTGTGGTTTTTATTTAAAATCATCTTAGTTATTAAAACAAGGAGCTTCTCTTAAAAGCTTGATTGTTTCTTCTAGGATGTAAAGTAAAACTTTCATTTAATGAATAACTAAACACCCATGTACTGTAAATCCATAGGATGTATAAACTCAAAACCCAGCTGAGACTTTGGCTGGAAGACCATGATCATTAACCTGTTCCGGAGGTAGTCATGGTGATGACAGCCTTAAAATTAGGTCAATCCCTCGAGACTGAAATGGATGGACAGCAAACAACCAATCACGCATGTAGGAGGTGCCATAAGAAGTGCTCTCCCACACGAGAAGCAAACTGGGAAAATAAAACTGCAATCATGAATCGTTTGGTTTTCTTTCAAAAGCCGGCGCCTAGAACTCCCAACACACAGAGGGTTGAAAGAAAGGAACTGTTCAGAACAAGGTTGTCTGCTTTCTGGTGGATAGGTGGGTGAGTTCATTTGCTAAACGGCTGAGGGAAGCACCGCTCTGCACTGCTAAAAGCACCATTCAGCCACCTTCTAACATGAGGAACGCTCTCGTCCCAAGGCAAGTGACGCTCAGCCGCTTTATTGCTTTTTACTCACAAGTTTTTTTCTTCCTATTTAAGAAAGGTAGGGAGAGCAACTTCAGATGCTATTTCCATCTGTACACATCCAGAAAAGAAAACATCAAGTAAGTAACACAACAGGTCTGGTTTTCCTTTTGACTGTACCTCTATCTGGAGAATTTAGCAAGGTTGCAGATGAGGACGAGAGCCGCTTGCTAATGACAGGATCAACATGTTTCGAAAGATTCATGGTGGAAACTGACCGCCTGTCTGGATCTAAAACAAATGGAGATAATGCTAATTGACAGTGGCAGGCAGGGTTGCAATTGTTCAGAGGTGGAGGGGGAAGCATGATTTCTAGAGCTTCCTTAACAGCACAGTTTTCCAACTGGATGTATTCAAGTCAGAGGCCAGAAATAACGCTCACTTTTTTTTTCTTTTGTAAGAAATAATATAAACGTTTAGTTCAGCATCTTACACGAAGGCAGATGAAGACAAACTCAAGGGCGAGGGAAAGGCACTGAGTGGGCACAGGCAAAGAGGCCCAGGACAGTGGGTATGGCATGGACGTGGTAAAACACACAGCAAGCCTGGGGTAAAATGCACACCAGGCTCTGCTGCTGCTTTCTGCCTATATCCCAGCTACTAGGAAGCTAGCCCAGAACGCTACATCTGAGGCCAGCCTGGGAATCTTTGCAAGCTCCCACTCCTGCCTTGATTTTTTCTGATAGGGTCTCAATGTAGCCTGGCCTGGCCTCAGACTCACCGGCCTTTGACCCCCCACCCAAGGTGCACGTGCACACCATTTACTACAAGCTTGTTTGTTTCCTCTTCTCTTTCCTTCCTGTTTCCTGTTCCTTTACCTCTCCTGGGGTTTGAACCCATTGTTAGGTAAGAGCTCTACAACTGAAGGGTACCTGCATCTCCAGACAGAAACAAAAGGGCGCAGTGGTGGAGTTTGCCAACTGTGCCACAGCTCTGGGTTTGACCCTCGGTACTGGGTGTGTGTGTGTGGTCAGTACATAAACTTGCCCAACAGAACTGGCAGCAATATCAATCAGAATTCTAAGTCAATGAGTATTATTGTTCAAATTACCCTGTAGCTAAATTAAGAACGGCTTTGGGGTTCAAATCAGAAGGGAAACCATCATTATAAAGGAAAAACAAAACAAAAAAACAGTTGCGTTATTTGTTGTCAGCACAGAACAAACAGATCACAATCTTACTCACTGTAAATGCTGATGACTGAGTGGACCACACAGGATAAAGCTCTACCCGTGTCAGTATGCATCTGTCAGCATTGTGTGGACTCTGATCTCAATGGCTAAAGTTAAAGAATCAGTGCCACTTTTCTCCTCGTGGCTAATGAAAGCACAATAGAAATGTTCTCTGCAGCACCACCATTACGCTGTTCCCAGGGTCCAAATAATCTTGGCACTAAACATTTTTGGTGAACTTTGCTCAACAGCATAGTCATTTTAATGATTACCTATAATCTACTGGTAATAACCCATAGATGAGACCTGAATTTTCAACTGGGATTAACTTTTATAGCTAGAATTTTAACTGTGTTTTTAAAAAGAAAAAAAAAATGGCCTAACATGATTACTGGGACTTACCTTTTCATTTCTCTGATGAGGTCTGGGCAATAAGAAGAAACAGACGCATAGAGGGAAAAACTAACAGGATGGCCCTGATAATGGACGTGGGTGTGTGCTTGAGAACACCGAAAGCCATGTCCATGTGGCTGGACAGCAGCGTTTCCTGATGTTGCTTCTACACTAAGCGTTAGCTGGGGGGAGTGGTGTCTATATTAAACCTATCCGCTGCCATTTCTCCATACATTACTAAACAGGCTTAGTTCTATTTCCTAGTAAGCAGGAAAAAAATGAGCTAGACAATCTCTTATCTACCAAAATAGTGCGAATGGCAAAGCCTTCAGCTTCGCTACAGATGGTTGAAACCATGGAGGGATGCCTGAGACATCTGAGACAATTTTCATTCATTTCTTCTTCGAACTGAATGAAAGATAATTTCACAAGAGGAGAGGATTGGGGATTCTATAAATAAAATTGTTTCCAGGGCAGTACTAGCTGATGTACCAGTAGCCAGACAAGATGATGACTTTGATGGGGACCATTTCCAGGCTTGAGAGCCTGGCATGATCAGCAAGGCTTAGGAGCAGGCTTGGGTCAGGTGTTTCCCTGAAGCGAAGGTGCTAAAATGAGCAGCACTGATGTCTCAACACCTCAGCAGCTCAGCCTCATGTCTGAGAGCTTCAACAAATTCCAGTCATTTCTCTTACACACATGTCTCTCCTCTCTCTCCCCTCTCTCTCTCTCTCTCTCTCTCTCTCTCTCTCTCTCTCTCTCAGCATACCAGTAGTTTGCTCTGAACTGGATTTTACCTAACAGCTCATAAGAGCATCACAGGCTTTACTGCTCCGGATGGCCAGGTAGAAAGCAAGGATTAAGTCTTTGTAGGTTTATTGTTTCTCAAAGATACCTGACAGAGCATTTTTATCCTATATACAGGAAGCATGAAGCTCAGTAAAAGAAAAACATAGCCATAAAAACATTTACCATGAGCATTTTTCTTCATGGTACATTCATGAAAACTATTTCTAGATAAAACATCACATATAAACTTGTCATTTATGATGACAGATTTGGGTGTGCTCCTTCACAGGTCGTAAAGAGACATGGGGAAAAACGTGCTTCTAGGCTTGGTTGAGGCCATAGAGAAATAAACTGTGATTACACTTGCTGAATTAAAAACAAAATTAAGGGGTTATAAAAAACAGTAATGAAAAAACACAGCGAACATGCAAACAACAATTCAGTTTCTCAGATAAAAGTAAAGCTATCTATGAGTACGTTGCATTGACAGCCACAGGAGCTGTTAAACTGGATGCACTTTGGTTAAGGTGATTCTTAGCTGAAAGGCAATGTAAATAGGCTTTATTAAAAATGCCTTAAAGAGAAAGCAAACATGCCATGTGTAATTATTTCAGCACCTTTATGTTACCTGAGTCATAACATCACACTTAACACTGTGCCCATCTCAGATCTAGGTCTATGTGACAGGCAGTGGGCATGCATGATGATTAGTGTGGTGACAGGTCAGCTATCTATGAACTGGTCTTAAGTCTGGGGGGCCAGATTTTCTAGCACCCCAAAACTGTGAGGTGGTGGTCCACCCCTGCTAAACGGAGAAGGTGAATAAAGACTCAACAGAACCACCTGGGGACAGAATGCAAGACATGATTTAAAAAAAAAGTATCAGACTCACACAAATGAAAAAGAATTAACATACTATGTAAGAGTTAAGGTGTATTGAATTTACAGTACAAAAACCAAACCTTTTGCTAAGTTTGTATTTCAATATAATTTTATGTCCACTCAAGCAGAGAAGTAGCTTGGACATTTACTACTATCTCTAGTCTAAGACACGTGCACACACTCCTCCAGAACATCATTGCTGCACAAGTTAGGGTCAGGTACAAACGGTCACAGCACAGCGTTGACTCTGACCCAGCTACACTGCTGAGATTCTTCCCAGGAGAAAGGGTTACCTTATATAAAGACCTCATGCAAATGAAATCACCACCACAGTTCAGGCTGGGCAGTGTTAGAATACAGCATAGGTTTCATCTCTAGGGGTCTCTGCAACCCACACCCAAGGGAGCAAAGAGAGGTCCATGGGGCTTACCTCCATCACCCCCTTACCCTCAAACAATGGTAGCACCATTTAATTATAGTTTAATGATTTCAGCAGGACTTTTGTTTTGTAACCAAAAATTGAGGGGGGAAGGGAGGAAGCAAAAGCACTTTTACTGTCCAGGAAAGAAAAAAAAACCGAAACCCAAAGGGGAGACTTGAAAGTGATGTCTGCATTTACCTGCACTGTGAATGTTGGAGCTCCCATGGAGAGGGCCTCCCCACGACCACCGGTTATATTTCTGCTTTGGCTTCTGGCTCCTTTCCATAGTCCGACGTACAACAGCTTCATGGCGCTCCTTATTTGGGACAGAAGAGCCAGTGGTTAGGTTTAGCTGGCATAGACTACCTAAATTCTGGGCCCCACTCTATTGCTGTTATGATCTATTTTCTAACTTCTGTACTTTATCTTAAGATGGGACAGTAACATTCTCAGATAGCTTCCTAGTTTAAAGCCCTTGTGTAGAACAGTCAAAGGAATACTTCCCTACTGGTTGTGACACATCACTTAACATGAGTTTTTATTTACTTTTATACATGTTATTGTACATGTATTGTCTTGTTAGCCTCAAACTTGTGATCCTCCTGCTTCAGCTTCCTGACTGCTATGACAATAGGTGTGTACCATTATGCCCCATTTAATTGGTGGTTTTGTTGTTGCTCTCTCTCTCTCTGTGTGTGTGTGTGTGTGTGTGTGTGTGTGTGTGTGTGTGTGTGTGTGTTACTGAGATTCAAGGTGTCAGGTCAGGACCTTATGCATGCTATCATTATTATTTTAAGGTGTGACTTTGTTCATGCTTCATTTATTTAACTCTGCAAAGCTGTGTTGCTTTGCCTGTTTAAAATACCTGGTGGTCTAATAAAGAGCTGAATGACCAATTTTGAGGCAGGAGCAAGGATAGGCGGGACTGGCAGGCAGAGAGAATAAACAGGAGAAACCAGGAGAAAGAGGATGGCAGGGACCAGTCCCCTAGTCCCCCAGCCCCGAAATAAGAAGGAAAAGTAAGACATACAAAAGAAGGAAAGATTAAAAACCCAGAGGGAAAAGGTTAATTTAAAGATAAAAAAAAAAAATAAATAAAAGATAAAAAGCTGGCTAGAAACAGTCAAGCTAAGGCTGGGCACTCATAACTAAACATAAGCCTCCGTGTGTGATTTATTTGGGTGCTGGGCTCCCCAAATGAGCCAAAGAGTAAAAAACAACCAACAAAATGTGTGTGTCAGAGAGATACAGATATTCAAGGTGCCAGGACCTTATGCATGCTAGCAAGTGCTTGGCCCATGTCTATATCCCCAGCTTCATATGGAGCCGCATTTAAAGAGTGGAATTCAGAAAGTGAGGACACAATAATAATTTTTCTTTTTCCTGTACTCACAAGCAGAGTGAATATTAAGGATAAGTTAGAAAGAATGGGAGGGCTCCAAGAAAGGAAACTCCTTTTTCTTTGAGGCTTGGTACATAGCCCAGGCTATCCGTGGCAACCCTACTGCCTGTTTTCTGAGCGCTGGGATTACAAGCACGTTCTACCTCACCTGGTGAGGTCACTCACCGCTCCCTATGCTGTTCTGCCTGTGTAACTTAACTATTTTGAGTATAACTCCACACCCCTTTTGGGGAAGCATAACACTTAAGGTTTGAGTGAGTGTTAAATGAAGTATGTATGTGGAAATATTTACCTACATGGATTGTTTGCAAATAGCAAGTCCCTATGGAAGGTCACTTGGGGGTTTCAGCACATCAGTGCAGGGGAACAAAGCACGGGTTAGTGTCATGTTTTCATGAGAGATTCGAGTACTCAAAGTTCCAGCAGCAACACTCCTGTCCAAGCCCTTCCCCTCGGGGGCTCCCCAACACCTGCAGCTATCTGCACCGCTGAGTACACGGCAACCGTGCATGCAGCACTATGGAAGCAGGGGAGCGGGGTGCGGGGGACGGGACGTTCCGTTGCACAGGGGTGCTGCGCACCTTGTCTTCCTCCAGCCTCTGCCTTCGCTTCTCCTCCACAGCAGCCCTCCTCCGCTCCTCCTTCAGCCGCTGGTCCTCCAGTTTCTTCTTCCGTGCTTCCAGGTGCCTTTCATAGTGCAGCCGGGCTCGCTCTTCTCTTTCCAGCCAGACGATCTCTCGCGCAGCTTTGGAGGCAAACAGAGATCCAACACAGGCAAGCTTAGGGCGTGAGCAGTTAGTGCAGGGTAAGTGGTCCGCACTGAACAGTCCGTTTGTGCGTTTCCAGCTTGGACTTTGCTTTCCTCACTGTGTCAAAGAGGTCGCCCTGAATTTTGCTTTCTGGGTTGGTGTTGTGGCTTTATAGCATAGACTGCATGCTCTGAGGCTACTACGATGCTCTAGGAGCAACAGTACCAGGCCCCTCTCTCTTTTTAAAAAGTGATACTTTGGGCTGGTGACAAGGCTCACATGTAAAATCGCTTGCCAATGTAAGCCGGATGACCCAAATTCCATCCCTGGAACCATCACAAACTCTCTAACGTTGTTTCCTGTCTACGTGCTAACACACACACACACACACACACACACACACACACACACACACACACAGTTCATAAATCATCATCACAATGACAGGCATGGTGGCACACAACTGCAAACCCAGGTTGAGGCAGGGGTATTACCAAGAGTTGAAGGTCGGCCTAGATTACATAATAATGTTTCAATTAAAAAACCTTCTATTTCCCAGCCCCTCCTTTGCCCCCCAACCCATCTCTCCTCACTTTTTCATTCCTTTTTTTATTTTTATTTATTTTATTTTTTTAGAGTTTGTAGTCCAAGCTGGCTGGCTTTGAACTCACAACAATCCTCTGCTCCTGCCTTCTAAGCGTTAAAATCACTGGGGGAGCCACCATGCCCAGCTCTTTGGTTAGATGAACTTGCTTTAATCACATGCACTCATGTATAAACATTTGGACTTTTTTGTTTTGTGTTTTGAGACAGGGTTTCTCCATATAACAGCCTGGCTGTCCTGGAACTAGTTTGAGGTCACGCAGTTTTTCAGTAAGAATTCTGAACATAAGGGGGGAAATCTTCAGGTTGTGGCACACACCTTTAATCCTTGTACTTGGGAGGCTGAAGCAGGCTGATCTCTGAGTTTAAGGCCAGCCTCATTCATGAGTGAGTTCCAGTACAGCCAGAGAGCCAGAGATAACACAAAGAAGCCCTGTTTTAAAAACACACACACACACACACACACACACACACACACACACACACACACAAGAAATAAGAAAAAGAAATCTATTGCTATAGACAGAGTGTGTCCCCTGACCCCAAATCCCAATGTTGAAGCTCTAATCCCCTGTGAGACTGTATTTGGAAGGAAACCCTTTAGCAGGTAATTAAGGCTCAACTAGCTGGGCATGGTGGTTCGTGCCTACAATCTCAGCATGGAAGTTAAGGCAGGAGGACCACTGTCCTAGGCCACCGGGCTATGCAGAAGGCTCTGTTTCAAAAAGCAAAAATATAAAATAAAAAGTTCAAATGGGTCCCCAAAGAGGGGAGCCCTTACCTGACAGAATTAGTGTTCTTTTAAGAGGGTATAGCAGAGCTTGCTCTCTATGCATGTGTGTATAATATGTATTCTTTAGATATTTATATTCTGTGTGTGTGCATGGTGCATTTATGTGGCAAGTGCCTCTATCCACTGGGCCATTTTAATAGCCCATTCTTTTCTCTTTTGATGCCCAACGGAAGAGCCCCAAGCAGGCGTGGAACCAAACACTGATCTGGGAAGCCCCCGATTCCAGACTGTGAGAGAATATAATTCTGAGGCTGAAATCACCCAGTCACTGGAATTCTGTGAGAGCAACAGCCACAATGGCCAATAAAGATGGTTACATCTTTAAGTCATCAACAGTCATTTAACTTCAGAAAGACTCAGCTTTATAACAGAATAGCATATCCAGACAAACCATGAAACACTTTGAACATTAACCTCTCATCCTTTGAAGTTTTGAAACTCATCCCTAGTCCAATGGCTCTGAAATAAAAGGAAATGGACGAGAGAAAATTAGTCTCACCTCAACTGTGCAACCAGGATGCTTTAATGGTATGGCAAATGGTAACAGTATGTCAGTGCCATACGAAACAGAAATACATTAACAATTTGGATTCTACTTAGAAATTGCACAGTGCCTGTTTGCCAAGAGGATTAAGGATGAAAAGGAGGTACTGGGGTAGATACACGAGCTGTTACACAGGCACTTGAGACATGAGCCTGACTAGCTTTGGACCACTGAACAAGCGCTGGTGCCCATGGTCCTCTTCCTGAAATTACTATAGCACTGTTGTCCTCAGGAAACTGTGGGTGAGCTCATGGTAACATGCAGACCACTTGGTACAGTGCCATGCTCTTGTATGGGCCCAACACATGCAAATAGTAAGGCTGTGTGTCAATCCTGTTAACTCCAGTTCCATTAGCACAGACAGCATTCGGCTACTAGAAGGATACGAGTAGGACAGAGAACAAGAGTGTGCTCACAGGCTGGGTGGACACCCCACCTACACCTATCACACTGTGACTGTCCTGGTCCTCCTGGGCAGGCTTATGTCTAATTTCACTGGTGTTTGAGGGAATAACATGCCCTCAACTTCTACAACATGTACAGTTTTGTATCTATTGCTTTTTCTTTCTTTTTGTGCTAGGGTCTGAACTCAGGGCCTTATACTCTACCACTAGGCTACAACTCCAATCCGAATTTCAAAGCAAGATGCAGAAAGAAGCATTTCTAGTATCAATGAATCCTATAATAGCCAATAATACCACAGAGAGTCAAACTGTGATCTGGAGAGGCCTTGATAAGAATATACTATATGTATAGTATATATGTTTTTATTAATATTTGCTATAGTATTTATTAACATATAATTATTACTTTAAAATCGTGGGGATATTAGTTGATTTTTAAGTTAGAGAAAAAGTATACAATAATCTCTAAGATGCATGTATTGTGTGTATAATTTATTGATTTGTTGAAATAGCACCTTGCTATGCATTTCAGGCCAGCTTGGAGCTCACTATGTAAGGCAGGCTGGCCTTTCCTTCCCCAGTGATGGATTTATAGGCATGCACCACTATATTTTGCTTTATTTTCATTTTGAATGTGAAGATTTTAACTAGACAATTTTAACCTTAGGGCTGTGGATACAGCTCATTGGTAGAACCCTTGTCTAACATACACAACACCTTAGGCTTGGTCTGTTAACCTTACAGCTTACTCCAACTCTTGTTGGAATTGTATAATTCAGGTAAATGCCTTTTTCTTCCTTCTTTTCTTTTTCTTTTTTTCTTTTTGGTTACAGCAAACACAATGTATGCAAAATTCTTCGAAGGAGATGTAGTATGATTTAGCTTATTGATTCATGGGGCTGTGGGAAGGGGAAAATAAGAGAATCTAGGGATAGAGAGTAAATTATTTTGAAACTTTTTTTTTTTTTTTTAAATTGGGCTAACCTTCAAATAACCAGCTATGTTGTTTAAAAAGACTCAGCATATAGCTCATTTACCAGTAACATGCTTGCTGCTTATGCAAGGCCCTGGAGCTGCTCTCCAGTCTACCAAGAAAAAGGAATAAATGACAAAGAACTATGAGACTAATGAAAGTAAAAATGTAATAAATGAAAACACACAGACTCCACAGAGAAGGCTTGGAATTGAAACGAGAAGAAACAAAGAAGTTAAACGATGTTCCCAAGGCCAGACGGCGCACTAGAGCTGGGGTTCCAGTTCAGCGCATTCCAG